>JAJOZX010001129.1:535000-560000 GCA_023014485.1 Bathynomus jamesi | reverse complement strand
GTACTGAAACTAACGATAGATTGATCAGTTTTGACGTTTGTTCATTGTTTACAAAATTGCCGATTGATGATATGCTTGACTTTCTCTCCCAAGAATTACATAAGTATGACCTGCCACTACCTTCACACATTGTTTTGGAACTTATTAAGCTTTGCATCAAAGACTGTAAATTCACTTTCAATAACGAGTATTATCAACAAGTGTTTGGGATGGCAATGGGCAACCCCTTATCGCCCCTCCTCTCCAATATTTATATGGAGTTTTTCGAAATTACTTACATTCCTAGAATCCTGGGTGTTGGCATCCCTTGGTTGCGGTACGTCGACGATATTTTGTGTATCTGGCCCATGAATCGTGACCTGGATAACTTCCTCCTTCAGTTAAATGATCAAGTCCCCTCCATTAAGTTTACTTTAGAAGTGGAACAAGACAATTCAATCCCATTTTTGGATGTGCGTGTACATAGGGAAAGCCCAGGTTTTAAGTTTAGTATCTATCGGAAAACAACAAACAATTTGTCCTACGTACACTTTTACTCGGGACATGACACCCCCAATAAGAAGGCCATTTTTTCATCAATGTTTCTCCGCGCCCTTAGGATCGCCAGTCCGGAATACATCGATGCCGAATTGGAAAAAATCTACGGTATTGGAAGTGATCTGTGTTACCCATCTGCGTTTATGGAATCTTGTCTCAACAAGGCAAAACGAACTTTCTATCGTGTCAATAATAACACTCGTACTTTGTCAAAAAATATTTTAGTACTTCCATTTTTCCATGGCTTTTTAGGCATTGCTAATGTACTTAAACTTTTGGATATTAATGTAGTATTTTCATATAACAATATTGTGAAAAATATCATAGTAAAAAATAGCCCTACCAATAATTCAGGCATTATCTATAAAATTGGGTGTAAACAATGTGATTCCTTTACATAGGTCAGACGGGAAAGGATTTCCACACACGTATAAAACAGCATCAATATTCCGTTAGAACAGGACAGTTGTCCAGTGCTCTTTTTGTCCATTTGTCAGAGTTATCCCACTGTATTGATTGGAATAATGCTTCAGTTTTATTTCATTCTAGCAACATTGTTAATAGAAATATTCTTGAGTCTGCCATTATCCAACTTTCAAATAACTTCAACATAAGCAAAGGTCTTTTTCAACTCGATCCTGTTGTTTTGAATTCCTTCAAAACAAATTTAGATAAAAATGGTAGGACGCTAAATCTTTGGTAAACTTGTATGCTACTTTATTAACTTTTAATCTTCATTTTATTTTTATATATATCGAAACTTGACTCTAAAAGGCAAAGTGTTAAAACCCGGGCAGATTTCCAGTATAAATTTGTATTTTTCTAATTCATTTGATCTTGTGCTAAAAATCGATATTTTTCCTTACAAATCTGTATGCCTCTTTGTTAATCCTCTAATTTTTAATTTTTAATTTTTATTTTTACTTCTCCGTTTATTGCATATATATATATCAGTGGCGACTGGCGTATAGGAGCGATGGAGCGGTCGCTCCCCCTTGCTTGAAACGATAAATATTAATTTAACAGATAAAAAATATATTAATTTTAAGATATTAAAATAAATATTCTTGAAATATATTTTAAAAATTCATGTGGCATATCATGATTCATGAGGCATTTTGAGTAAGCCTTCATACAGTACATAATATTCTAAACTTATAGCATAGTTTCAAACAGCGTACCGCTGTTTGAATACAAAATAATATTGCAGCCAAATGGAGCGATAGATTTTTCGCTCAAGTAAATATAAATTATATTTTACTGTTGTAATGAAAATATAAGTACAATCGCGAATTTTTTTTATAATAACTTTATTTTTACTAATAGTTACTTCAGTAATAATGATATAAGCCATTTATATGTATTTTATTAAAATTATTACTTATTTGTAATTAACTAGAATTGTACGTCTGGCATAGCCGCATATGTTAATACAAGTACAGTACTCTTGTGAGCGGCAGTTGGATTCGCACTAGCCTATTGTGAGTCCGTGTTGTCGTACAGTGGTACATTATTATAGTCAAATTTATTATAGTCAAATTTATTCAACAATTATTTTTATATTTTATTAAAATATTTTTTAATACAAATTTATGGCTTCTTTTGACATATAAGTACCGTACGGAAGCACCATGTGATTGTTTATGTACTAGAATTCTAAAAATTATAAATTTTATGAAATCGCACCCCCATACATTTATACCACGAGTCGCCACTGATATATATATATATATATATATATATATATATATATATATATATATATATATATATATGTATGTGTGTAGATATGTATGTATATATATATATATATATATATATATAATATTTAGGAGAAATCCAATGACAAGGAGAAATGTAAATGCCATGAAAAGTCTTCTTTAATGCGCAACGTTTCGAGCAATACGCTCATCTTCAGGCTGTATCATAACAATGTGAAATTAAAATCAATAATTGAATGAAAAACAAGACAAAGAAAATTTCTATAACCTATTCATAAAGGCAAATTTTAAAAGACTGAAAAAAGAGGGTTAAATTCTAAGTTATACAGATTTACATATAAAATTAAGAAGCTATTTTTAAATACATATAGTAAATGTGAAATTAATACACTGGAAAAATTAACAATAGTACACTGGA
Organism: Bathynomus jamesi; assembly: GCA_023014485.1. Classification (NCBI taxonomy): domain Eukaryota; kingdom Metazoa; phylum Arthropoda; class Malacostraca; order Isopoda; family Cirolanidae; genus Bathynomus; species Bathynomus jamesi. Next base: position 557,324 of record JAJOZX010001129.1, on the reverse strand, counting down.
ATAATGAAACTAACTAACCTTTCACTGCAATTTCCGAGGCTAGACTGATTTAAGCAGAGGCAAAACGAGAAAACATAAGATAAGATAAGATAAGATAAGATAAGATAAGATGGTTCGCATCTGGTGCTAATCTTGCTCAATTATACTGTTTGCCTAAAATCCATAAAGTTGGAACACCTCTCCGTCCTATTTTAGCTTCGTATAACTTACCCACCTTTCAATTGGCAAAATTTGTTGTTCGTCTCCTGTCACCCTTTGCGAAAAATGCTTACACTATAAATAACTCATTTGAATTCCAAAAAGACCTTCTTGGTGAGAACTTCGATTCAAAAAAGTTTTTTTGTTAGTTTTGATGTAAAGTCGCTTTTCACAAATGTACCTGTATCTGAAACTATTGCCATTATTTTAGGTAGGGTTTTTAGCTCGGTTGATATTTTTCATGGTTTTTCATTGTCTCATTTTAAGGAACTTTTAAATTGGTCTTCAAACAATGCTATTTTACTTTCAACAATAAGGTTTACCAACAAATTGATGGTGTAGGGATGGGATCACCTGTCGGACCGTTAGCAGCTGATTTTTTTTATGACTCATTTAGAAAGTGTAATTTTAGTCAATCTCCCACTCATCTCAAGCCAATTTTCTATCGACGCTTCGTTGATGATTCGATAGCTGTCTTTGATAATGCGGTACAAGCGCAACAATTCTTTAACTTCCTAAATTCTTTGCACCCCAATATAACGTATACAATGGAAACTGAGAAAAATGGCTCCCTTCCCTTTTTAGATCTTTTAATTTCGAAAAACGGTGATTCTATTACTACATCAGTTTACAGGAAACCCACTTTCACTGGTTTGGGCATGAATTTTTTTAGTTTTACTGATTTCAACTATAAGATGTCTTGTATTAAAACTCTCCTGTTCAGAGGATATAATTTGACCTCTAGTTTTACCTTACTTAATGATGAATTTAATAATCTAAGATCATACTTTACCAATAATAGTTTTCCTGTTCAATATGTAGATAAACTAATTAGATCCTTCTTAAATAATGTTTATAGCCCTCAACTTCCTTGTATTACAGTGCCGAAGGATATAAAATATTTCTTGGTACCTGAAATGGGTCCATTGAATAAGGAATTTAAGCTTAAATTTATAAAGTTGTTAAGGAAATTTTTTTATCATACTGATTTCCGCATCATATTTATTAATAAAACGTCTTTAGGTAGCTTTTTCTCAGCGAAGGATCGAACCCCTGACTCGTTGCGTAGCGGTGTTGTATATTTATTTACCTGCCCTAGGTGTCTCCTTGGGAATTACATTGGCAGCACTGTTCGCTCTCTCAGGGCTAGATTTTATTCGCATATGGGAATAAGTGGCCGAACAGGTAAAATTTTAAAAACTAAAGAAGTTTCTAGTATTCGGGAACACAGTATAAAATGTAAAACTGATGTCACTTTAGACAATTTTAAAATTCTTGGTTGTAATACTTGTCCCAACTCACTTAGAATCTTGGAATCGCTTTACATTAAAACTTTGACCCCTACGCTAAATGTTGACTCATCAGCTGTCCCTTTAAATTTCCTATAATCCTCCTCCTTCCCCAATTCTTTATAATCCCCCCTTCCCCAATCGCCCTCACCATCTTATCTTATCTTATCTTATCTTATCTTATGTTTTCTCGTTTTGCCTCTGCTTAAATCAGTCTAGCCTCGGAAATTGCAGTGAAAGGTTAGTTAGTTTCATTATTCCAGTGTACTATTGTTAATTTTTCCAGTGTATTAATTTCACATTTACTATATGTATTTAAAAATAGCTTCTTAATTTTATATGTAAATCTGTATAACTTAGGATTTAACCTCTTTTTTCAGTCTTTTAAAATTTGCCTTTATGAATAGGTTATAGAAATTTTCTTTGTCTTGTTTTTCATTCAATTATTGATTTTAATTTCACATTGTTATGATACAGCCTGAAGATGAGCGTATTGCTCGAAACGTTTGCGCATTAAAGAAGACTTTTCATGGCATTTTACATTTCTCCTTGTCATTGGATTTCTCCTAAATATTAAATTGAAGCTCTGTAGAAGCAACCCGCATGATTTATATACAGTGCCCGCGAAAGTATCCGATCACTCAAGAAAATACAATATTTTCCCTTGATATTCAGAGACACGTAATTCACTTTCTATTTGTTCTAAGCGACATCTGGTAACTTTGAGGTTGCTCTCGCTGATATGAGAGCTATCCAACGCATTCTCAAATTAGTGTTCTGGTAGCCTTCGTTGCGGGTGGCTGTGTCTCAAATTTGTCAGATTTCACTGTTTGTGTAAATTTCTTGATATTTTTTTTTTTTTACAGAAAGTGGTGTAAATAAAATTTATATATAATGTGTGCTAAAAAACAACTTAAGAGTGATTGTCGAGGTGCTATTGTTGCTTTGCATGCATGTGGGAAATCACAGAGACAGATAGCTAAGGATTAAACATATCCCAAAGTACCGTTAATTTATGGGTTTTCACGGGCTAAGAACAATGGTGGCCTAACCACGCCAGTCCCTAAAAACGATCTGGCAGACCGAGAAAAACAAATTCGCGAACAGACAAACTTATGAAACGTTTAGTATGAAAAACCCAACATAACTGCGAAAGAAATAAAATTTAATATGAATAATTTGTTATCTGGTGTTTCTGAACGAACTATCCAGGAGCGGCTCCAAAAGAACTCGGATTACCATCTCGCCATGCTGCTAAGAAACCGTTCATTAATGAAAAATGCTAAAACGTGTCGCATTTTGTAAAAAATACATTCATTGGACTGTTGATGACTGGAAGAAGGTTTTATTTAGCGATGAGTCGACATTTTTGACATTCAGAAGTTGTCCAAAAAGGTTCGCCGGCCTATTTGGCTCAAATAGGATGGACGCCTAAATACACTCTAAAGACAATGAAACACCCTCCAAGTGTGATGGTTTGGGGTTGTTTCGGTTACTATGGGCGTGGAAACTTATATTTTCTTCCGAAACACAACTATGAATGGTGCACGGTATTTAGCAATGCTACAGGATAAACTTCCAATGGCAATGGCAATCCAAGGACAAAACATACATGCATGATGGTGCACCATGTCACAGGGCCAAAATAGTGACAAAATGGATTACTGACAATAAATTTGATATTTAGGATTGGCCTGGTAATAGTCCATCTCAATCCGATAGAAAATCTGTGGCTAAAATAAAAAATAAGGTTGAATGCCACGACACTGGCTCAGTCGAAAAATTACAAGAGGCCATCAAAAAGGTATGTGCAAGGAAATATCAGTGGAAGTTTGTCAAAACTTGATTAAATCCATGCCAAAACGTCTAGAACAAGTCATCCAAACCAAGGACAGATGACAAAATACTAATATAAGGTTAGTATACATTTAAACATTGTTTTTTATGTAAAAAATACAAATTTCAAGGTGATCGGATACTTTTCGCGGGCACTGTATATATATATATATGTTTGTGTGTATGTATGTTATTTATTTATTTTTTTCTTTCTGTAACCTATATATAGGCCGTAACCTTTTATGTACTTCAGTGTTCCTGAGGATGTCATTAGACGAAGCGCTTGAGCACCTTTTTGTGTTTCCTTTCCTTCGTGGTTTTATTCATCATATATAGCCAGGGGTGCTCACACCCGTGCCCGCGGGCACACGTGTGCCCGCCATGGATTTGAATGTGCCCGCTGGTTTATTTTGGAATAGCCGCCTAAATGAAATCTTAACTGGCAATATAAAAATTACTAGAAATGAATTTTTACATGCGAGCAGAGCGCTCACATACATGTTTAAAACATGTCTGAAACCATTGCTTTTGCTCCGCCAATTTCTGTGTCGCTTAAAGCGACGATTCTATTTCAACGATATAATGAATCGAGTTGGCTGATTGGGTGTTTCGTGAAAATACAACCAATCAGAAGGCATTTTAGAAACGACTCGCTAGGCTTTCTGTGTCTTTTTCGAATTTTTTATTGATTTTATAAAGATGAGTGGGCGGATCGATATTTAGTTCCGCGTTTGACCTGTCCGCGTGACCTTGTGTGTGGATGTGAACATGAAATGTGTCTATTTTTTTAGTCGTTTATTACGTAATTTGACGTTTTCACATTTAGTATTAAAAGTTTAGCATCATGTCGACCGTTCACCCGTTCGTGTCATCTTGTGTGTGGATGCGAATTTGAAATTTGTCTATTTTTAAGTCGTTTTTTACGTAATTTGACGTTTTCTCACATTTAGTATTAAAAGTTTAGCATTATTTCGACCGGCAGCGTGTCCGATTTTGAAGTTTCAAGTGGTAAAAGTTCAGCCCTCTGATATTAGTGGCTAGATCGCAAAATATTTTTTTTAAAAATTACATTATTTAATTTTATTTTTATTGACAGGGCTTCATAATGGCGACACGAACCAGTGATAAGACTATAAGGACGTATAATTTTCAAAGTGAATGGGAAGATATTTACTTTTTCTCAAACATAAATTCTAAATGTATATGCTTAATATGCCAATCTACTCTAGCTGTTGCCAAAAATATAATGTTGAAGGCATTTTAAAGCTAATCATAATCATTATTTTTAGTTCATAAATTAGGGGAAAATTTTGGTGTTTGTGCCCGCCAAAGATAATAGTTAGCAATTTTGCCCTAAGGTCTCCGAAGTCTGAGCACCCCTGATATATACTGTATATATACAGTGACATACACACACAAGGAACGGTACGAAAGTAATGCCTCTTATTTTATTTCTCAACAAATATAATTCCAATTACAATGAAAATTACAGGGAATATGCATACATACGTGGCAAATACATAGTAAATATATATAAATATATATATATATATATATATATATATATATATATATATTAAACGAGAAAATAGGGAGAAGATGGCAAAATAAAAAGGAAAAACTGTTGAAGGACTAAATCATAAAGTTATTAGTTGTTATATAAAAAACAAAATGAAAAAATGTGGAGATGAGGAAACACACAAGACAAATTAAGATACATGAACAGTTTCGTGCTTGTAAAATTGACAATCAAAGAGGGATCACAACAGTCCTGTAATGGAAGATTAAAAGTCGTACACATTATAAAAAAAAATGTCCTTGATTGTCCACATAGTTATAAGGGACTGTTGTTGTACCTATAATTTTCCTTTCACTGTCACGTAAATTTTAAAGTGAGGTGGAAGAACACTTTAAAGTCTTATCAGATATTTCAAAGAAGAGTAATTTCAAAGCACCTTCTTTGAAAGTTTCGTTCTTTATTTGAAACACGAATATATGCAGAAAAATCTTCAAATTACGAGGCTGGTGTTGCTTATAAAGTGTATGGTTACGAAGGGTTGAAAATATCTGTTTTCTACAGCTTCCATCACGGTAATTGATTTGGGATGTTTCCAGCAGCGACTACTGACTGTGCATGTTTTTAACACATTTTAAACGAAAAAATGCATTAAATCACGATAAAATCCTTCCGAGGTCACTTTTTTCAGGCGTTAATTCAAAACTTGCGTGCGTCGCACTGTTGCGGATTGAAATTCAAATTTTCGAAGTTTGAATTTGTACTACCGGAATGGTGTGGAACAGGAGGAATTGGAATCGAGTATTTTTTATGGAATAGAGAGGTGTTGGTTTGCCAAAATTGGGGATTTATTAATAATGTAGAGTATAGTTAATTTTTAACATAAATAAACAACAAAGTAAGTTAGTTATAAATTCCAAAGAGGCCTAAAGTAAATCCCAGAAAAAGCTACGTGACTGCACGCATGTAAACATCTGAACAGGTGTAGACATGTTCTTACTAGAATATATGACGTTGCTTGTTCAACCAATGAGGTGTGGGAATACCAGTCACGTAATGCCACACCAAACGTTCGTCCAATACTGTATTCATAAACAGTTTTAGTGTTGAAATAGTGCTTGATATATATAATTAAATCATTTAATATTGCCATATAAGTAGCACAAATCATTAAATAATACAAAACAGTTAGGAATTTGTAAAGCTCATAATATAATGTATTTTAAAGTTGTTTGTAAGTTCTACGATCAACTGGAAAAAGAAGTACAACTGTATTTTCCATTGCGAAATGAAAGATGAATTTGGAATGGGGAAAAACAGCGCGCAGCGCAGATCGACAATAAATCAGTCAGTGGAAGAGAGTTTGTCATAGAGAGGGTCGTACATAATCCATCAGAAGATCACATTTTTCCTCCCTTGTTATTTTTATTTTAATATTTCCATCGAGCTCGTCGGAAATGGGGCCTACTTTTAAGATGAACTCAGGCCAGTGAAGTTAATAAGTTAATTTAATCCTTCCCTTGGGGTTGAAAAAATGAGTTATTTTCGGCCCTAGGCCTACTCATGTCCCATTTTAACTAGGCTATCCTCCCATTTTCTTAGCCTATTTAATTTCCGATAAGGCTTATTCCCCCTTTATTAATTGTATAACGTGATTGTAATTTAATTTATTCTGTGAACGAACTTAAGATTAAATGTTAACAATAGTTTGCTTGTACCTTGTGGGAATGGACGTGCTGTGTGTGTGTCTCTCTCTCTGTATTAACACCCAAATAAGAAGGGAACAAACTACTCGGCGGCTTATTCTGTTTACACCCGAAAGTGTATAAAGTATCAATGAATGCGTGCATATAATATATAAAGTTAAATTCATTAAAACTAAGAAAGTGCAATACAGTTTACATAATTTATCACCAGTTTTAACGTATATACAGTATTTAAAACATACGGTTGGTATTCGAGAAATTTTGAAACAAGGCAGGAAAAAGGTCATAAAACGCAAAGGTCAGAAAACCCTCGACCATCGAAAGGAAAAAATAGAAAGAAAGGAAAAAATAAAGAATTTGTGTAGGTATTTCTTTTTACGCTAATTAATGAATAGCATGGCCATGGGTCCAAATTCTCGTTTAATCTACAATTTGTGTAATCAGAAAACAATTGAAAAAGTTGCAATACGATGCAATTCCTGTCAAAAATTGGAAGACTTTATCTGCATGAATTGGGATGATAGGGAAATAACTCTTGTTTCGAATGCGAAAAAGATTGTGGGGATAAATTTTCTGTGTGGCGCATGTACACAGACGGTAAATTCCTTCGCGGTATTTAAAGAAATGGAGATAGCAGACTCGAGTGTTACAAAACTGAATCAAATAATGGGGACACAAGAGTCCGGAAATGTCCCAACGAAAAACCGGGTGGATGAGAGAGAGGACGAAATAACGAATAACAGTATAATAACGGATAACAATATAATAACGAATAACAATATAAACAATATAATACGGACTGAAGACGTAGATGAAAGAAAATAAATAAGTAAAAGTTGCGAGGTAGTAAAACTGTCCAACGAGCGAAATGATAAGATAATAACTAAAAACGTAGGAAATAATCAGCCAAAGAAAAATAATGATAATACCAAAATTAAGAACTTTGAAAATAACAAGAAAACAAGAAGTAGAAACGTAGAAAATACCGTATGTAAATACTATGCAAAATCATCTTACCGTCTGCAATCCCCTATGTAAGATATGGGAGGTGCAAATACGGACAAAAATGCCGCTACCACCACCCTCGAAGGAACGCAACGGGAGAACAGGAAAAACGAACATCAAAGAAGGGTACCAATTTTTTAGACGTAGCCAACACAATTCAGCTGCTAAATACTATCCAGCAAATACAAAATCAGCTGACAAATATAGGAATCTGAGAGCCGGACAGAAGGCATGCACAAAGACACTTCATGCGTTATCGGGACAACAGTTACGACAAAGATAAAAAGAGGCAAATTCTCGGAGGACCACAAGGCAACGAAACCGGCACTACCATTGGAAAACGAATCTGAATCACCTCTATGCGAAAACGATAGAGGAAAAATAAAAAATAATCCTAGCCAACATTCAGGGCCTTAAGTCAAATCATTCCCCAAGAAAAGGTTTTATACCTGAAAAGACTCATGCAAGAAGCTGGAGCAGACTTTGCATGCCCTACGGAAACTCATCTAAAGGACTGCCAGGCGAACTGTGAAAACTGAGTTCTGTGTTGACAAAAAAGAAATACAAATTGACAACTATAACATCCTCCGAGCCGACAGAATAGTAAGACGTAAAGGAGGATGTGCTATTTACACACGCGAAAGGCATATGGCAGAAATGACTAAGTACCTGAAACAGCTACGTAGAATGTGTAGCAGGCATAAGTTGAAAAATTAAATATGGTACTAATTGTAATGGACAACCCCCAAAACACGCCAATCTCAAAATTTTCAGATTCCATTACAGAGGTAAGAAACTGGATAGAAGATCTACACTCTCCAACCCCAAATATTTTTCCCCGTGGTGATTTTAATTTCCCATTCATGAAATAAAAAAGGATAGGAAAGAGTGTATGTATATACCAGGACAAGGGGGGCACACGGGAAGACCAGGAGCAGGTAAAAATGTTACTAGCTCTAGCTGAAGAATTTATGTTAGCGCAAGAAATAACAGAAAACACAAGAAAAAACAACTGCCTAGATTTGGTATTTACAAACAACAGCAACTTATTTGATAATGTAGAAATATCCACAACTATAATATCGGACCACAACATCATTGAAATAACAACTAATATAAAGGCAACAGGAAAGGAAAGAACCGCACAACAGAAAGAAGCAAATTCGAAATTTTAATTTTTACTCCAAAGCTATAAACTGGGAAGATATTACATCCAGCATGGATGTAATAGATTGGAAAACCATTTTAGAGGCCAAAACAACGGAGGAGATGCTAATGACTTTAGAGGAGAAGACGTGAGAAATTGTGGAAAAACATGTCCCAAAAATACAACAAAGAAGAAAGAGAAGCAGGTTCGAGAGACAAAAGAGGGCATTGTTTCGAAAGAGAAAAAGAGTGACTGCAAAATTAAGTAACTGTAAAGATGACAACATCAGAAAAATATTAAATGATAAACAGCAGAGTATCGATGACGTCATACAGGAACTAATCGAGAAGCATATAGAAAAAGAAGACGACGACGCTATAGAAGCGATAAAGGTTAACTCAAAGTACTCTATAATTTTGCAAAAAAAAGTTGAAAAACCATGCGACTATCGGACCTTTAAAAAACGAGAACAGTGCTTTATCTGATGATCTAACAGAAGTATCTGAAATATTAAGAGCTCAGTACGAATCATCTTTAAGTATCCCAACAACGAGCCCAGTAAAGCCTAAAGCTTAAGGGCCAAATTAAATAAAATAAATGGTCGAGCTTCACAATTATTCATGTCATTGTAAATTGAAAAAATTTATTTATTTTATTAGTATTAATAAAGGTTATTCTATCTAAAAAAAAAAAAAAAAAAAAAACTGACAAACTGATACGCGATAGAAACGCGTTCTTTGAAGAACTACAAGGGGAAAGTATAACGGACTTTACGATAGATGATATTACACAAGATATAGGGAAATTAAAAACACACTCAGCGGCAGGACCGGATAAATGGAATGCCACACTGATCAAAAACTGCAAGAATGCAATCGCTGAGCGCCTATACTGGATATGGAGACGATCACTAGACATGGGAGAAATACCGGGCATCCTGAAAAGCGCGAACATAGTCCCAATATATAAAGGAAGAGATCGATCCGAGGCCAAAAACTATAGGCCAGTGTCGCTTACATCTCATCTCAATAAAATATTTGAAAGAATAGTTAGACAGAAAATCTATGACTTTCTGGAAACTCAGAAAAAATTCAATGATAACCAACATGAGTTTCGGCAGGCAGATCATGCCTATCACAACTAGTGAAACACTACAACAACATTATTGATGCACTTGAAAGTAATGAAAACTATGATGTAATATACATAGACTTTGCTAAAGCGTTCGACAAGTGTGACCATGGAATCATAATCCATAAACTGAAGTATATGGGACTAACAGGAAAAGTAGGGAAATGGATATATAATTTCCTTAGTGAGCGGCGGCAAGTCGTTACAGTACAAGGAGTATCTTCATCAGAATCAGAGGTCCTCAGCTCCGTACCACAAGGAACAGTATTAACTTCGCTACTGTTCATAATCATGCTAACTGACATAGATGAGGACATTACCAGAGACAGCACAGTAACATCCTTTGCTGATGACACAAAGATCAGTAGAAAAATAAGAAACCCAGAAGATATAGGATCTCTACAAACCGACATGAACAGAATCTACAAGTGGACGGAAGACAACAATATGAAGTTTAACACTGAGAAATTTCAACTGTTATGGTACGGAAAAAGGAGGGCCTAAAATTCATGAATATTATACCTCAAATGGGCAGGAAATTCAGAGAAATTCTAGCGCAAAAGATTTAGGGGTTGTAATGACTGATGATGCGAAATTTGAAACACAAAATAAGATAGCAGTAAATAGAGCAAAGAGAATAACTGGGCAGATATTGGAACTTTTAAACGAAGGGATAGGAATGTAATGATTCCTCTACTGAAAACTCTGATCATACCCAAATTGGAATATTGCTCGGTCCTAACATCCCCATATAAAAAAGAAGACATTAGATAGCTAGAAGGGATTCAGATAAGCTTCACAGCCAAGATCAATGGGTGCAAAGAACTAAATTACTGGGAAAGATTACGCGAACTAAACCTATATTCACTAGAAAGGAGAAGAGAGAGATACACCATTATTTACACTTGAAAAATAATGGAGAAACTAGTTCCTAATCGTACTCTGAACCCTGTAACTCCCTAAACAACGGTGGAAAGTAGAAATGGAAGACTGTGTCGTGTTCCCAAATTAAAGGCGAGACAGGGAACATCCTTAACCCTGAAAGAAAATAGTTTTGTTGTGAGAGGACCAAGACTGTTTAATCAGCTGCCCAAATACCTAAGGAACACGAATGGTGTTGCAGTAGACATTTTCAAAGGAAGATTAGACGCCTGCCTCAGAACAATCCCTGATGAGCCGGGCATACCTGGCTTATGTAAGATGGAGAGTACAAGAAACCAACTCATTACTTCACCATGCCAACTCGAGAGGAGGGGCGACAAGCTTGACCTTCGTGAAATGATGAATCATCGCGCGGAACCTTTGAAAGGTTGAAAGGATTAAAGTTTTGTTGTTCTTTATAAAAACAGCCACTTGGCTGCAGGGAAAGGAAAAAACGAGTCGAAAAATATCTTCATGTCCGCGCTACCATACGTGTATTAATATTGACACATCCACCCACGAACGGGAGAACCAATAATTGATCAGGTACAGTGGGGGGTGGGGGAGTCATCCCGGAAAAGGATGTCATATTGAGAGAAACCTCGAACCCTTCATTAGCAATTGAATTATAGAAACGATTCTGGAACTCTTTTGAATGTGTTGTTCAAATTTTAATCGATTCTTCAAGAGGCGCAATTGCCCAGCAATGCTTTCTTGCTTTCTCTCTCTCGTCACCAGTGGGGTTCCACAGGCCTCCGTTCTGGTCCTTTACTTTATTATCATCTATACGATATAGACATCATCATCTAACGATATAGACATTGGGCTTCAAGTACAATTTCTAAATTTGCAGACGATACCAAATTAGAAAATAGTGTTGGTAATTAGGAGGGCGTAAGAACGCTTCGAAATGATCGTGATAGGTTGGGCGAATAGTCTGGTACTTGACAGATGCCATTCAACTTGCACAAATGTAAGGTAATGCATATAGGTTAAAGAATCCGAAGACCGATTACTCCCTCTTGGGAGATGGCCTTAAAAATAATAGGTTATATTAAAAGACAGTTCCAATTTGGAAATAAGGAGATTTTAATGTCTCTTTACAATTCACTAGTTAGACCTCAACTCGAGTATTATGCACAGTTTTGATCACCGTCCCTAAGAAACAATATATAAAGGTTGGAAAGGGTACTAGCAATGTCCACAAAATTGATCCCTTCAATAAGACTTCAAAACTACGAACGTAGATTAGAGCGCATGAATCTGTTTACTTTAGAGACCTGAAAGTTGCGCGCTCAGCTTATTCAAGTTTTCAAGATGCTCAATGAAATAGACACGGTAGACTACAGGAAATTATTCTCATTTAATACCAATCCGACAAGAAATAATGGCTTTAAAATGGAACCAAAATAATTTAGTACCTCCATGTGCAGTAATTTCTTCTCCTATAAAATAGTTAATATCTGGAACCAATTTCCCTCGGAGATTGTTTCAAGCCAAAATTTAAATATATTTAAAAGTAGGCTGGACAAAGTTCTGGATATACTCGGGGTTTAAGACTGTTCTCACATATAACAATTTGAGAATTGATCAAATAAGTATTTTGAAAATATTATAACGTAAAATATTATAACACAACCACGCAGAAATTTGTTTAAACATTTAATCCTACACTTAATCCTTCCCTCACTTTAGAGAGACGTCTCTGGTTGCAATGTGCCCCACATACCATGATCAACCATCGAGCAACTCATTTTTTTTACACTTGCCTCACAAACACCTCTGAGTGGGAGACTCGAATTCGGCGTAACAATAATGGGTGATCACCCACGAAACATTTTGATTCTCTACATATAACGAATAAGCACATGGAGATAGATACAGGGACCTCCCACTGATATTCCTTGCCGGAAACAGATTTTCTCTACTCTCGTGGTCGCACTACACCGCGAAGTATGAACCACTCAGTATATCACTTGCCACATAAACACCTTTCATAGCGGGAGATCCAAGTTGAAACTCTGCAACATTCAAAGAGTTGGCACACACACACACACACACACACACACACACACACACACACACACACACACATCCAATTACCGAAAACACGCTGACACACTTGCCTGCCCTTTTAACAGACAAGAGAAGCATTTTGTAGACGTACATCATTTCCTAATGAACAAAAATTTTCAAAAAATGCATGGCATGGGTTGAGTGAGGTAAAGTTGCGTTTCTGCCGTCCCTATTTATTTTTTTTATCTTCTTTCTCTTGGTGGGCTTGGGTGCGTGTGAAGGGTGATGGCATGGTGTGGAAAATCTGTTTTCCTTTCTCAATTTCAGTTTCAGCCCTTTTCCTGTAGAAACATTTCGTCACTTTGCCGGCGTGATGGCTTTGCGCTTACGTGACAGGGAGAGTTTGCTTAATTCTTTTGGAGTTAGCCTGGAGTGGGCCATGGGGTTTTCGTTGGCCCGATAATTTGGCAAATAGAACTGTAAATATTTTGTATAAAATCAAAACATGTTTGAAGTTTGTGTGACGATACCAAGTAACTGATATACGATTAGCACAAATATATTATGATGTTAGTTTATACAACTATGCTCTCTAGTGTACGATTTCTATGTGTGCATCACATAACTGTAGAGCTAGTTTATATATTCCCCTCTTTCCTGTAAAATTTCCTTGGCTGCCTTTCCAGGTCAACGTATTTTCTTCAACCTTTTTCTGTATTCGCTTCTGGATGGGAGGGAGCGGAGGGTGGGGGAGAGAGCCTTATGCTTTTCTACCCAGTTTTCAATTACTACTAATTCAAAAATGCACTGGTTTAACAACGGTAACCTTCTCCTGTGGACCGAAAGGTCATTGAATCTCTCTCTCTCTCTCTCTTCTCTCTCTCTCTCTCTCTCTCTACATACATATATATGACATTGAGATTTCCGTTTCATTTGCAAAATCAAAGTTTAAAAAACCAAAAATGAAATAAAAGCTTAAAAGATGAAATTCACTAAAAAAGAGGAACCAATTGCAAGAATGTTTATTTCATTTATTTTTTAAATTAAATTTTGTTGGAAACTAAAAAGGAAATCTGAACTTTGATTTTTTAAATTACTTTTGCGTTAATTTTTGTTTTAATGTCTAACTGGAATTTAACTATTCCAATTAGCCACTTAGCCAAAAAGTAGTATTAATGGCTTCGGAATGAAGTATATGAAAAGAATTTTAATTATTCTCGCAATATCAGGGGATGGGTGAGGGATGAGGATACTGAAATTAAATAAAGCGGCTATTATTTGTACTTTATTATTATTATTATTATTATTATTATTTTTATTCTATATCATTGTATGTCATTTTGGTGTTAATTAAGGATTATTAACATCTTAAGTTCGATGAATATAAGGTGAAATGAAGTGTTCCAATTTCCAAACCCACAAAGAGAGTTTTTCAATCTAAACGAATACTGCAGAACGCCGATGACCTGGTTGATTTGGTTGACCTCTGGCTCCTTCCTTCTCTCATTACGCCTCCGTTTCTCTTCCAAACTTTCCCTCCACTTCACCACTCCTTTCCCCTTCGTCATTCTTTTGGTATTTACTGCTGCTGACCTATTTTAATCAAGTGACAGTACATAGTCCTCAAGTAACAAAAATTTTCGTAGGTTTCCTGTTTTTGAACCAAAATTGGAGACAAATCGGCTCTTACTGGCTTTTATTGGCACTGGTGATAACTACGTTCATTAATTTGAAGTTCTTTTTATGAAAAGAACTGAGGTTAATTACTATGGCAGACTTATACACAAAGGGACACCATTTAAGACACCAAAAACAGTATTTTGTCGACCTATTTTTGCTCGAATGAGAACCTCACTCGGCTTCAGGAAACCGTTTTGTCCATCCCGCAGCAGTTATGTTCTGCCATGTATATTATACAAACATCTTTCATCTTACAGTTGTTACACCTCTTTTAAGGTCCTCGAACACCTTTTATTCTCTCAAACTCACTATCGAATCTCTTTAAAATATAGTTGATATAGTGCTCAACCCCACCAGTGATCACCCTCCATAAGGCACTTTTTTTTCTGAGAATTTACAGCACACTTCCTCCTCTCCCTTACTCCTTTGACGTTTTCTTCGCATTACATGACGAACATTCACGGTGAAACACCCATAATACACGTGTCTGTAACAATGCATTTTCACTTACCTATTTACACCTCACCTCAACGTCAACTCTACAGTACACTTCCATCTCACTTTGACACCACCTCTACCCTCTACATTTTCTCTTCACGTCAACCTCATCTCTATACCTCCACCTCACTTCAACTCATCTTTACATCTCCACCACTACACTTTGACCTCACCTCTAATCTCCTACCTCACTTCGACCTCTTACTTGTTATTTCGGATACATTTGACATTTTTCAGATTTTATGGCAAGTGTTGTGTTTTCTTTCTGATAACGTTTATTCACATAATGCAATTACGTACTTTTCGATGAATTTTTAAAACGTGTTTAATCCGATCTCCGTTTTAATTAAACATACAAATTTATATTCATAAAAACTGTTTACCAAATTAGTGTCATAAATTCTCTTTTTTTTTAACTTCTTTCTTTATTTTTGAGTTTGAAGACTAGATTTTTGTGGATTATGGATTAAAATTTCCTCAGGTTATTATCATTATCTTTATTTTTCCTCTTCTCCACTTCTTTTATGATATGAAAGTAAAAATAATTGCAGTTTACATAATTTGATGCACTTTTTGACTACGAAATAATTTTACTTTATTATAATTATCATTATTATTAGTAGAATAGTAGGGTATGCAGCTATTATCATACATCCCCACTTCATACAATCTACGTTTACAGATACACTAAAAATAGCTCATTTTGTTTCCATTCATAAATCAGGATCAATTGATGAGGTATCTATTTACAGACTGATTTCATTAATGAAGCCTCTTACAAAGGTTTTTGAGAGGTTCATTTATAATAAAATCAATAATTATTTCATTAATCATTCTTTATTTTGTATCCAACAATTCGGGTGTATTAAAGGAAGAGGGAATAAAAACGCTATTATAATACTATTATATGACCTTAATCTATGGGATTACTGCTTAAAGACGATTTACTTTACTCCATTTTGGCGATTTTTCAAAGGCTTTTGAAAACATTATATATATATATATATATATATATATATATATATATATATATATATATATATATATATCCTCGTTAACCTTCTTGCGGTTCCGTGCGTCGGTCTCTCTCCACACGAAGGTCAAGGTGGTGGCCCCGCCTCTAGGCCTGGCTTGGTGGAGGAGCGAGTTGCACTCTTGCGCTCTCCACCTCCACTCTCACCGGTTCATCTGGCACCTTCCTCAGCCAGGCATCTAGTCTTCTCTTGAAGACTTCAACTTTGACCCCTGTAACGTTTCTGAGGTCCTTAGGAAGCTGGTTAAAGAGTCTTGGCCGCCTCACAACCAAGCTATTTTCCTTCAGTGTTGAGGAGGTCCCTTGTCGGGCCATTAATTTGGGAACACTACACAGTCTGCCTTCCCTATTTTCCAGCGTTGTTTGGATGGTAACTGGGTTTAGTTTGAGGTTTGGTACCAGTTTTTGGATCATTTTCCATGTATATATTATGATGTACCTCTTCTTCTTTCCAGGGAGTACAGATTTAGTTTACGTAGTCTTTCCCAGTAGTTGAGTTCTTTGCAGCCACCAATCTTGGATGTGAAATGTCTCTGCGTTTCTTCTAGTTTATTAATTTCTTCCTTTTTATATGGGGACGTCAAAACTGAGCAGTATTCAAGTTTTGGTATGATCAATGTTCTCAGCAGGGGAATCATTACTGTCTTGTCCCTCCTTCTGAACGTCCTTAGTACCTGTCCCGCGACTGATTTTGCTTTGTTTATTGCTATCTGATTTTGTGTATATATATATATATATATATATATATATATATATATATAATATATATATATATATTCTGCTTCGGTGACTTGAAAAACATGGTATCGGCGGTATCTGTTTAATTTTCTTAATTTTTTATCTTGTTAACCGCACCCAATTGGATCGTATTCAATACAAGATCAAGAGAATATTGGTTGGAGTTCAGCAAGGCTCATATCTCAGTCCTGCAATCTTTTTGATGTAAATTAAAGACTCGGTTAAAATAGTAACTGATGTTAAAGTAATACAATCCTTTACTGCTGCTTAACTGACTTTAGCCATTTGGAAACTATGATGAACAGAAACTTGAATATGGTATTTAAATAGAGTTGTCTCAATGAATTAACACCAAATCAAACAAAAACAAAAATCGTTACAGCTTATTTCCTTCCTGAATTTAATTTATATATAAATAACGAAATTACCCAAGTCATTAAATTAATAAAATTTTGGTTTCATTTTTTGGCATAATACGAAATTCAACAACTACCTTACTCTTTAGTGCATGGGTATCATGACGCATGCTGAAAATTTCTTAAATTTTGCTTTTGACTTCAAGTAGAATAAAAGAAAAAATGAAATTATTTATTTTTAAAAATTCATTTTTTTCGCATTCTTTATAGAAATTAGACTTGATTTTATATTTACTACAATTACTATATCTTTGAACAATCCTTTAGCTATAAATAAACTATAATTTCGCTCTGATTATACTACTGGGCAGCGGGACACAAACAGTCGGTTTTAAGGACACACTTGGCCCGTGAGATACATTTTCGGAGCCCATGCTTTAATGCATAAAATATCTAAAAGCTGTGGCATTATCTGTGCAGTGGAAATTACATATACAAATGTTTACCTGTTGGAATACATGCATTTATTAAATTCCATATTCTATATCTTGGGATGGCTCTCCAATTACCATTTGCCCACCGCTAAATTCAAAATGTTTTACATAAAATTGTTACGAGGGTATTTCTTTGAACACCAATGTAAATTTCTGATACTCTTCATATAACAAATTTAAAAATGATAAATAGGTGCCGGTATGTACTTTTTACCACGTGAACAAAGTAAAATTTTTTGTACAAATAGTCTCCTCTCTTTTTTTTAATCAGCATTCTCAGTTCAGATGGTAAAACAGTTTTCCTATAGTGCGAAGTGAAGACACTGGAGTTAGGGGTTCGAATCCCGATGTTATTGGTAATAATAAATATAATTTATGAATTGGCGCGATGGTCTAAATTAGTCTCGCCTGATCGCTGTAATAGTTTCTGGCCTTCTTGGCTGAGTGTTATTGTTATTATTATATAATTCTTGGCCTCACACCAATATGAAAAGTAAATAAAAACGTCCTTTTCTAACATTATAACTTATCAATCGTTTTGTTTATCGAAGATCGTGAAATGGCAATACTCTATCTCAGAACATACAAAAATCTGTTTGATAATTTTCTCTAAAATTGTAAAATCCGCATTTGCAATGATTTTTCAACACGATAAATGGTACTATTTTTATTATTAATTAAAGGTATATTAAAATTAAATTAGAATTAAAGGTAAATTAAAGGTAAGCTTATATTTTTTTATTTTAACTTCTTTATAAATAAAGAAATTATGAAACTAATTCTGTGCCCATTCATTATACTTGCACAATTTAATCAATGAAACATCCAAGAAACATGCACAATAAAACACGTTCTGCTGTAGCAAGCACTGCGGATGAAATTATTTTGTCAAATGTTGAAACGTTTTATTCACAGGGAAACAATTTTGACATTAATTCAGTTTGACAATTAGGAAATTTAAACTTCTGAAAATTGACATTTCACTTGACGTAAAACAATGCTTGAATCTTTGCGTCATAATTGCATACCAAATTTAATTTACTGATGTCGATCAAACAACTGTTATATATATATATATATACACAGTAAAATGTGCTTATTATAATCAATTTGGGACGCAGCCATATTGATAATAATAACCGACTGATAACATAAGGCGGTGTATGTTAAAACAGAAAAGTTAAAATAGTTAAAAGGCAGTAATAAAACAATTTAAAAAATTCATACCTTTAATATTTACTGTCGAAATTCATCTAGTGTTGTTTGCCTGCAGTTTGTTTGCAGTAAGTCATTAATAAAGCGCTCATAATCATAATGCTTTTGAAATTCAGCAGATCGGTGTTGCACGCCGCGACGAATTATTTGCAGAGCTTCTCCATCTGAGCGTTTGTTGGAGGGTCTTCTGGACTATCTTCTTGTTTAGTGTCTTCATTCTCTTCCCTTTCTTCAGCCAATTCAGAGCCTGCTTCAGTAACAGCTTGGCATATTTCTGATGATGTCATGGTAGCTGCCACTTGAATTTCCTCATCA
Organism: Bathynomus jamesi; assembly: GCA_023014485.1. Taxonomy (NCBI): domain Eukaryota; kingdom Metazoa; phylum Arthropoda; class Malacostraca; order Isopoda; family Cirolanidae; genus Bathynomus; species Bathynomus jamesi. The sequence goes on along the minus strand of JAJOZX010001129.1, from coordinate 538,230 downwards.
ATGGCCAACCAGCTTTTAAAATCTTCTTCTGACATACCATCTGGGAGTTTCTCCATGATTTCCTCTTCAATAGCATCGGGTTCTTCATTTGGAGATGTTTCCGTGCCCTTCTTAAAGAAGCCACCCTTTGTGAAACAGTTTTCAATGGTTCTCTCAGTCACTTGTTTCCATGACATTGTTATAAGATGTAGGGCATCAAGGAGGGAAATTCTTTTAGCAATATCATTTGCATCAGTTTTTTCTTGAGTCTCATCTAAAATTCTGCTACGCATTTCTCTTCTGTAGTAAGCCTTTAGAGTCCGTATGATTCCTTGGTCACATGGTTGAATCAGTGATGTCGTGTTTGCAGGCAAGAAGATTATTTTAATGTTTTTTAATGAAAGACCGATGAAAAGTGGTGAAATCTGCCGAGTCATTTTATGAGTCATTTTAAGATTCTGATAACTATAACCGAAACTCTGATTACTATAAGCGGAGGTTTTATAATGTAATTTAACCTCGATGCTTTGGGACTGTTAATTCTGATAACATTAGGCGATTGATAACAATATCGGTGATTACAATAAACGGATTCTAATATATATATATATATATATATATATATATATATATATATATATATATATATATATATATATATATATATATATATATATGTGTGTGTATAATTAGGGTGCCACATAAAAATCATTTTTTGATTTTTAGGACGGCCCTTTGTGGGATTGTTAGGTGGGTGAAAAAGCCCTGAATATGAAATTTTAGCCAAATTGAAGGATATTTAGGGGTTCCGCATCGACCATCTCTGGCGTACCACGTGTCAGAAGTAATGAGTTTCTCCAAGAAATTGCTCCAGCTCCAAGGGGTAAAGTAACATGTACAATGTCAATATAAATGCTATCATATACCATGGCGTAGAGGACAGTCACAGCTATATTTCCATAGCATTAAGTTTATTCCATCTCCAATATTTTTTTTTATATTAATATTTTTGTCGCGGTTCAAAAGTTTTTTTTCAAAGTTTCACCTTAATACGTTTATGCTTTGTAATCCAAACCACACCAACCGGCAACCAGCTTATAACAACACAATACGCAACTAGCAAACAGTGCAAACACCTTAACAATATTGTTCAACATTATTTCATAATTAATTGGAATAAACTTGTCCCACCATGCCTGGGTAGCAGGATACTATTCTCTGTGTGTAATGTTATTAATAATACAAAATCATTAAATCAATTTCAATTTTATTGCAACAAAACAACTTAATATTATTAAAATAAAAAACATTTTATTCCGTATTAATCATAGTAATATACTGAGCCTACTGGCCATATAAATCAAAATAATAACTAAGAAATAAAGTATATACGATTATACATTGTTATACAGGATTAATAGGAGTAACACCCTATAAAAATGAAGCAAATTCAAATATACCATAAAGTACTCCCAAACCCGTTAAGGATTTCCGCTGCGGGCGCTCGGGTGCTCTTTGCGGTGCTTCTCAACGACTTGCATCAAGTACTGCCGTTGCTCCTCGTCCTTGGTGAGTGCGAGATTGTAGTTCTGCATCAGCGCGACCCCTCGCTCCGCCCGGACATTGACAACGCTCAACGTAGAGACACGGCGTTTCCCCGCCAGGTAGGACGCATTGTTCGACCAGGTAGCCGGCTCCAACTCTAGGAAAGAAGTATTGATCGCGAGCCGCTCGAAAAGAAGCGTGCTGGATGTCGTGCAAAAGTCTGCGACTGTCTTTCGCTCGAGCTCCTCCGGGCAGACGTCCAGGGCAATGCGCTTGGGTGGCTCCTCGGTGCCCTCGACATCCTTGATGGCCGTCGCAATTCGACTCTTCTCCTCCAGCGGAGTGTCGTCATCGAAGAGAGCGAGGGCGGCCAGGTGTTCACTCAGGTACCAGAGATGTCGTCGAAACACAGGGGAGGTAGCCTTGGACACGTCCTTGTCCACCTTGTCGTAGTCAACCAGCGCCTTGAGCATCGCCAGGTCAGTTCGAGGGGCAGCGGCGGGAAGGGGCGCCGTAAACCAGGCCGGAATGTAAACCAGCAGCGCAAAGTTTACGAAGCGCAGGATGCCCCGGGCCTCGCGAGCCTTAATGGGGAGCTGCTGCCGGAAGAGGTGGAGCTTGATGGCGTATATCACTTTGGCCATCCACCGGGCGCGGTGGAGTGCGCCCGGTCGCATGAAGCGCACACCTCGCTGGGGGACGCCTCCAAGCGCTATGATCGCCAGCTCCAGGAGCTCTCGGTAGTCGTCCCGCGGCTGGCCCTTGGTGATGTGACCCTTGAAACGCGCGATCAGATCGTCTCGCGCCTTGAGCAGCGGCTTAGTAAGGTCTTCCTTGGAGATGGCGCTGAATTGGTCGGTGCAGACGGATTGCCAGCGCTCCTTCAGTCGCGAGAACAGTTTAATGTCAGGACCAGAGGAGGGGCCCATGCACTCGATGAAGGCTTTCTCTGCCACCAATTCTAGCATGTGGTGCCGACAGGCCAGGTTCAGCAGCTGGCGGTGAAGGCCCTGCTCGATGAAGACGCAAGCGCCCGAAACGACGCCCGTGTTGGCAGCTGTCGTGTCAAAGGAGAGCCCGACGACACGATCAGCGATTCCCCAGTCATCCAACGAGTTCAGCACAGCATCTGCTTGGGCGCGACCAGTTCCAGCAGGCAGCTTCGGCACGGAGAGAAGTTTGTCGACGCCGTCGCCGGACACGACTATGGCGAGGCGATCGACCTTCTTGCCGCTGAAGTCGGAGACCATCTTCCCGTCCCAGTGAACGATGAGCGGGACACTGGGATCGAACGTCATCTTCACTTCTTTGGCGATTTCCCCTCGATGACGCAATCGCCAACGCCGAATCGTCTCGTGACTGAGAGCCAGTTCATCTGTGTCTTGAATATCCAGACTGGAAGCAGCTGCTTTCATGAGTTGAACGGCTCCACGGTTGCTTGTTTTGGTCCGGTCCAGTGCCGACGCTAGGTCTTGAGTCATAATGTTCTTTTTGCGACGGCGCTTTGTAGGTGGATTGGTTTCCTCTTCTGTCGAGCAATTAGGCGACGACGACGAGTTTGATGATGTAAGGGTTGCTGTTGCCAGTGATTGCTCTGATTGCTTTTGGCGTTGCCTTTCTTTGGCAGCTTCACGCGCGGATGCACGTTGCTCAATTCCAGTGAGGATTTTGTCCACCCCGGACATGACACCACGGCGACCCTTTTC
>JAJOZX010001129.1:357500-530000 GCA_023014485.1 Bathynomus jamesi | reverse complement strand
ATTGGCATAACAGTCTGGCGAGTCTGTAGCCAAGAGTTTAACAAGAGGCGACCGAAAAGAATTAGAATGTTATAGAAGAAATATCCGTTGCTTGCCTCCTAACTAGAACCCCCGTCGATCCGAACCACCCCAGGGCCATAGACGGAGGGGTTAACATATATATATATACACACACATATATATATATTTATACACACACACACACACACATATATATATATATATATATCAGGGGCGGCTTCTTAATGAATGCAATGCATGCAATGCATGCGTAAATAAAATACTCAATGAATTTAAAATTATTATTTAAGTTAAAAAAATAAAGTTAAAATTATTATTTATTATTAATCTCTTGATGGCAATTATTATTTAAGTTCATCATTTAAATGTGTTCTAGTCGATTTTTTTATAAATATTCAGTTTTAGGTTTTCATTAAAAATAGCTTAAAGATTTTTTTTATGAATTTATTTACTGAAAATCTAAACTGAATACAATATTTATTTTCCACAGGAGTAAAAATCACCGATTCGAAATAGAAAACAAAGGCGTAACCCGAGCCAAAGGACGAGCAATATTGACCTTTATGTACAAGTAGTTGAAATAACAATTACTTTCTCCGTTATTTTTCACATTTTTTGAATGCATTTATTAAAATTGTATTTATGAATGTAAAAGTGCATTAATATTAGTAATATTCTACATGAAAATGAATAAATTAACATGTTTTAATGATATCACATTCTGACGGCGTAATCAATCTGAGTAGTGATTTCACGAATAATAAAACAATGGAAAAAGAATCTTATGCTTTTATTTATAAGAACTATAATTGCATGGTGACTGTAGTTTGAAAATCAAATCTGCAAAAAGTGGCATCATTTTCGATTGTAGAGTTACCAATTAGCGCATTTGTTTAATTTTCCAACTTAGTTTTACTTCAGACTTAATGATAAGTTGTGAATTTGTGATTAATCTTTGTTGATAGCGTATTAACTTTTTATCTTTTACGTACAGTGATGCAAATATTTGTGTAAGTGACTAATTGTATAAATTATTTATTTAGATGATAAATTACCCCTTTAGCAATGGCTGACGATCCAGATTTTGATATAATTCATGAACTGAAAACGAAACCATTTCAAACGCTCACTTTTGATGAAAAAAAGCTTCTAATACGTAATGGAAAGCCTACCCCAAAAATAAATTTGACCAAAGTGAACAAAGGATTTATAAGAAAATTTAACTACCAACTTTATGATAGTGTCCGTTGGTTGTGTGGTAGTAATATAACAAACAAACTCTACTGTTGGCCATGTATATTATTTTCAAGAGAAAATTCTGTGTGGAGCGAAGTGAATAGAGGCTACGAAGATTTAAATAACATACATACGGCAATTTCACGTCACGAAAAAGCAGTAAGTCATATTCAAGCACATTTTGATTTGAAACAATTTGGAATAAGTCGAATTGACTTGGCACTTGACAAACAAAAGGAAGTTGCTATTAGTAAACACAATGAAGAGGTATTGAAAAATAGAGAAATTTTAAAGAGACTAATCAGAATAACGTGTTTATTAGGAACACAAGAACTTGCATTTCGTGGTCATGATGAAAGTGAGTTATCTGAAAATAGAGGAAACTTCATCGAGTTTGCCCATTGTTTAGCTGAGTATGATGAAAAACTGGAAACGCATTTAAAGGGTGCTACAGTTTTTAAAGGACTATCTAAAACAATACAAAATGATATAATAGACTCAGTAAGTTCTGTACTTTTACATGAAAAAAAATGAGCTTGCAAAATGCAAGCATGTTGCAGTTCTTTTGGATGAAACTTCCGATGTTAGTTGTTGTTCACAACTTTCTACCGTTGTGCGTTACGTCAATGCGAATGGAAACATTTGTGAACGATTCTTAGGATTTACTAATGTAAGTGAAGGTAGAAGTGCTAACGATATATCCGCGTTGGTGTTGAAGGAATTAAATGAGTTGGGTTGTTTAAAAAAGTTAGTCGCGCAATCATACGATGGTGCTGCAGTTATGGCAAGCGAACTTAATGGTGTTCAAAAAAAGGTAAAGGATTCTGCCCCAGAAGCTCTTTTCATACATTGTTACGCTCATAAGCTTAACCTTGTATTAAGCCAAGCAGTTTCACACATTTCTAAATGTAACTCATTCTTTTCAATGTTAGCCAGTTTATCATCATTTTTTAGCAGCTCTACAAAGCGAACAAACTTGCTTGATAGTATAGTTGGCAAACGCTTTCCTAAGCTTGCTCCGACAAGGTGGAATTACTCTTCTAGATTAGTTGAAACTGTCAAAGAGAATAGACAAAGTTTAAAGAGTCTTTTCGATTATATTCAAGAAAATCCAAAGATGTTTGATGATAAAACAAAGAATGAAGCAAGAGGTTTATCTGTAGCGTTGGACTCTTTTGATTTCAATTTTTTATTGAGTGTGTTTTCTAAAATTTTTCCATTAACTGAGTATTTGTTTAAAATTTTGCAAAACAAATCTATGAACATCATTTTTGGCTCGAATACGGTTGAAATCACAATATCCAAAATTCAAGAAATTAGAGATTCGATGTTCGATGAAATATGGAAAACCGTTGTTGAAGATTTTGGTTTTCCTTCCTCAAGAAAAAAAAGTAGCACCCCAATAGAGACGAGCTACCGACAAGTCTACTTTGAACTTTGTGATAATATCATTGAGCAAATGAAAGAGCGATTTAAGTCCCTTAAAAATATGGAATTCTTAGAGCTTTTGGCTCCCAATAAAGTAAGGCCCTATGAACTATATTTTCCGGAAAAGGCTTATCAATCTTTGAAAAGTAACTACAGTTCCTTTTTCGATTTTGTTCTCCTGAAATCAGAATTAACTGTCTTATTCTCTCACAAATTTTTTGGTCAAAATGATATTCATGAACTTCACAAATATTTACTGAACAATGAAATGATTGAAGTATTTCCGGAGATACATTCATTTATAAATTTAATCTTAACTTTGCCAATTACAACTTCGTCCGTTGAAAGATCTTTTTCGGCGCTAAAAAGAATAAAAACTTACTTAAGAAATACGCAAGAGCAGGCAAGGTTATCGAATTTAGCCTTAATTTCAATTGAAAAGTCTTTCCTCAAAAAACAAATGGAAAAAAGAGAAGACTTTTATAACAAAGTCATTGAACAATTTTGCAGAAAAACAAGAAGAGCCGAATTTCAGTTTAAATAATTTTAGGAATTGAACAAGGTAGTAATAAATAAATGCTTTAAACCAATAATATACAATTTAATACTGTATATTCCAGTGCTTCATGTTTTTAATAAACTGGTGGTATCTTGTAAGTCATAATTGTCAATGTTTTATGGTTGGGATATGGGCATAAATTTCTCAAACATTATTTGTTCATAATAATTATTCCTATGCTTTGTACTGAAGTCATAGCATTAATATAATATTGGTTCTATCCTCGGTTACTACATAACTCATAAGAATACCATAAAAGACAAAATACAGCTTATCTAATATGTACTACACTGTAATGCATGTGACTGCATGCATAAGTAAAATTACCACGAGCCGCCACTGATATATATATATATGATGAATAAAACCACGAAGGAAAGGAAACACAATGAGCACCATTCTGTTTCCTTTCCTTCGTGATTTTATTCATCATAAATATTTTTTTCACGTGTTACTTTCGTGAAATAATTTTCATACACACACACACACATATATATATATATATTAGTGGTGGACTGGATATCCGCATCCGCACTTCTGACTGCGGATGTTATGCGGATATTACCTCTAATAAATTATGCAATTTACAATTAAATTAGCTTATAAAGTAGCTTATAAGGCCCAGTCATGCACATTTCATGTAAAGTATTAATTATTAATGAACAAACAAATATATAAACCTCAAAATATAAATACCTGGTAACACAGATAATTGAATGAAACTTGTTTCATTGAATTTTCTGTGGCTGAAACTCTTGAGAAAGTTATTATTTTTATCATAATGAAAATATTAATATTAATTTTAATTCTTATGCATTTCCTGCCATAACAGTAATATCACGAAATTGGAAAAATTATGTCATATATTCATAATTCTATATTATATTGATAGATTAACTAAATATCCGCATCGGCGGATATTGAAATTAAAGATCCGCATCCGGTCCACCACAAATATACAGTATATATATATATATATATATATATATATATATATATATATATATAACCTTTGGTTAGCTTCCGCCTGAATTGTTCATTCTGACGAAGGTCAAGCTTTTCACTCCACCTTAGACCTACAGTTTAACGTGTAATCCGAACCACGCCCCATCAGCAGCCCAGCGTCTTAACCACTAGGCCACCTAGGGTACCCATTTATCTACCAACCACTTTCTTTTTTATTGTGTGGAAGGATGAACAGCTGGGTTTTGCTGCGCGCCGGCTGCTGTCGGGTCTCGAACCCGGGGCCGATGGATTCGTAGTCAGCGACGCTAACCACACCACCGAGGCGCATATATGTATATATATATATATATATATGTATATACATATATACACACACATATGTATATAAATATATACACACACACACACACACATATACATATAGCACACACACACACACACACACACACTATATATATATATATAATATATATATAATATATATATATAATATACACACACACACACACATATATATATATATAATATATATATATACACACACACACACACACACATATATATATATATTATATATATATATATATATATATATATATATACACAAACACACTCATTTAGTCCTACCAATAATTGAGTATTGCTCAGTACTCACAAGCCCACACAGAAAAAGAGACATTGCGAGCATTGAAGCAATACAAAGGACTTTTACGTCTAACATAGAGGAAACGGAAGGTGAAGACTACTGGTCTCGACTACAATCCCTGAAACTCTACTCTCTTGAAAGAAGGCGCGAGCGGTACACAATAATATACATATGGAAAATACTTGAGGGCTCTGTCCCTAACCTCAGAAATGAAATAGAAACAAACTGGAATTAGAGAAGAGGCAGATTTTGTACGGTCCCAGCTGCGGTGGGACAAGGGGCCATGAAAACGAGGATGGAAAATACCCTCAGAATACGGGGCCCAAAGCTTTTCATTGTCCTTCCAAAAGAAGTGAGGAATCTCCAGCACACCGACCTGAATTACTTCAAGAACCAGCTGGACAGATTCTTGTGCAAAGTCCCTGACCAGCCATGCGTGGCTGGCTACGAGGGCAGGAGGAGATCAGAAGCAACTCCCTCCTTCACAAAGTCCCGCAAATGAGGCGGGATGCTGCAGAGGGGTCGACCGCAGGTCGATCCTGAACCGTCGTTCAAACTCAACAAAAGTATATATATATATATATATAATTATGCGGGTTGCTTCTACAGAGCTTCAATTTAATATTTAGGAGAAATCCAATGACAAGGAGAAATGTAAATGCCATGAAAAGTCTTCTTTATTGCGCAACGTTTCGAGCAATACGCTCATCTTCAGGCTGTTTAATAACAATGTGAAATTAAAATCAATATTGAATGAAAAACAAACAGAAATTTCTATAACCTATTCGTAAAGACAAATTTTAAAAGACTGAGAAAAGAGGGTTAAGTTCTAAGTTATACAGATTTACATATAAAAATTAAGAAGTTATTTTTAAATACATGTAGTAAATGTGAAATTAATACACTGGAAAAATTACCAATAGTACACTGGAACAATGGAGCTATCTACCTTACACAGCAGTATCCGAGGCCGACTAATTTGAGCAGAGGAAACGGGAACGAAGGATGGCGAGGGAGATAGGGGAAGGAGGGATTATAAGGAATTGGGGAAGGAGGAGGGATCATATACATATACAGGGCGTCCCAAAAAAATGTATACACACTTTAACAGCTGATAGCTCAATTGATGTTTCTTTCTTTCCAAGTTAAACCCATTAGAATTAATAATGGCAGTCAGACTAAGCTTTGAACAAAGGAAATTCATTCTAAAATGCTACTGGAAGTGTGAAAACGCAGTTGAAGTGCAAAGACAGTTTAGGAGGGAGTTTCAAACAGATCCACCAACGCGACTTACCATCACTCGAATTAGAGATAAGTTTGAAGCCGATGGAACTGTTCAGAATGTCCACAAGAAGCGTTCCGGAAGACCACGGACATCGACAAACCCCACAAAGCAAGAAAGAGTACTGGAAACGTATCACCAAAGTCCAAGAAAATCTGTGCGGCAAGCGAGTCGTGAGGTAGGAATTTCAGAATCGTCTGTCCAACGCATTTTGAAGCGCTGTCAATGGAAAAGTTACATTCCAAGATTAGTCCATGCTATTAATGAAGATGATCCGGACCGAAGAGTGGAGTATTGCGAGTGGTACTTGGCACGATGTGGATGTGGATTGGACGAAGGGGTTTCGTAGAATACCCTCCGCGTTCACCAGACCTCACACCACTAGACTTTTTTTATGTCGGTACTTAAAAGACAAAGTCTACGCTATAAAACCTGCAACAGTCGCTGAATTGAGAGCAGCCATTGAACGAGAATGCACACAAATACCAAACGAAATGTTTCGTGATGTTTGCGATTCCATTGCTTCGCGTTATCAGCAGTGCCTGGACCAGAACGGACGTCAGTTTGAAAACAGGCGTTGACAAAACAATTAAATAATGTCTGTAGATTCTATTACATTTTGAAAATGAAATGTATTTTAATAAACACTGCCTTTATAATTATTTAAAGTGTGTATACATTTGTTTGGGACGCCCTGTATGTATATAATATATAATAACTAACGGCTTTTTTACATCTAAGTTTATTTCTTGCATTTATTTATCATGTATATTACATATGTTACAACAAATCTACAGTATGTAACTAGGGATTTCATGTAAGGTTAAGTCGTGCTATTTTCGTTTGTTTTAACGAAAATATCACGCCTTAAACTAACCAATCTTCAAGGGTGTACATTTGTCTTAACGGTACATTCAGTTAACCGGGCATTTAATAATTTTCCGGTAGGATTAATGAAAATATCACAACCTTACATTAAATCCCTGAACATTTTAGGGATTTCATAAAATACCTAGTTACACAGATTCTTTGTAACATAATTATATACATGTTGACCATAAAGTGTAGCATCATAGAAGAGAACCAACTGAAATCAATAAACTTTCCTATGATGTTGACTTTATGGACACAAACACACACGTAATATATATATATATATATATATATATATATATATATATATATATACACACGCTGTATATATCGCATAATTGCATAATCATTATGACACACATTCCTTTTAGAATTTCTTTAATTTTCAAGATTAAAAACTCCCTAATTTGAAATATATTCCAGTCTGAAGACATTATAATTATCTCTCTTTTATAAAATACATCATACATATTACACATTTTCTGTAAAAAATAAAAAAAAAAGTGTAACAAAATTACTTTCTTTAGTAATAAATAAATTCAGACCTCTTATAAAAGAATAAATTTTGGAAATAGCGACAAGAGTGAAGGAAAGCTAAAATTTAACCGTAAATTGGAACTTCTATATAAAATTTATTTACTTTGATTTTACACTGTAACATCAATACTCTGAAAACTAATTTAACCTAACCTATTTCAGCGTAACCTAACGTATGCTAACTTAACCTAACTTAATCTAATCTATTTCGGCGTAACCTAATGTATGCTAACCTAATTTGTGCTAACCTATTTCAGCGTAATGTAACGTATGCTAACATAACCTAGCTTAACCTATTTCAGCGTAACCTAACGTATGCTAAACTAACATAACCTAACCTGTTTCAGCGTAACCAAACGTGTGCTAACCTATGCTAACTTAACCTAACTTAATATAACCCACAATACGAGTATACTGTACTTGTCGAAAGAATGCCAAGTCGAACAAATATCGTAAGCCCGGATAGATATAAATTGCTAGCGCCCGTAATTTAATGGATAACATGTTTTTCTATAAGCGAATTGAGGACACTTAGGTCGGGGATTCGACTCCCAGTTGCCCTGGTAATAATAATCCAAGGGTTATCGTAATGGGTAGCACTCGTCTGTTTTGAGCGCTGGCCCGGTTTCTGACTCTCCTCAATGATTTTATAGATTTAACTGCCCAGTTAATGTAATACATGCTATGAGGATTATATATATATATATATATATATATATATGCGGTTCTGCGTTCGATTTTTCTTATATAAACAAGATATGCTCGTTCGGTTTATGTTAAGTACAAGCATTAACCTTGGTGATAACGAGCTGATTCAGCAATTTAACAGCTATACGAGTTTGTGTCCTAGATTTTGGAACATTCTTCTTTTTGTTTGTTTGTTTGTTTGTATGACTGTTTCTGGCTCCGTATTTTAAACATTTTGAAAACTCTACTCTAGCTAATGAGACAGATATGAAGAAACATTTGATTTCAGCAAATCTAAGGAAAGGAATAGGAGTTTGTACTTTACAAAATGGTTTATTTTTACCTTTTTATTATTAGAATAAAAGCTCTTAATGGCTAAATCGATAAATGGAACCGACACGCAAACGGTTTGTGTCTGACATAAATAGAAATTTGCATGATACTCGTATATCGTTCCAGTACTATTTCTTCTTTAAAGTATGTGAAAGCGCTTTGACTTAAAGATTCTGTAATCTGTAAATTTGGTGTTTCATGCAAGATTTTCATGTAATATTTCATTTAATGCTTCATTTGCCGGAGATTTACTGTAATGAATGTTTTCTCCGAGTAGACAACGAGTCAATTCATGTTAACTAAACGAAATTGACTTTTAAAAAATATGATAATGAAATAAATAATATAATTTCATTCTTAAGAAATAAAAAGAATGGAATTTACTTTTAAAAAGTTAGTTGAAGCTTGTTGAAGGGGTTACAGCAAAAAAGTTCACCTTAAGCTTTAATAGTGGAACGTGATATCTCCGCAATTTATTTACAAAGTAAATTTTATATATATATATATATATATATATATATATATATATATATATATATATATATAGTGGGTGGTCCTGGGTAATAGGATAAAATTTTAAAATCAAAATTTCACTGTTGGCTTTATGCGCCCTTGTTCCTCTATGTGACAGATTCTACATGCCAAAAACCAACACGATCGGAACTCGTCTAGAAGTCGCCAGATTTGCATTTTTTTTTCAACATCTCCTTTTTCTCAAAATTTTGGCTGGAAGCGTTGTTCGCGGCAGGGCCGGTTTTAGACGAGTGCGAAGGGTGCACCGAACCCGGCCCCGCGCTTAGTTCTCGGGGAAGGCCTAGACGAGGTGTCTTTGTCCCGCATCTCCGTGAGACGTGTACGGATGACGACCCGTCAGGCGGTGACTGAAGCCAACAAGGAGACCTTCTCACCGGACGACGCGCTTCCCCTCTTCCACTCGGACGAAAAATTCCTGCCAGACATCGTCTGAGGTCAAGAAAAGGTCGACCGTATCGCCATCTTGGTGAGCGGGGATGTAGGGTGGAAAAGCTTCTCGGAGTGCCCCTCATCGGCAGAACCACAGGCAAGCAGCAGGCCTACTCCTGTCGTCGGACTCTCGATGACTGGGGCTTGAAGGACTACATCCGGGGGCTGGTGTTCGACACCACGGCGTCGAACACCGGACTCAAGGCTGGGGCGTGTACTGTCATTCAAAAGGTTCTTGGAAAAGAGGTGATATGGGTGGCATGCCGCCACCACATCTTTGAGATTGTACTCGCAGATGTGTTTTCTCTCACCTTTGGCACCTCTGGAGGACCAGACATATCTCTCTTCAAGCGGTTCAAACAGCAGTGGACCTTCCTCGAGAAGGCCACATTCAAAGCGGCGGAAGAGAAGCTTTTCATCGGCCCCCTTTCTGACTCTGGGTAAAGATTATCTCGTACTGCAGGGTGGCCCTTGCATCCTCCTTCCCAAGGGAAAACTACGCCGAGCTTCTTCAACTGTGCCTCGTCTTCCTCGGGGAATGGAGATTGTAGAGGTGCACTTCAGGGCACCGGGTGCTATGCACCAAACCCGGTAGATGGCAAAAGGCATTTAAGGCCATGAAACTCTTCCTTTTCAGGGAGCAGATCACCTTCATCGCCAAGGAAGAGAAGGGCATCACGGACCTCCGCCTCTTCGTTCCTCTACCACCACCTCCCTCTGGTACTTGTCTGAAGAGTTGGTCGGACTCGCCCTCTTCGACTCCCGCTTGGATGGCGTGGTGAAGGCTAAGATGACAGAAAACATGAAGCGGTAAGTGAAGACGAAGATCTGGAAAAGGCTGGAGGGCAAGGGATTCAAGCCAGGCATTACCATTGAGGCCCTGTTTCCCCAACGAACTAAGGACATCTTTGACGCCCTGGCCAATAATGGGAAGGAAAAGGCGGAGGTGTTCCTGGCCAAGGGCTTGGGGGAGTGGTTCGCCAACCCTGCATACCAGGAGCTAAAGGAGAGAGCATAAAAAATAAAGGTCGTGAACGACTGTGCGGAGCAAGGAGTTGCACTGATTCAGAAATACAACTCCACGATCACGAAAGACGAGGAACAGAAACAATTCCTCCTCCGCGCAGTCGACCTCCACCGGAAGTCCATGCCAGCACCTCGGAAATCGGACCTCAAGATTCAAACCTAGACGGATGGCATTGAAATGTCATGTATTTAGTCGTTTCTCTTGCCTGCTATAATAAAATTCACCGTTACTACCTTTCTTTCCTTAATATGTCGCCTTTACAAGGGTTCTCCATTTTTCATTCCAATATACAAAAAGTCAACTTTTGGCGCGACCCCTAAATATTACCCAAATGAGTTTAAATTTCGCATAAATATTCCTTGAGCGAGGGCGGCTACAGCCATGATTGAAATTCTATCTCACACTTTTAGACCACATTAATATTATATATACAGGGTGTCCCATAAGTCCGGCAGCATAGGAAAAATAAAAAAAGGCAAAACAAAAGCTTTTATTTACAGAACGTGCTCAATATGTCCACCTTTTTTTCAATACACAAATTCAGACGTCATACCCAGTCAGCAAGCACACGGTGAATGATGTCAGGAGTAACAGGAGTAATGGTGTTACATGCCCCAATAATGCAATGCCGCAAATGTTCAACACTCCTAATTTTCTCTGCGTATACCAGCGCTTTCAAGTGGCCCCAGAGATAAAAATCTAGTGGCGTGAGATCCGGGCTTCTAGCTGGCCATTCCACAGGCCCTCGACGTCCTATCCAATGACCATGGAATTGTTGGTATAGGTATTCCCTTACTTGGGTGCTGTAATGTGCAGGAGCGCCGTCTTGCTGGAACCATGTTGGGAAATTTCCTTCTTCGTTCAAGACACTGGGAAATGCTTCTTCCTTGAGCATACGTAGGTAGGTGCCTCCAGTGACATGTTCATCGAAAAAGAGGGGGCCTATGATGCGATCCTTCCAAATGCTACACCATACCATCACCCGAGATTCACCTTGTTCCTTTGAAGAGGGATACCAGTGAGGGTTGTTTTGAGTCCAGTAGCGGGTGTTCTGTCGATTTACCTCACCATTTCCATAAAAAACAGCCTCGTCACTGAACAGAATGGTGGAAGGGAAATTGGCATCCCGAGCATATGAATTATGGTTTGTAGAAATAGAAAAATATGAATTTCTCCTATGATGCCGAACTTATGGAACACCCTGTGTGTGTGTATATATATATATATTATATATATACACACACAGTATGTATAATATATATATATATGAAATACGTTCTTTGCGGGCGAGATTAAGTTTTTGCTCCCATATGGGTATTAGTCATAGGACGGGGAAGGTTTTGTTGAGAAAAGAAGAGTTTACTATCAGAAGTCATTCCATCAATTGTAAGACTGAGGTTTCTATTGAAAATTTTAAAATTCTTAAATCATTAAAATGCTCGTCCTCGCTTCGTATTTATGAATCTTTATGTATTAAATTTTTGAACCCTAGTCTAAACACTGATTCTGGCTGTTACCCCCTTTATATTAACTAGATCAACTACCTTCTAAATTTTCTCTGCGACCCTGTCTTCTTTTTGCTTCAGTTTCTTGTGGCTGTTCTTTGAATACAGGTGTGTTGGTTTATTCTTGTAGTTTTCCGTTTAACTTTTACTTCAAGGTTTTTTAACAGTTTTATTTTTTAATGATTTTAGTTTTAGGTTTTATATCTATCATTCCTATATTTTTGGTGTCATTTACATATTTTACTTTTAATTTGATCTTTTTCTAGCCTGTTTCTAATTTGTATTTTCTATTTCAATAATTTTTTGTACATTTGTTTAGGTTTTAACTCTCGTCATTTATATCTTTTGTGTCACTTATTAATTTTAGCTCTCTATTAATTAATTAGGCCTTGAAGATGGGTAGAGTTGCCCGAAACGTCGGCTGCAGCCAAATATGACTTTTTTGCTCCACGTCTTCGTTTTCATCCTGAATATATATATATATATATATATATATATATATATATATATATATATATATGGTGCTCTTCCAATACGTGCTCTACCGTAAAATTTACATTCCAATATGTGCTAACTAACGAAAATATCACGACCTAACCTAACCAATCGTCAAGGGCGTACAATTGACCTAACGATTGGTTAGGTTAGGTCGTGATATTTTCGTTAGTTAGCACATATTGGAATGTACATTTTACGGTAGAGCACGTATTGGAAGAGCACCATATATATATAGATATATTATATATATAATATATATATATATATATATATATATATATATATATAATATATATATATATGAGGGGTCGCGCGTCTTAGGGTATCTAAGCGCCACCACAGGCGAAAACGTGTTTTTGATGGATATCACTATTTTCACCAGTCCTCTATCACGTGGTTTGGGTTATAATGACCTTACGACACTAGAAGTATGGTTGAAACCCTTATGAAGCGAACTACTTTTTTCACTTCTATCGACAGCCAAAAGTTCACCCAAAGTTCGGCATAATAAGAAAATCAAAACATTTAAAAAAATATATATAAAATATAAAATATGAAAATCTATTCCAAAAACTCCTCAACATCTTCATTAGCATACTTAGAACTCTAATTTAGCCAAAAATGAACATTCTATCTCAATTAATAACAGAGATACTATTGCGAGAATATTGCTGAACTTTGGAGGCGATTTCTGACGAATTTTAATTTTGGCGCTTAGGTACCGTAAGACGCGGGACCCCCTCTCATATATATATATATAATATATATATATATATATATATATATATATATAAAGGGTGATCCAGAGAAATGGGTACCCAAAAGAAACCCCTGTAACTCTTAAAGTATAAGTCCTTTTATAAAATCATACGCATCATTCGAAAGAGGATAGTTACAAGTTTGTACAGGATTGTATAGGTTTTGACAATACAAGACAAGATAAGATACAAAACAAAATAAAAGTGTTAGTTAAAACTAACCCTTCAAGATGACTGCATGGACTGTGGAACAGCTGCGTTTCATAACTGAGCAATATTATGAGCATGGAAGAAGTGTAGTTTCAGCTCAAAGATCTTTCAAGACAAATTTTCAGATGTCAAAATCACCTTCTAAGAAAGTAATCCGTCGGTGTGTCAGAAATTTTTCCCTAACTGGCAGCATTGGAAAAAAAAACCAACTGGAAGAGTGCGCAAAGCAAGGATAGATGAGATCATTAACAGAACTCATGAAATTGTACAGGATAATCCTAACATAAGCATCAGACGTGCTTCTCAGCTGTTAGGAGTTGGATATGGAACAACAACACACCGTATATTCAAGCAAAATTTAATGCTCTTTCCATATAAAATTCAAACAGTGCAACAACTAAACGATGGAGATTTCGCACGAAGACGACAATTCTGTCAATGGATCCAACAGAAGGTAATGACACCACCAATTTTCTAGCAACTTTGATATGTCAGACGAAGCCCATTTTCACTTGAATGGAACTGTAAACAAACAAAATTGTCGTTTCTGGGCAACAGAAAATCCATTGAATATTACCGAAGTCCCGTTGCATAGTCAGCGTGTAACTGTTTGGTGTGGTCTTACTGCATCTCAGATCATAGGGCCGTACTTTTTCGAGGATTCCACCGGAAACACGGTCACTGTAAATGGTGATCGCTACGAAAAAATGTTGACCGATTTCCTTATTCCTAAATTAAGAGATCTTTGTCTAGAAAACCACTGGTTCCAACAAGACGGAGCTACCTACCATACCACTAGGAACTGCATGGCAGTTTTGCGTCAAACGTTTCCAGGCGAGTTAATCTCAACATTTGGAGACGTTGAATGGCCCGCAAGATCTCCGGATTTTTCTCCCTTAGATTATTATCTCTGGGGATATTTAACGAGTAGGGTCTACAGAAATAACCCAACGACCTTGCAAGAATTGAAGGCCGCCATCACAAATGAGATACAGGCCATACCACCGCACACTCTTGCAAAAGTGATGCAGAACTTACGAGCGAGAACACTGGAATGCTTGGCAACTAATGGAGCACATTTGAAAGGAGTCATTTTAAAAAAATAAATATTTCATAATAAACTTGTAACTCTACTCTTTCGAATGATATATAGTTTTTATGAAAGGAATTAAATATTAAGAATATTTGGCTTTTTTTTATGGGTCCCATTTATCTGGATCACCCAGTATATACAGAGAGAGAGAGAGGGAGAGATAGAGAGAGAGAGAGAGAGAGAGAGAGAGAGAGAGAGAGAAAATTAGGAAAATCAGGAAATCTAAATGAAAATAATAATTTTATGAACCACATCCAGTTTTGTAAACCTAAATGAAGAACAGTTTTTAATCATCATTTCCCACGAGAATAACATTTTTAATTTTATTATTCCGATAGACCGCGGTGGGTGGGGTGGGGTGGGTTCTCCAGTATCTTTCACTTCTAAAAATGCAAATGTTAAAACCCTTTAAAAATAAAAGAAAAAGCATTTCGAACGAAATAAAACCAATATTTGAAAGTAAAATTAATTAATACAGTTTCCCTTCGCGACTTATTGAAAACGGATGGAGGATAAATTCAGGGGGAACTCATAAATACTTAAGTTATGCGCGTGCAGTTGGACTACTCATACTTTACTAGTTAATAATAATTAAGTCCCAGTATTTATGTAGCACCACGCCGATTAAACTATTAAGTAATATTTTGTCTTTCTGTGAAAGAGTAAATATCAGTGATAAATTATTTTAATAACTTACATGGAGAAAATTAATTAACATTTCGTAAGCGAGGTCGTATACGGTAAAGCACGAAATATACTTGCCTTTCAACACACACACACACACACACACACACACTTTTTTTATGTAGAAAGGTGGGGCTAAGGGCGTGTGCCCGCAAAAATGTCCTCCTTTATAGGAAAGAGCCAAAATAAAGGTCTCCAAGGCTTACAATGCCATTTTATTTTTTAAAAATTTTGAAAAGATTGCGTAGAGTGTTAAATGCATGACTGTGTAGTAAAGAATAGAGGGAGAAGAGTGTGTTTGAGAGCATGCTGGACTGCTCACAGGATAGATGAGATCAGGAAAATGATCAACTAAGGAGGACAGTGACAGAAGAAACGGGAGTTCCAGCACTCCCTGTTTCCTGCTTAACGTTCCCCCAGGAGTACTTCCCTGGTCGACTGGTGTTTACAATTTCCTCCTCGTGTGTATATATATATTATATTTAACGTTGGAACACTTTTCATCTACAAAGGAATCCTAAAAACTTCGAAAAGAACGTTTCTATGAATTATTTTACAGTATATAACCTTCACAAGAGTAAAAGAGGTCTTTGTTTAGCGCGTACACCAATTTTAATTTCTTCCAAAGCATTGCTTAAGTATAATTTGTTATGAAAGCTTTATTGTTATATTGAAGGGAACACAAAGACATAATTACATCGTCAGAAATTGCTCTTAAATAACTTCAGCCAAACAGTTTTTAGTTTTTAATGAATTATATATATATATATATATATATATATATATATAAGCAAACAACCACAGGGAAAAAGGAAAAAGAAACACGAAATCCGAGCGCTTTCGTGATATTTTCACATCTTTTTTTCTTTTCCCTGAAGATGTGAATATATCACGAAAGCGCTCGGATTTCGTGTTTCTTTTTCCCTGTGGTTGTTTGCTTATGCTTATTAATAAGATCACGTGTTATTCTGTGATTTTTCTGCATATATATATATATATATATATATATTATTTAAACCAAAAAACTAAAAAAAAAATTATAAATGAAAGCGAGATTAAATAAAAAAGATATCTTGCTGCTTATACGTCCAATTGGTCTTTATGAATACAGTCGTGATCAATGCATAAATACATTTCATTCAAGCACTAACGTTCGCATATTTCTGCGGTCTTCCACATCGTTTGGCATCTAAAACAGATCCGGTTGTGAATGTTTTTAATCGCCAGTTTACGTAAATTTGCCTCAGTCGGAGTTGCTTTATTAAAAAAACGTATTGCGAAGTCTTCTCGTATATCATTATAAGTTTTACCACTACGTTCTTTTTTTTGTGAACCCAAACACTCGCAACATGACGCTCCTTGATTGTAAAAGAACTTGTCTCCGCCATGTTGAAGGCTTGATTGCCTACGTCATTATGAAGTTTGTTTCCATAACTCATAGCATAGGTTTGCCCGAAGGTGATTATCCTAGGCCTAGCTGCTTCTATTTGGCAAATTTGTGTGAATTCTGTTGTAAATATTCCTTGAAACACCACCTTCATTTCTAATTACTGTACATTTCTAAACGACACGATCGCTACATTTGGCCATCCTTGTAATATATATAGTGTATATATATGTATATATATTTGTACATCAAAGATGTATATTAATTATCACTAGCAGAGACCGCAAAACATATGCGGTCAAATTAATATCTTTATTGCAACATTACTTCTTTAAATACAGGATTTCTACTTACTGTTTCACCAAAGACTTTGACACAATCAAAACTTGTCACTCTAGGAAAAACCGCATAAAGCTGTCAATGTATAAAAGCAGGCTTACGTATAGAAATTAGTATCTTTATTAAGGCAGCCCGAGAGCAATGCAGCAAAATTATGAAGACGCTATGGCAGTTGTAAGAAAGTTTGGGAAACCGGACCTATTTATTACGTTTACTCACAATCCAAGATGGACTGAAGTCTCTGAAAGCATTGAAGCTTATCAAAGACCAGCACACATAGGTCAGATATTGTTGCGAGAGTTTTTCATATGAAACTAAAAGAGCTGCTTCATGATATAACAATAAAACACATATTCGGTAAACCAAATGTATTACCCACCAAAAAATGACGGGTTGATGTTACCCACATGCCCCACATCACCCCTACACTTTCCATCCCACCCACACCCTTCCCGCCAAAAAATGACGGGGTTGGAGTTTCCCACATGGCCCACACCACCCCCGCACCCCTATCCACCTAAACAGACCGAAAGGAACATTTTTTCTCCTATGAACTTTTTCTCTATCTGGCTTTGTTTAACAGTTGTGCATGCGCACACGCGTGTGCAAACGAAAAATAAATTTCCTTAAGATCCTCCCAAAGACATTTCCAACGGTATAAGGATGAGTGCCCTACGTTGAGCGTTTTTCGAGCAAAACGCTGGACAGACAGAAGCCCAGGAACTGCTTATTATTATTATAAATTGGTTTGAATATATTTTATTTTATTTTTAATATAGAAATTCTTTGAAGTGAAAATCATAAAAAGTCTAAACTTATTTCACAGAAAAATATTGGAAAAAGTTTTTAAATTGGTGCGAATTTTTAAAGTTTGGTTCGTTTTGTCTTTTAAGTCAAACTGGAAAACTTTTTTAGTTTCTTTTTTGTCTTGTATGTAAAATTGCCTTAAAGAAAACTTTTGTAAATAAGATTTGTAAATAAGTCGAACGTTTTCCATAATTTTATATTAAATATAGATATTAAACTTTATAGTAAGTAATTTGTGATTTTTATGTATTTACTTTTTAGATAATGTAAAAATATTAGAAAGTTCTGATGAGCAGCTGAAGCATATATATATATATATGTATATATATATATGAGGGGTCCCGCGTCTTAAGGTACCTAAGCGCCAAAATTAAAATTCATCAAAATCGCCTCCAAAGTTCAGCAATATTCTGGTAATAGTATCTCTGTTATTAATTGAGCTAGAACGTTCATTTTTGGCTAAATTAAAGTTCTAAGTATGCTAATGAAGATGTTGATGAGTTTTTGGAATAGATTTTCATATTTTATATTTTATATATATTTTTTTTATTTTTTTATTTTCTTATTATGCCGAACTTTGGGTGAACTTTTGGCGATAGAGGTGAAAAAAGTAGTTCGCTTCATAAGGTTTTCAACCATACTTCTAGTGTTGTAAGGTCATTATAACCCAAACCACGTGATAGAGGATGGGTGAAAATAATGATATCCATCAAAAACACGGTTTCGCCTGTGGTGGCGCTTAGGTACCTTAAGACGCGCGACCCCTCATATATACATATATATATACAGGGTAGTTCAAAGAAATGTATAGAAATTGAACAGCATATAACTTTTTACTATTTAAGTTATCTTACTGAAACAACTTTTAATGTGTCGAAAAACTAAAACTGTTTTACTGTTACAGATGGTGAAAATGTACCAGTTAACCAATGAATAACGAACTTTTATTGTGACTCACTATTTGAAAACAAAATCTCCCAACACAAGTGGCTCGAGACTTTCAGAGACGGTTCCCAGACAGAGGTCTCCCCCAACAAGGACACCAATAGATTTAATTGGGAAGTAGTTCAGTGATAATGGAACAGTTCGATACCAATATCGTAGACACAGTGGTCGCTGAGTTAACTACGCGTACAAGGAGGCAAGACACTTGATACATCAAGCAGTAAACACAGAACCCCAAGAAATCAGAAAGGAAACTTAATGCAGGACTGTTAATATTACTATCGACGTTCATCGTATTTTATGGGAAGACCAACACATGTTTCCCTATAAAGTTCATTATTTACAAAAACTGACAGAAAGTGATCAGTAAGTACGCACTGAGTTATGTACAACCATAAGTGAATAAGTGAATAACATTTATTTAAATGACTTCGTCAACAACAAGAATTACAGATACAGGAGTTTGCAGAAACTACATATTTTTGAAGAAAAGCATTTGCCCGTTCCCATGGTTGTTGTGTGGTGTGGACTAATTGAGAATCAAATTATTGGACCATATTTCTTTGAAGATAATAACTCTCGTGTAATGTTACAGAGCGTTATGGAGCAGTATTCTTTTGAAGAACTTGCTGATATGCATCTCGTGTTAGGAGTACTATCAAAACAAAAAGAAAATGAGCTATCTAAACAGCCAAACAACTACGACTTTGATAAACTTTAATGACTTTCATTTTAATTGGATATTCTTCGACAAAAAAGCAATGTATCTCGGAAACGAAGCGATTGCGGATTTATGTTCATAGGAACTTTTTTGTTTACTTTGACGTCCCGAATATGTATATTAATTTATTAAAATTTGATAACACCCAGTAGATGGGTGTATAGTTTGGAAATATATTTTTCATGTCATAGCAAGGAGATCATATATTAGTTTTTGCTTTTAATTTTCATAGACTTTCTGAAGAAAGTTATCGTAAAAACATAAAATTTCTACATACATAAAAAATCTCATTTCCCAACTGAGCTGAGGTGAGAAGTCAGAAATGCTCTAATATAAAATTTCTAAAAAGCATCAAAAGTTACTAATCAGTAAATTATTATATTTTATTTTATTACTGTCACCAAAAAGAATAACTTATTCAAAGGAAAAAATTACCAGTTAGTAATTTTTTATGCTTTTTAAAACTTTTTTAGGTGATTTTTTTCTGAAATTGTATATTTATGCTTTTAACCATTACTTTAGAAAGTTTTATTTAAAATAAATGTGTAAAAACATTTTAAATTTGTTCTAAACAATGATGGCGCAATATACTCCAAATTTGGTCCATGAGGACTACTTTCATACGTGTAAAAGTTTGGTGTAATTGTTGTCTTGGCACCTTACCCAGCAAGAAATGCACCGTTTAATAAACGTTTCATAAACTTTTAAGAAGTTACTAAACGTCCCATTTCTTACTGGGAAAGTACATCTATTACCTCTATTATATGCATAGCCCTCTGCAATAGTTCCGCTCCACCCTCTCTGAGATGTGACAGCAATTCAGTCTGCCTTCGTCTCAGTCTCACTCTGCCTGCCTCCTTGCTATTTTCTTTCGATTTACCTTCATTCTTATTTTCCTTTTTCCTTCCCCTTCACCTCATACTAATACATGACCCTTCTCTCCCCCGATTATTACCTCCTCTCATATTTCTCATTCCTCCCACCCTATCAACTACTTCTGAAATTTGTGTTTTTGCTTCTTTCCTTTTTATCTTCCCCTCCTAAACTCTTCTACGTAATAACTGACTCACTTATCCATTCACGGACTTAATTTTTAATAAAACTTCCTCTGTAAATACTCAAAAATATATTAACAGCTTCCGAAAATGTACGTGTATATCAATAATCTTATTTCTCTTGAATAATACACCATAAACGACGATATTACGAGATCAAACCGTCTACATGGAATCGAGCAATAGCTTAAATTAATCATCATAATGTAGAGGAATAAAACACTTATTTGTTAATATCGAATCACGATATGACAAAGTATTGCATCACGAATGATCCCAAAATTTGAAGGACACTGTAATTCGGCGTGTCTGATTACGATTCGAATAGCATCTAATTTTAAAATGTGATTTGAACCCAGCGACGAAATATATTAAATAATATATATTGATATACACGTAAAAATGAAAAATTCTAACATTCATTTTTGCACATAAAGTCCAAGCTCGCGTGACACTAACTGTATATAAAATGAAAGTTTCGAAAATTTTTTAAACTTTTTTATTTTTTATTTTTATTTGCTAAGTAATTGATAAATTATTTCTTTTTTAAATTACCTAATCATTTTTTAGATTAACTTTAATCATGTAATCGTGTTGAATTCTGCAATGTTCATTTTTTTTATACATTTTCTTAGTTGTAAAAGATGAAATCATAACTTGCCAAAACTAAATTTTTAACACTTAATTTTAAATTTTAAGCATTTAATTTTGGCTTATATGCGTGTTTAATTTTAATCTATAATAAAATCCAGGTTCCATTTTCCATTTTTAGTAAACTCGGCAAATCATGATAACATCAGATCTGTCAATATGCTGTTTAAAAGAATAATATGATCATCTTCAAATATCTTGCTTATCTGCCGGTATTCTCTTACAGCCAAAATTTACCTTTATCTTCAAATATTTCCCCTCCCCCTCAAAAAAAATCAGCCTATTGAAAAGAAAAAACAAAACAGGTCAACATTAAATAATAATAATGTCCACGAAATTATTAGTATACAAACTCTTGTATTTTTTCAAATTATCATTCTGATTATTCTGATCTGACCTAGAGGACCTAGAGGCTGAAGCATTACCTGTAATATTTTAGAAGGAATAAAATTCAGTCAGAGGATCTCCGTCTCTTTTCCTTTGAACCCTGCTTTGTCCAGAGAACTTAGTTTTAAAATACGTAGAATAAATAATTTCCCGATACGCGACAAGAAGAATCGAAACCATTAGATAATTTTCACAGAATCCTCCGATCCACTACAAGAAGAAACCGGAGTGTAGTATAAAGAACTACTGCGATTCCCTACACGATACCAGCTACCCCAGAGTGAAAAAATCCGTTGCTGCCACCTAACCAGAACCCCCGTCAACCTCAAACCACCCAAGGCCATAGACGGAGGGTTAATATATATATATATATATATATATTATATATATTACAGGATAACTGCTCTGTTCATACTGCCAGGATCATCAGACGGTGGTTTCAGGATCAACGAGATGTCGAGCTGCTGAACTGGCCCACCAAGGGGTGTGACATAAACCCCATTGAAAATGTGTGGCCAAATGTAGTTAACGCTTGCGAGCGTGGGCAGGAGCGGACATTTCGGCACCTGCTGAAACACACAATGACAGAGTGGGAACTTTTCCGCAGGAACTCACAAGTCATCTACAATCACGTGGCATCTGTTCCAAATAGGCTACGAGAGGTCATTAATAATAATTGAGGATGGACCAAGTATTGAGTAATTGTGCATAATAATGTTATGGTTGTGATGTAGTAAATATATATTATTTTACTTGAACAACTGTCAGAGTCTTATAATTTGAACATTATGTTTTGTATGTTCTTAAGAAAATCCCAAATTTACTTGATTCATGTTTATTTTTGTAATAAAAAATTGAACTACGTTATCATTATCTCTTCATAGATAGACCTTTTTCTGAATAATCATTTATTGATGATGCATGGACTTTAAACAGAAATGTTATTGCCTGGAGGAAAAGTCGATACTACAACTTATCTTACACTTTAATTATAACATGGCCAAATCAAAATCCTATGATTGAAAGTTTTTAAAGTATCCTACGTTTTTAGAAATAACCCAACTACTTTGTTCCCTAAATTTGGGAATAATGCATGAATAAAATAAATAGTGGTCCTAGCATTACCACCAAAGCTACAGTGAACAATATATTTATTCAGTTTTCCGTTTTCAAAAAATAAAAAAAATTACTATGACAACACCTGAGAGGGGGAGGAAGAGAGGGAGGGAGTGATGGTGGGGGACTGAAGTTTGAGAGGGACTGCGTTGTTCCATATCTCGGAGAGAGTGGAGCGGAACTATTGCAGGGGACTCTACATCCAACCAACAATTACGAAATTTTCTGGGCGCGCATCTGACTTTTTGATTGATTTTTTTTTAATTTAATGAACAATATTTTTGGATTGTTTATAAAAATTTTGCAATTACTTATAAATTTTGTTCAGGTACTTGTAGGTTATCTCCCCCCCACAAATTTTGACAGAACATTTTCGCTAAAACTAAAGAAAATATCACGACTTAACCTAACCAATTATATAATTATCAACGGCGTACAGTTGATCTATTAGTAAATAGTAAATACTATTCCAGAAACAAACAATGTTATAATTAACAATAGATCAACTGTACGCCCTTGATAATTGGTTAGGTTAAGTCGTGATATTTTCGTTAGTTTTAACGAAAATATTCTGTCAAAATTGGTGGGGGGGGGGGGAGATAACCTACAAGTGTATGTAGGACAAAAGCCTCCGAGGAAAAATAATAATAAGAATTTTTTTAATCATTATTTTTATTCTTTATTATTTACAGTTTATGAACACTTCTCTGACATGTAAAATATTACATTTATTATATCACAAGACTGCAATAAGGAAGGCATTATAAGTATTATATAGTAGCACACATTAACGCTAATATTTACACAACCATAAAAAATTACATTATAAAAGGATCATCATGCCTTATCTAGGCAAAGTCAGCTTTATAAGTATTATACAGTAGCACACATTAACACTTGCATTATAAATTTATAGCTCACTATTTTACAGGAGCACAAAATTATTTACACAATCATAAAAATGAACATTATAAAAGGAACATCATACCATATCTAGGGAAAATCAAACAAATAAAGCACAATATTAAAAAGTTCATTAAGTGTTAAGGTTCATTTAAAGTTCATTTTACTTCCACCTAATGCTGTGACCTACACCATTCAGAAATTCCTCCAAGGTCTTCCTCTCATTCACATAGTCCAGACATAGGTTCTTCAAACGCTGTTGATGCTCCTTTGTGGCACGTTCCTAACCTAACCTAACCTAACCTTTCAGGTAGACAAAACAGTGATCAACTAGAGTGAATCAACATACGCAAAGATTATAATATTTGTTTAGGATTACTTCATAGCACACGAACAATAATATAAAAAATGGAGGCTTTTGTCCTACTTTGCACTTTAATTGAGGGTTTTTTGTCCTATTTTGCACTTTAACTGAGGGGCTTTTGTCCGACTTTGCACTTTAACTGAGGGGCTTTTGTCCAGGGGGCTTTTGTCGGGACCCCACTACAAGTACCTTTGTTCATTTTAGTTGTACATATTTCCTAACTTTTTAATCAGTTTCTTGAAGAATAAATTTTTTTCCTTACTTTTGATTATAACTGCGTGTTACAAGTATTCATGCTTCGTTTGCCAGTTCGAATATGAACGGTTGGAATATAAACGTAAAACGCATTGGTAAATTTTGTAATTTATGATCATATATCAGTGAAAAGGTTTCATAAAAGAAAAATATAAACTTTTATACCGGAGAGAAGTCGAATAAAAAAATACTTTTTCTATGAAATTCGTTCAAAAATTATTTCACTGACTATATGTGACAGAAGTCATAAAACAAGATGCGAAGCTTTAGACGAAGTTCAAAAAAAAGTGACTACAGCTATATAATAAACAGTCGAAAGACAATAAGTAGCAATAAAGGACGCACGCTTATTTCCTTCGATACAAGTTTATTTCTTTTCCATTTTCCTGTCTTTGCCTCTTTGTTACACGCAGAACAGATAAAAGAAATAAGAAAAATACCAAAGGCGGTGTCTAGAATAAAAATAACAATTTATAGGTCACAGATTAATGGAAGTTCCAGTTCAGAAGCAATGGTCAATAAGGTACTTTCCTCTTCGGAAAGGAATAGATAAATCGTATAGAGAAGAAAAGAAAGACGTAAATGTGACAATACAGAAGAGGAAAGTGCTGCATTAAGTTAACTTTAAAAGAGATGTCATTAGAAGGGATGATTTGCCGCATTTTAATGTTGATTTTTATTACCCATAACACTAACCAATCCCGTCAAGTGTAAATTTATGAAGATATTTACTTTCGGACGGATTCGAATAAACTGTTTATTGTCCACAAAAGGAAAAACTAATTTACAATAATTGTATTAGTGAAATCAACAAAGATAGTATCTGTATTTAAAAACGTAATTAAGACACTATAGTTACTTTGCTTACCAAGTTATTCTGTTGTAATTACTTCTCTAAAGTAATTAATTACTTTCTAATTACTCATCTAAGATCTTGAAACTGAAGGTAAAATGAATTGGCGTAGCAAGAAGTAACCAGTTCTTTCAATAAAAGCATAGTACCATCTGTATGGGCAAAATTATCTATTCACTGTTACTGATTACATCCCAATAAATGAACTAAAATATGAAGTTGGTTACGTTTTACTCTATGGTCAGGCTATAAATGAAAAGGTATTCCCACCTTTTAATGTAAAGTTATGATGACGTACTGTACGCAATAGCATGCTAGCATAATGGCATAATAGCATAAAAAGAAAAGTATTTGAAAATAATTTAATTTCAAATTACGTTAAAAAACAATTAAATTACAATTGCAATTACTACATTTTCGGAGTAACTAAAATTCGTAATTAGTTACTCATAGTAATTAATTACCAGTAATTCACCCGTAATTACTTGACAGTGCTGGTTTACCTGTATACACTGTAAATATTTAAGATGAATATAGAGCATTTTATTTAATTATAAAGATGCGTATTTTATTTAGAACCGATTTTATTTCATTATATCTAAAAGATATCGGAAAAATGTCTGAAATAAAATAAAAATTCCTACCTCTCAAACGAATCGCCTTAAGCATAAACGCTTTCCGGCATCTATTAATAGCACACTCATCAAGTTTATATTAATTCTACTTTATCGTAAATTCATTCATTTCTGTTTATGACTTTGTCTAGTTTATAGTTAAATATATCTATTTGTAATTATACTGTTTTTTATAAATGTAGTTACCTCAAAGACTTGTTCTATAACCTTTTAATTGAAAATAATTTACATAATTAAAATAATTAATTATATTATAATTATAACTAAATGAGTGAAGAGTTTCCACGGATTTGTTGAGATAAGCATATACACACACACACACACACACACACACACATTTCTTTCTGCCCGGTGACAGTTGCACGCGTTTCGTTTGAAGTCCGAATGAAATGGTACTACAACAAAAATCCTGCAGTTAATCAGTTTTAAGCACTGCCAATATACGAGTGAATATATACTGCACACAGTGGTATTTCTCTTTAAGTAATGAAATTGTGACGCAGGTCAAAATAAAACAACTAAAAATAAAGCAATTTAATCTATATAGCGTTTTTCCGAGTGCTTTATTTTCGAAAGAAAATTAGTTGCCCATCGAAAGGCATTATCCCTCAGTTATCTCCCGCGGCCACACTCCTGGGCACCAACCAGTGAGAATCTACAGCGTGCCAATACCCCTCCCCCGGAGTAACGGAAAAACGTTCCCTCCCCCAGTTTTTGAGTCAAACGAAATACCTCTTAATTACCCTTTTGAGGCAAATAAATTCGTACAACCTATCGGTACTGTAAAAAAGTAACAGATAAAGCAAAGGCAATTAGGTGTAACCTCTGCTAAACCTATTTGATTTCAGATGCCTGCAATGGCAATATGAAATCTCTTATAACATGCGCAAAATAGCTGAATGGGCTAAAGTTTTTCTGCAAAAACTGCATAATCGAAATAAACTCTTTTGCGGTCTTTAAAGCATAGAAAGACCGAGGAGAAAGGAAAAGAGGAAATTTTGAATAGAAAACAGAAAAATAGAAGGAACGAGGAAAGTAAAAGGGAAACAAAAAGCACCAACACAGAAGGAGGGCGAAAATATGAATGAGAATATAAATACAAATGCAATAGAGCCAAAATGAAGTACAGGCGCAAAACCTAATCCAAAAAGTTCAAACAAAGAACATTAGCACCAACAGGAAAAAACAAGTAGGAAATCAAGAAACAGGAGTGAAACCGTCAAAAACAAAGGCCGCAAGTAAAAATGGGGAAGAAATTATATGCAAATATTATGTGAAAGGAAATAATAGATATAAGGGAGGACAATGTATATCGAACACCCTGGTCCTTTGTGCAATTTCTTCTACAATAAGGGTCGCTGTAAATTCGGTGACTAGATTCTACCATCCAGAAATTTGCGAGACTTACGCGACAAATGTTACCTGCCAATACGGGAAAAACTGCTACCACCATCATCTCCCAACAAATTCAAAGGAAAACAGAAAAAATGTGGAGAAAAAATGTATACAAATAGCGAACAAAATTTTTTCAATATGGCAGAAACAATACGGCTGCTAAGTCTCATACAGGGCATGCAGTTAACACAGCTGGGAACCCCCAAGCCAGATCGCCTCCTAGCAAGACGATACCAGAACAGGTAGGCGGAAAGGGATCTCTCTCGGAGGACCACAGGGGTACTAAACACAGGATACGGGAGGAAAATGAACTGGAAATGCAAAAGGGCAACGCAAGACAAACATAAATATTGTTCTGGCTAATACTCAAGGAATAAAGCCAAATAACTCGCTAAACAAAGTTTCGCACCTGAAAGGATTTATGGACGAAACAAAGGCGGACATTGCATGCCTCACAGAAACGCATCTTAAAGATTGCCAAGGAAACTGTGAAAACTGCAAATACTGTATTGATAAGAAAGAGTTGAATATCAATGGTTTCAACCTATTAAGAGCGGATAGAACAGCGAGACGTAAAGGTGGTTGTGCTATTTATGTATATGCGAGTCGTATAACAGAGACGGTAATAAGTAAATCAAACAGTTTCATGGAATTCCTAGCGGCAAAAATAGAAAAACTATACGTGGTACTGATAGTCATCTGGAGACCTCCAAACACTCCAACTCAAAACTTCTCGGATGTCATTGATGATATCAGAAACCTAATAAAGTCCGTAAGCTCTCTATTTCCTGATATAATACTCGGCGGAGATTTTAATTTCCCATTTATA
Source organism: Bathynomus jamesi (assembly GCA_023014485.1). Lineage (NCBI taxonomy): Eukaryota > Metazoa > Arthropoda > Malacostraca > Isopoda > Cirolanidae > Bathynomus > Bathynomus jamesi. The sequence goes on along the minus strand of JAJOZX010001129.1, from coordinate 502,052 downwards.
AAATACAAAAAGTTGGGTGTGTATATATACGAGGGTGGGCTGAAAAGTAATGCCTCCACTCAAATAAATTTTAAACGGGTTGAAGGATTTTATCGAAACAAAAGCACATATGTACCTTAGAGTTTATTCTTCAAAATGATGCATTTACTTTTCTATAAAATCACCCTCTACCTCCATACATTTACGTCAACGAAAAATGAGTTTTTGAAATCCACCCCGGTAAAACTCGGAGCTTTGACTACGAAACCAAAATTTCACAGCGTCCTTAACTTCTTCGTCAGACTCGTAGCCATTTCCACGGAAATGTTCTTGAAGTTTAGGAAAGAGGTGAAAATCGCATGGTCCTAATCGGGGCTATATGATGGATGTGGCAAGACGGTGAATTGCAAATCCTCATTTGCTTCTCGCGTTTGAACACTGGTATGAGGCCGTGCGTTGTCATTGTGAACAATGACTACGTTTTTGTGGGTGCGAACCCTCCTGATCCGTTTTTTCAACTTCTTCAGTTTCAATATAAGGTGCGGAGTTGATTGCTGTCCCTCTTTCTGTAAAGTTTTCGAGAACAACACCACTGATATCCCAAAAAACAATCATCACTTTTCCAGCCAATTTTTGAACTTAAAATTGCTTTGGTTGCAGTGAATTTTTGTGCCGATATTCCATGGATTGCAGTTTATTTTCAGGATCATAATGGTGGACCCACGTCTCGTCTCCTGTCAAAATGCTGTGCAGAAATCCATCTCCCTCATTTTCGAAGCGCTGCAGATTTTCTTGGCAAATGCGTAGTCTCTCAGTTTTCATCTCGGCAGTGAGCATGCGAGGCACCTATCTGGTGCAGACCTTTCGGTAACCGAGAGTACTGATAATGTCCCACTCGAGCTTTGGAGATATCGAGCATTGCAGCAATTTCATTTTGTTTAATGCGACGATTTCCACGAATCAGTTCGTCAACGTAGTTCCGATGAGACTCGTCGGTTGCGTTACAGGCCTTCCACTTGGCGGTTTGTCTCGCAAATCTTCTTGCTTGCCTTGCTTCTCTTTCTTTACACTGCCTCGCCAAACGTCGAACGGTACTCACTTCAACACACTGTTTGCCGTACACAGCTTGCATTCACCGATGAATATCAACGTGAGCAACACTTTCCGCGGTAAAAAATTCAATTACGGCACGTTGCTTGAAGCGAACGTTTTTACTACTTTCCATTGTAATCGATACTGAACCAACATGTGGAATGAGTGGTGGCTACATTAGGCTATAACACAAAACCGGTTTTATCTGGTTGCCTCTTCACAATTTGGAATGGAGTGGGGATATCAAGTTACAAATCAAAACCGGTTTTTTTCTGGCTAGCGCTACACAGTCCAGAATTGTTAAAGTGGAGGCATTACTTTTCTGCCCACCTTCGTGTGTATATATACTGTATATACCAGGAAAATGGAGGCACAAGAGAAGATCAGGAGCAAGCAAAAATGTTGATGGCTTTAACAAACGAGTTCGTTGACACAAGAGAACAGAAAACACTAGAAAAAATAACTGCCTGGATCTAGTATTCACAAATAAAACGAACTTGATTGTTGATATAAAAATAACCCCAACTATTATCTAAACCCACAACATAATCGAGGTATCAACAAATATGGCAAAAACATTAAAAGATAGTGCCCATACTGAAGAAAGAAGCAAATTTGGGAATTTTAACTTAAATTCCAAGACTATCAATTGGAAAGCAATCAGATCATGGCCCAAATAGAGCGGAATACAGTTTTTAGGGAATAAACCTACCGAAGAAATGCTAACAATCTTACAAGAAAAGACGCTAGAAATTTTAGAAAAATATGCTCCGAAAGCACAGCCAAAACGAAAGAGGAACTGGTTCGAGAGGCAAAAGCGAACAATTTTCCGCAAAAGAAAGAGTCACGAAGAAGTTAGTTAATTGCAGAGGTAACAATACCAGGAAAGTAATACAAGAAAAACTGGAGTATCGATAGGGCCATACAAGCCCTAATTCAGGGCCATATAGAGAGGGAAGAGAAAAAGGCGGTAGAAGTAATAAAGGATAATCCAAAAATATCGGGCCATTAAGGAAAGGAAATAATGAACTTACCGACGATCTAAAAGAAATATCTGAAATATTGAGAGCCCAGTGTGACTCAATCTTCAGTACCCGAAAAAGTGACAAAGCGATACCTGACATAGATGCATTCTTCGAAGAGAAATTGCAAGGAGATTGTATAACAGACTGATTTTACCCCAGAAGATGTAGCGAGAGCTATAGGACAAATGAAATCACATTCAGCTGCAGGTCCGGACAAATGGAACGCACTACTGATTAACCACTGTAAAAATGAAATAGCTACACCCTTATACTGGATATGGAGAAGATCCATAGACACTGGGGAAATACCGAGCATCTTGAGAAGAGCGAACATTGTCCCTATATATAAAGGAGGGATAGATCTCAAGGAAAGAACTATAGACCAGTGTCATTGACGTCCCACCTCACCAAAATATTTGAAAGAATAGTCAGAGAGAAAATCTGTGACTTCTTGGAGACACTGGAAAGATTCAACGAAAATCAGCACGGATTCCGATCAGGAAGAACATGCCTATCACAACTTATAGAGCACTATGACAATATCCTAGATGCATTTTAAGGCAATGAAAACTACGATGTTATATACACCGAAGGCAAAGGCGAAGGATGGGTCAGGAGCATGGCTGGCTATCTGCCGTTCACCAGAGAAGGAATCGTTCGGCCAGTCGATCTCAGCGGAGATTGCGGGGTCGAGTCGGCCGAGCGAGACCGGAGGCGTGGATCACGGCAGCTAGGAGAACGTCGTGAACTCAGAGGGTGAGAAGTTTCTTGGTGGGCTTCTGTGTTCGGGACAGGAGGGGGTGCTTTATTTTCCAAAGTGGCACCTCCCAGCCTGTCTGGGGTCTCACGGCGAGTGTTCTCGTGGAGGGGTGTAAAAACCGGCACCAGGAGGTAAGGGCAGATCCATAAGACTCGTGGGCGCGGCCGAGCTCCCCTTGGCCACACCATATAGTTGCGCCAGAGCCGCATCCACTGGATCCTCGGGGAAGAGGATGTTGTCCAGATTGGATCTCGTCGTGGGAGGCGGGTCGTATAACTCGGCTACTATTGTCAGAGTCTGCGGGGGTAGATTGGAGGGACTTCTGCGGTAGGGTGATATGGTCCTCGTAGACGAAATTGGGGGTGTGAGGGTCCGAGCCGTCTTCTTAGGTCTGAGGGAAGAGGGAGAGGCATGTTGAAAGGCCGGAGGGTCTGACGACTAGCTCCGGCGCCTCCGCCTCGTCGGCTTGCTCCGGGCGTTAGGTTCGGGTGTGTGCAGAGAGTGCTTGGAGGACAGGGTTCTAGGTGGACGGGACCTGGGTATTCTGGTCCTAGATTCCTGGGGAATCTGTGGCAGGTAAGGTGCGTGAAGAGGAGGGGTGGTGAGGGAACAGGAGGTCGTTCAGTCCAGCGAGGACTCTTTGGGAGGGATTGGGAGCAGTGGTCAAAAGGGGTTTGAGCGGCAGACCAGGACGACGTGCCGAGAGGACAGAGACGAGAGGAGCGGCGTAAGATACCCCCGGCCTCACTTCCCGACTCCGCACCCTGTCTCACGCCTCTCAGATGCTAAGGAAGTCCGCTACTTGCAGGCCTCGGACCTCCTCCTCGAACTTGAAGAAAAGGCATTCGCGGGATGAAAAGGGGTGTGCCCCTTCGCAATTGGAGCATTTGGGTGTGTTAGGGCACTTGTCTGGGTGAGTTATTTGTCCGCAACGAGCACACAGTTGTGCTGTTTTCGGCAAACTGAGCTGACGTGTCCGAACTTGTTGCATTTAAAGCAACGGGTCGAGTCTGGGATGTATGGGCGGACAGTGAACTCGCATGACGTGCGGTCTCCCATACTCCCATACAATACGGTCGGGAGGGACTAAGGTATTGAAGGCAAGAATTATGCGCGGGGTGGGGGAAGGGGTGCCTCCCTGTCGGGATGTGAAGCGATGGATCTTAATGACACCCTGGGGTGCGAGGTCCTCCAGGAGCTCGTTCACTGTGATCGATAACACTGTGTAACACTGATTCTGTTTATGTAGAAATTTTTATGTTTTTATATGCATTTGTGGGCGCTGAGTCCAAATCTGGCCTTGGTTTGTGTGTATCATCAATGGTTTCAGAGATAATTCATTTTTCATGTTTTACCAGTATAATGTTATTATGGGCGCAGCAATATCAGAATAATCAGGAATTGTTGAGAACAATCCGGATGTTCGTTGACAGTTTCTTGCTCTAGAAATTGCCCGAAACTTCCACTGTGCTATATAAAGAAGAGCGCAGAGTCTGAGAAGTCAGTAAGTGTGAGCACACAAAGAAAGCAGGTTGTTTGTCTGATGGTTACCAGCACTGAGGTACTGTTTCTTTGCTTCTCTGTGCTGACGATTTGAGTGTTATCGATCCTTTTTTATTGCGAACATTATTTCAGTGTTGTGAATACATCTTTTTTCTGGAATCTGTAATCTGTTGCAGATTTAATAACTCTTCTCTCTATATCTGCAGGTTGATTAATGTAATACAGTTTAGTAAAGAGAATGGCAACTAGAGCTTGTAAACACTCGCCGGATATATTCTGCTACGTTTGTGAGTATTACATAGGCCCCAAGCAAGTATCGCACAAGATTGTGAAAGGCACCAAGTTCTGGATCGCGTATCGGCTCTATTTTGGTATACCTATGGGTGACCAAGATAAGCCCTGGGCACCCCATGTGATCTGTGGAAGCTGCCGCTCCACACTTGAAGGGTGGCTGCGGGAGTACGCAAGGCAATGCCCTTTGCGGTACCCAGAATAGAATATGGAGAGAACCAAAGAGCCACCACGACGATTGCTACTACTGCATGGTAGATGTTTCTAAGTACAGGAAAATTAAATGAAGGCAGACTCTTCAGTATCCAAGCATAGCGTCGTCCATAGCTCCTGTACCACATGGTGAAGGTCTTCCAATACCACGTCCACTAGAACACGTATCGATCCATTACTTTATCTTCTGTATTTACAGACTGTGGGTCATTATGTGTCGATTTTTCTTAGTGCTGATGCTCTTCTACATATATAGCTATGCCTATATTTTGTTTCTTTGCTTTGCAGGTTGAAAATGAGGATGCAGCTAGCTCACCTGAGATGTCGGCTGGTGAGGACAGTCATGATGAAGAATATACAGTAACTTTCAGTACAAACCCTCACTTTCCAAATCAGAGGGAATTGGACGACTTAATTAGAGATTTGGGTCTGACGAAATCAGGGTCTGAGCTTCTGACCTCCAGACTCAAAGAGTGGAATTTGCTTGGAGAAGACTGCAAGAGCACTGTATACCGAAAACGGCATGAAGAGTTTGCAAGGTTCTACGATGTCAATGGCTCTCTCTGTTATTGCAGCGAGGTTAATGGTCTATTCACAGCTATTGGGTTAACACATATACCCTCAGAGTGGCGCCTGTTTACTGACAGTTCAACTCGGAGTTTAAAAGCTGTTCTACTCCACAATGGGAACAAATATCCATCTATACCAGTTGCACATTCTGTTCAAATGAAAGAGGACTATGAAAATGTTAAACAACTGCTCACTCAAATCAGGTATGAACAATATAACTGGGACGTTTGTGGTGATTTCAAAATGATTGGTTTCCTGTTAGGTTTACAAGGAGGGTTTACTAAATAGTCATGTTTTCTTTGCCTGTGGGATAGCAGGGCTTCAACTGAGCACTATAAAACAGTTCAGTGGCCTCCACATGAAGGACTGCAACCAGGAAAGTACAATGTACTCAGGGAACCTCTTGTGAAGCCTGACATAGTTCTGCTACCACCTCTCCATATTAAGTTGGGTCTAATTAAGCAGTTTAACTTCGTTAGATTTTGGAAGGGAAGTTTTCCAACAGATTCGGGTCATGTTCCCTAAACTCTCTGAGGCCAAAGTCAAGGCTGGCATCTTTGTAGGACCACAGGTCAAGGCGCTGTTGAATTCAAAGAACCTTGAAGCCAAGATGACTCCGATCGAAAAAGAGTCTTGGTGTGTTTTCCTTGATGTGGTTCGTGGGTTTTTAGGCAACCATAAAGCACCAAACTATAAGGAGTTAGTGTCAAACTTGATTAAGTGCTATGGCAAAATGGGGTGCCGTATGTCTTTAAAATTACACTATCTGCATTCACATCTAGACTTTTTTCATGATAACCTGGGCGATGTGAGTGAAGAACATGGCGAAAGACTCCATAAAGATATTCAAACGATGGAGAAAAGGTACCAGGGCCATTGGGATGCTTCCATGAGAGGAGACTACGTATGGTCGCTGATCAGAAAGGATAAGAATGTTCATACGCGGAAGTCGCGTTCTTCAGTGCATTTTTAAGGAACGCACACTGCATAACGAGGCTTGTTATTCTCTTATCGGTTCTCCTCATGATATACAGGGTGGGCCGAAAGTCTGGATCCATAGGAAAATATTTATTTTAATACATAAATTACAACAAATGGTAAATACTTAAAATGAATATCAACTTTAACTCGTAAAAGCGTATCCGTGATACTGTACAGTAGTTCGTACTCCAGTATAAATACTCAAATACTTTTTTATTTCAGCCCAGAAATGGCTTCGAATCTAACAACAGAAGACCGGGTAGAACTTGTGCTCATGTACGCAAGACAGGGCGCTACACACAGAGAAGTTGCTACCGAATTCAATAGAAATCATCCTAATAAGCATCCAGTAACACATGCGACTGTTGGCAAGTTGTTTAAACGTTTCAAAGAAACAGGAAGTGTACATGATCGACGGCGTTCTGGTCGTCCAAAAACTGCAACTGATGAAAATACCTCTGCAATGGTATGTGAAACTTTAACGAATAGTCCAGTAAAGTCAACAAGAAGATTATCAAATGAAACACGCATCTCGAGAACGTCAATTCGAAGAATTATTAAAAATCATAAATTCCATCCCTAAGTGTCTCGATGTCAGAGGCCGCCAATTTGAGCATTTGTTATAATTTGTTGTTTATACTGGAGTACGAACCACTGTACAGTATCACGGATACGCATTTACGAGTTAAAGTTGATATTCATTTTAAGTATTTACCATTTGTTGTAATTTATGTATTAAAATAAATATTTTCCTATGGATCCAGACTTTCGGCCCACCCTGTATATTATATCCTTTGCACCATTTTGGGTTTGTCAAACAATTTTGGCTCAATAAACATTAATTTCCAATAGTGTTTTTATTTTCAGAAAATATTTATGTTAGCCTTCTTTATATACTTTGCCATATGAAAAGTGTGATAACCTATATTTTTGAAACGGTTGATGATAGAACAAAACCAATATCATTTTTGGAATCAGCTCCCCGAAATCATTAAGAAACGAGAGAAAAATCACAATAAACAGAAATTTTTTCAAATTTTGTTACCCAGTGTAATAGGCGGGTGGGGTAAATAGTGCCCTGACTCTGGTTCAGGCGGGGGTGTGGGGAGACGGACACCGAACATCCAAGGACCTCAGTGAGGGAAAGTAGGGCTTTCGTCTCTGCGGCTGAGCGTGATTTTATGATGAGGGAGCCATTCTTCTATGGTCGCACATCATAGCGGCTGGAGTTGCTGCGGGCTCGGATCGCCTGAAACGTCCGTTCAGAGTTAGACGGAAGAGACCCAGGTAGGCCGGATCACTAGGAATATGTGGATACTTGGAAGGGATAGGGAGGCTGTAGAATCGAAGTGGACTGGGATATCCAACGGTCGATAGGAAGGATGTGAATGTCGACTTTCCCGTCCGCCGCGAGACTCTCTCCGTGGGGAGGCGGGCCGACGACGGGTGAGGGGGGCATACGGGGAGAACAAAAAGCCAGGTTTTGGAGGCAAGTCTTGGGTGGAACTTGACTTGCCCGAAGGCGGCTGAGGTGGGCAGGGGCAAGACCCCTGCTCTAGAGGGTGTATGTCCAAGGGCATGTTCAAGGTACAGGCTGAGGTCGGTAACGGAAGAGGAGAGTGGAAGTTTCCGCTGCTGGAGGAGGGGCGACCTCCTCAAGACGTGGTCCTCCAGTGGTAGAGGACTCAGGGGCCTGGTTGCCCACCACCCGAGTTCTAGGACAAAAAGTAACAGTTTCCATGTCATTAATGTTGTAGAACACGGACCTGGGGACGCGAGAAACTGCCTACCGGTGAGAAAGTGAGGCCGAGCGCAAACCGCAGTGGGCGTAAACCCAGGGGACACACCGTCTATTTAAAAACGGGACCACGTGGTGCTAAAGTTTGCCCCAAAACGGCGCAAAGACCCTAGCCCCCCGATCCCACCGGCCCGGACACCCAACCATCCAACACAGTACTGGGAGCCAAAGACTTTAGTGGCTTTTAGCCCGGTCTCCCCAGTAGCCTGTCCGGCATGGGTGACCTTTCCGGGGGCTAAGCCCCCGCTGACGTAGCCCAATGGGTCAACACGGGAGCCCGCCCACCACGACAAGGTGGCCATAGGCGGGGGGATACCGTGTATATAAAATCGTCGATGCATATTAGGGTGTCACTTTCACCAACTTTTAAGTCAAGTTCCAGCTCTCTTATATCTACAAATACATTATTCACATATCCAAAAAGATTCTTGATTGGTCAATTTTAGACCCACCACCCCACCCACCCAAAAGCGAATGTGCCCCATTTTTTTTTATTTTTCGTAAATCCTGTATTTCTTGATCGATTTTGACTTCATTAGAATGAAACATCAAAGCAGTAACTTTTGGTGAGCCTCAAGAATCCTTTAAATTAATTTTCACCCCCAAAATCGGAATGGGGCCTCCTTTGTTTCACCATTTGTGAATCATAAATTTCTTGATTCTTCACACATTTTGATAGTTTTCGATATTTTATTTTCAGAAATCGTGACTTTTACAATGCTAATTTACTTTTTACAGGTTACTTCTGAGATTATGGCTGCAAGTAGACCTTTGCTATGGAATAACCCTATATATTCTGATGGTATTCTTGGGAAATTAACGGAGGACTTAAAGGCATCGGAAGGCAGTATGTTGCCATCTAATTGAGACATTCTTCGACACTACTACTATTACCTTAAACGAAGACTCTTCAAGCATGCAGTAAAGAAGCAGCAATAAAAATTATACTGGAAAAAGTTAAGAAATTTTGGGACATGGCTGGGATTTCAATCAAAGACATTACTAGGCATCCTGGACCCAAGAAAATAATGTTGGAGTTGATTGAAGACAACGAGAATCCATAAAACAAGGGAGTCCCTTTCCAGCAATGAAGGAAACCTTCCTTAAAAAATGATTAGCCTGTATGATATTGCCTCATGTGATGCTGTTGAAAAAGTAAAGATTGCGAGTGTTTTCGATTACCCATCTATTAGGAGCGTACTCCTACAAATATTGGTAATCCGGGCCCGCCTCCGATCGTGGTTTGATCGATCCAATTGAGGCCCCAGTCGTGGGCGACTCAAGTAGGGGGTCGTGTGTCTGTAAACTATTCCCCAAATAAAATGGCAGAAAAACAGTGTAAGAGGCTCGAACTTAAACTCAAAATAATGACCTGAAAGAAACCTCAAACATTTCGCTCAAAACCACACTCGGGAGCATGAATTAATAGCTTCGAAAATGGCAAGTAGGACCAAATATCCCTAATACCTGATCGAGTTCTTGCTGGTATTGAACTCTGGCGAATACCCGACACGAGGCTACCACCCAAGGGTATAAACGTAATTAATAAATAAGCAACGGATCTCCTATTTCTGATTATATAAAAATCGTGAAGGTAAATCTTTATATTATTATTATTCTACAACTCAAGAAGAGTGGTAATTAAATCGTATTAAAGATATAAATACATTTTAAAGTTATAAACAAAGTAATCAATTTCTTAAATGTAACACTAAACATTATACTTAATCTACAACTAAATACACGATAAGTAAACGAATCACCAAATACAAAAACCTAGTATTGGAATGCAATTAGGCTAACGCGATGCTAATATGTGTATATATAATTATATATATATATATATATATATATATATATATATACATACACAGTATATAGCCGCATAAATGTGCTTTATAGTAGTATGGACATGGAATTGTACATATGAAAGATGTTTTCATGGAAATCATTAGTTAATATACACGAATCCACTCTACTCACTTATGTAAAATCAATTTTGCGCGTCTTTCTTTCAGCAAATTCATCTATAATGTTTTGTAGGTTTAATATGCGTGCTCTGTTGTTTTCAGTGGACAATACTGCCAGGTTCCGCAGTCGTTCTTGTCTCATCGTACTTCGTAGATAATTTTTAATAAGTTTTAATTTAGAGAAAGATCGCGCCGCATTTGCTACTGTTACTGGTATTGTCAGAAATAATACTATTACGGTGTAAACATCGATAAAGCATGACTTTAATAAACTGTTGTTAACTATGAGCATATTTTCCAAGTCTCTAACCGTTGATTTCTTTGCAATATCACTTTTAAAACATGATCGGAAAGAAAGGAGTTGCCCAAGGGAAGGATGGCGATATGTCGTCCTTGTAACAACGACGTAACTGATCAGCTTCATCGTACAGCTCCTTGTCAGTAAATGCAGTAAGAGAGGCAGGCAGGATGGGAGTGAATCGTTCAGATACATGGTTTAAGCTCTGGAAACGAGTCTTAATTGGACACAAATCATGTCAATACAGTTTACAAAAACATTTACTTTAAAGTATTCTTCTGCGTTCGTTAAACGCATATTAGAACATAACTCATCAAAATGCCGTTTGATTTTTGTTCTTCTTTTGTCTTCAAAATAAGCTGCAACACTCCAATTTTCTGCTAGTTTTACAGCTTCAGATTTTGCTCCATCAAATGCAAACCGATACTTCTCCATATCGTCTGTAGCTGATTGTAATGCTTTTGCGACCTTTTGAAGATCTATATCTTTGATTTACATTTACATTTGATTTACATTTTTGGCACAATTTTAATTTGTTTGAATAACTCTTCAGATTAATTACATGTATACTGGGTTCTGGGAGTCGACCCCTAAGATGTTTGGGCCCCAGTGCTTTGCACCGGCTGCACCGGCGGTAGATCCGCCCCTGGATGTAGCTCATTATAAACCAGCAATGTGGGTTAACCTTTTAATTCCAATACGTAATAAAAAATAAGCTAACGACAGATACATGTTAAATAATCAAATTCTTAATCAAGATAAATAGTTAACAATTCAAAATTTGAAAAATCAGACCCAGAGACCAAGGCTCACAAAGCCGGTAAGCTGAAAAGTCTGTTGCAAAAGCAACCTTTCAAATAATTCAAATAAATTAAACTCAAAAGAGTATCAAATTTAAACTTTGGAAAACGCGAAGGTTTTAACGAAATAGAGTACTTTAAGAGCAAAGGAAGTTGACTGCACGAAGGCAAGAAAAGGTATATTATATACAGGGTGTCCCATAAGTCCGGCATCATAGGAAAAATAAAAAAAGGCAAAACAAAAGCTTTTATTTACAGAACGTGCTCAATATGTATTGTTCCGCAGCCCATTCACAAAATTCCATCCGCCGGTCGGGATCATCTTCGCTTAATTTCTGTAGGATCTGAAGTTTATATGGATGCCATTTGTGAGCCTGAAGAATGCGATGGATGCTACTTTTCGACACTCCTGTCTCGGCGAACAATCGCCGAAGAGACTTATTGGGACTTCTGTTAAAATGAGCTAGGATAGCAGTCGCTGTATCATTGTCAGTGGACCTCCTTTAAAGTCCACTGCGTGGTTTATCTTCTATGGATCCTGTTCCCTTAAACTTTGCAACAAGTCTGCTAACACAACTCTGTGTTATTGGCTCGCGGTCTGGATGCAGTCTGTTAAATTCAGCAGCGGCCTCTCTTTGACTCCGATTTCCTGAGTAGAATTATCTGGATTCGTTCTTCCTTGCTCACAGACATTATGGCCTGTAGAAAGAGAAAAATATGAATTATGGTTTGTAGAAATAGAAAAATATGAATTTCTCCTATGATGCCGGACTTATGGGACACCCTGTATATCCTAAATTTTATCCTTCTCGCTCGCCAACCACCGACTGCGACTGCACTTATCGCACGATTTCGAACGCCTGGCAGCGTGGTTTACATTGCCGGTTTCTATGGCGATGTATGAAATTGTATGAAATGTATACGTATACTGTATATATGTGTTACAGGTACATTTCCCGAACCTGTCCAAATAATTTTGGACAGATACATTGAGAAACGGAGAACAGAAACATGATTGTATTAGATTCTTACAAGATCAAAGGACCACCAGAAAGCTTTGTCGTTTTGGGAAATTGATCATAACTACATTGCTAAAGTTGCAAATAAGAAAAATCGCCTTACATTGGAGGAACTTAGAAAACAAAGAAATTCAGCACCAAAACACTAGATGAAAAATTAAGTATATTAGAAGAATTCTCAGAGACTGAAACTGACCCAAAAGTCCATAAAGATATAGAAACTGTCAAGAAAATTAAAAAGGACTTTGTACCTCCTGAATGCTGTGTAATTCATTGGGACAGAAAACTAATATCAGCTATTCCAAGTGAAAAGAATGATAGATTAGCCATACTTATATAGGACACCCTAATGCAGCGTTTCACAAACTATGGGTAAATTACCCCATTGGGGTACTTTGGCTTTCTCTGTGGGGTAATTTGGTACTCTGCAAGTACTTCTAAAGTACAGAAAGTGCATAAATAACTGACGTGGCAACAGTGGGACTGGTTTTACCTGGGGTAGAGGTAGGGTGGGGGTCATTATGAAGGTATCTATGTGAAAATGGTGTAAAGACTCAAAAAGGTTGGGAACCACTGCCCTAATGCATATTCATCGTAAAATTGCTGAATAAATGCCGCCTGAAATAGTAAACAATACTTCCATAGATAAATCAAGGATACGCTAGACAAAGTCTTAAACAGATTTGTAATAATTAATAATTAATTAATGAATTAAAGATAAATATACAGTATAATTAATATAAACTTGATGAGTGTGGCTACTAATAGATGCCGCAAAGCGTTTACACTTCAGGCGATTCGTTTGAGAGGTAGGAATTTTTATTTTATTTCTGACATTTTTCCAATATGTTTTAGGTATAACGAAATAAAATCAGTTCTAGATAAAATATGCATCTTTATAATTAAATAAAATGCCCTCTATTCATTTTGAAATATTTACAGTGTATACAGGTAAACCAGCATTGTCAAGTAATTGCGGGTGAATTACTGGTAATTAATTACTATCAGTAACTAATTACGAATTTTAGTTACTCCGAAAATGTAGAATTGCAATTGTAATTGTAATTGTAATTTAATTGTTTTTAACGTAAATGTAATTTAAAATTAAATTATTTTCATCATCATCGCCATTATGCTATTATGCGATGATGCTATTGTGTACAGTACGTAATCATAACTTTACATTAAAAGGTGGCAATACCTTTTCATTTACAGTCTGACTAAAGAGTAAAACGTAGCCAACTTCATATTTTAGTTGATTTATTGGGATGTAATTAATAACAGTGAATAGATAATTTTCCTCATACAGATGGTACTATGCCTTTATTGAAAGAACTGGTTACTTCTTGCTACGCCAATTCATTTCACCTTCAGTTTCAAGATCTTAGATGAGTAATTAGAAAGTAATTAATTACTTTAGAGAAGTAATTACAACAGAATAACTTGGTAAGCAAAGTAAATATAGTATCTTAATTACGTTCTCAAATACAAATAGTATCTTTGTTGATTTCACTAATACAATTATTGTAAATTAGTTTTTCCTTTTGTGGATAATAAACAGTTTATTCGAATCCGTCCGAAAGTAAATAACTTCATAAATTTATACTTGACGGGATTTATTAGTGTTATGGGTAATAAAAATCAACATTAAAATGCGACAAATCATCCCTTCTAATGACATCTCTTTTAAAGTTAACTTAATGCAGCACTTTCCTCTTCTGTATTGTCACATTTACGTCTTTTTTTCTTCTCTATACTTTTATCTATTCCTTTCGGAAGAGGAAAGTACATTATTGACCATTGCTTTTAAACTGGAACTTCCATTAATCTGTGACCTATAAATTGTTTATATGTATATTCTTATTCTAGTCACCGCCTTTGGTATTTTTCTTATTTCTTTTATCTGTTCTACGTGTAACAAAGAGGCAAAGACACGAAAATGGAAAAGAAATAAACTTATATCGAAGAAAATAAACGTGCCTGCTTTATTGCTACTTATTGTCTCTAAACTGTTTATTATATAGCTGTAGTCACTTCTTTTCTGAACATCGTCTAAGGTTTCACATCCTGTTTCATGACTTCTGTCACATATAGTCAGTGAAATAAATTTTGAACGAATTTCATAGAAAAAAAAAATTTATAGGCCTCTACAGTATATTCGACTTCTCTCCTGTATAAAAGTTTATACTTTTCTTTAATGAAGTCATTCGTCCGTTTATTTGTTTGGTTGTTGTTCACTTATTTATATAGAATAAATAGCTTTAGTTTATATACATTTGTAATTAATGTGATGATATGGGTTAATTTGTATTTTGAAGCTATGATACATGAGTTCACGCATCTTTAATTTTTATTGTTATTTCTCTGTTTATAATAATGTTTTCAATTATAATTATTTATAAATAAATGATTGTCTTAATAAGTACAGGGTGGCGCAAAAGTCATTTTAAAAATTTCTTTTAATATGTGGTTTTTTTTTTCAGATTTGTTGTTGAACCTATGGCATAAAAATTGACAATAGATGAACGGGTGGAGATAGTTTTAATGTGTGCTAGGCGTAGTAACACACACCGATCAGTTGCTACTGCTTTTAATGACAAAGACCGTGAGAGGCCGCAAGTTGCTCAGGCATCAGTTGGAAAACTGTTTGCTCGCTTCAAAGAAACGGGAAGTGTTCGGCAGCGTAGTGGCCGGCCAAAAAGTTCAACCGATGCAGCAACATCACTCAACGGTACTCAATCACCTCGAAAACAGCCCACGTAAGTCCTTAAGAAAGTTATCCCAGTAAACGGGTGTCTCCAGAAGATCCATTCAACGAATTCTTACAACAAATCGTTTCCACCCCTACAAAGTCCAACTCGTTCAGGAACTACACGGTAACGACACAGACCGTCGTGTAGAGTTCTGTCAGTGGTTTCTACAACTTCGACAGCTTCAACGAAGGATCATGTTCAACAACGAAGCGATATTTCACCTCAGCAGTCGTGTCAATACACATAATGCACGCTATTGGGCCAGTGAGAACTCCCACTGGATGGAGGAAGCACATGCGCAATTTGATCCACGAATTATGATGTGGGCTGCGCCTGAGGGTCTCGGTTAATTGGTCCGTACTTTTTCAACGGCAATGTTACAGGTGAAACATGTCTGCATATGCTGAAAACATTTCTAATGCCCATACTGGACGACATTCCATTGGCAGAACGGGCGGAGATGTGGTTTCAGCAGGATAGTGCATCACCACATTTCGTAACCATCGTCCGGAGCTCTTTAGATGAAACATTCCCAAGCAAGTGGATCAGACTGTGAGGGCCCGTCGAATGGCCACCTAGGTCTCCAAACCTCACGCCTCTTGACTTTGCCCTTAACAATTGGTAAGTTGTGATATTTTCGTTTTGATATTTTCGTTAGTTTTCGTTAGTTTTAACGAAAATATCACAACTTAACCTAACCAATCGTCAAAGGCATACAGTTTACCTAACCGGGCATTCAATTAACTTAACCGGACATTATATCCCATAGAGTGAATTGTTTGTTTTATTTGTCCTTTAAATTTTTTGTTTTAATGTAATTGAATTTGTAAATATGTTGTAGACCGCACGCTATAGTGTAAATATCTTTGTAGACCGCACGCCATAGTAGCATCGCCTTTTTTATATGTGTAAGTTGTGAAAAGATTGTGTAGTGTGTAAGATGCATGTATGTGTAGTGAAGAATAGAGGGAGAAGTGTGTTTGAGAGCATGCTGGACTGCTCACAGGCTAAGTGAGACATGGAAAATAATCAGCTAAAAAGGACGTTGACAAGTGAAACGGGAGTTCCAGCACTCCATGTCTCCTGCCTAACGTTCTACTCGGGAGTATTTCCCTGGTCGAGTGGCGTCTACAATCTCCTACAAATATTGTCAAATATAATTAAGTATTACATCACAATATATTTAATATTTTTATTATTTTCTAAACAAAGTGACAACTAAAAATTTGTGATATAAAATTGCTTCTTCTTCTTCTTTTCTTCTCATTATTATTATTATTCCTATTATTAAATATATAGGGTGTTCCCCAAAAAACTATATACTCTTTATAGCATCATATATTTTATAATTTAAAAAAAACAACAATATATTGTTATAGCAATTGCCAATGAAAGGTAAATTAGTAATCTAAGTGATCAAAATGTTATAGCGAGTTGTTTGCATATAAAATTTAATTAACTACGTCAAGTGCTCAAAATGTTCTCCGGCGGCATGAATGCACTTTCAATACATACAACAAAATCGTGTGGTCTGATGAAGCTACCTTCAAGCTGAATGGTACAATAAATCGACACAACTTCAAGTACTAGTCACTTGATAATCCACACGTTTATGTGGAAACATGTTAATTTACCAGGATTAACAGCATGGTGTGGTTTATCATCCAGGGGTTTGGTTGGACCATTTTTCTTTAATGGGACAGTTACCGGTGCCGCATATCTCGACATGCTGCACCTTAAGGATGCAATTAGGGAAAAGTGCGGGACCATCACAGCATCCACATTAGTCCATGTCTGCGAATCAGTTAGTCGACGCATTCAAAAGTGCATTCATGCCGCCGGAGAACATTTTGAGCACTTGGCGTAGTTAATTAAATTTTATATGCAAACAACTCGCCATAACATTTTGATCACTTAGATTACTAATTTACCTTTCATTGGCAATTGCTATAACAATATATTGTTTGGTTTTTTTTTAAATTATAAAATATATGATGCTATAAAGAGTATATAGTTTTTTGGGACACCCTGTACATATACATATACAGTATTGCTTATTCTCAATCACACACACAAAGATCACGAGATTTTAAACATGGAGATAACATCATATGTTTGCTCACTAAAATAAAGTGTTAAAAAGTGCGTATTACTTGCTAATGAGCAAAAAATGGTAATGGTAATTAGCATTAACTTTTGGGAATGCGTTGCGTTTACAACCATTATGGGGCTATTTTTCGTACGTAGTGTTCGTCTGCCAAAATAAATGAGATAAGTTCGAGAGTGCTAAGTCTCTAAGTATGTTTTTTCTTAAATATATGACTTAGAGTAAAGGTCCGCAACTTTTTTAAGGGATGGAGCCCCTGGACCCCTAGACTCTCACCCCCCGAACATACACGCATTGTATATATATTCTGCGCCTCGGTGGTGTAGTGGTTAGCGTCGCTGACTACGAATCCATCGGCCCCGGGTTCGAGACCGGACGGCAGCCGGCGCGCAGCAAAACCCAGCTGTTCATCCCTCCACACAATAAAGAAAGTGGTTGGTAGATAAATGGGTACCCTAGGTGGCCTAGTGGTTAAGACGCTGGGCTGCTGATGGGGCGTGGTTCAGATTCCACGTTAAACTGTATGTCTAAGTGGAGTGAAAAGCTTGACCTTCGTCAGAATGAACAATTCGGGCGGAAGCTAACCAAAGGTTCTCTCTCTCTCTCTCTCTCTATATATATATATATATATATATATAAAAAATTAAATTTACTTTGTATTTTTATTAATTTATTTATTTTTGTGTATGTGAACAGAAACGGACGATTTGTAGGTTTGGACTATAAATGCAATTTCCATCTCTGTTGATTCAAAAATATACACTTAAACTTGTTCAGTTTACTTGTAACTCCCCCCATTTTTTATTGTCACTGCGAATTCACGCAATTTTCACCACAGGAAGAACGACGTGTATTTTAGATTTTTTTCTGTGGACTCATTAGAAAGAACAAGCCCCCTTTAACTCCGGGGGATGTATATAATACATCCCCCATTGGCTGTATGTCTGGACGCCCCCCCCCCGGAGTTAAAGGGTGAATGTGTGTATACCCAATTTACTTTTATTAAATTAACAAAACTTTTTCTTTCACGTGTATATATTTCATTTGATGGCTCTTTCCACAGACAAAAAGAAAGCCTTAGTATGGGCTTTACCCTTTCTGCCATCTTCAATAACCTATTTATGGAGGTTTTTGAGCGTAAATTTCTTCCCGATATAATTGACACGTCAGTTGTTTGGCATCGCTACGTTGATGATGTGTATGATGTCCTGCCAAACAAATTAGATCCTCATTCGATTTTGAGCAAATTGAATGACATCTTACCATCGATATTAAATTTACACTTGAAAACGAAGAAAATTCACAAATTTCCTTTCTGGATATTTCAGTTATTCGGTCAGTTCAAAATAAGCCCTTATTCAGTCTTTAATAGAAAAAACACGCGTTCAAATTTTATGTGCATTAGTTTCCCTATTAATCCGTTTCTACAAAGAGACGCGTTTCATTTAGCTTATTTCTCCTTGCCCTTAAGACTTGTAGCCCTCAGTTTATAGATAACGAGATTAATTTTATCAAAGACGCTTTTACTAAATTAGGTTACCCTCAAATTTTTATAAATGAGGCTTTTAAACTCAGTAAGAAGAAATTTTATAGTAACTTTCCACAAACTTCCCAAGAACAAGCGTAATTTAGTTTTACCTACAGAATGCAATATAAGTTACAAAAGCATACTTAAATAATTATATGAACTTAATTACAGTCGGATCGCGTATTACGCAAGTCCGGATTACACGAAACGTCGTATACGCGAGTTATAAAACGTGACCAATTATTTATCCGTAGAACGAGAATATAAAACGCCGTATTCGCGACACCCAGACGAAAAGGTGGTTGAGTTCCTCGATTCCCACCAGGAAGAGCCCAGCAAAGAGGAGCTTGAGCAGCTTGCTGCATCATCCTGCAGTGATCTACAGATCTACACAAGCTAAGGCTAACAAAGACCATAAGATCCACTCTAAGGTTAGCCCGAGAGAAAGGAAAGAGTAGGGGGTTAAGAGAAGAGAAGAGAATAAGGGGTTAAGTAAGGAGCAACACCTATCATTCATGGGTTAACATTCATTCAGAAAAAGAGAAAAAGACACCATCATCATCCGCCGGCCACTGCCGATAAGTCAGAAAAATAGTCGGAGAGAATAGGAGAGGGGTGAAAGATGAAAAGAAGTAAAATAAGAATGCTTACAAACCATGCAAACACAGTCTTAACTCACTGTCATACCATGCAAACTACAAACATGCAAGAAAGAGTGTGACAGATGCAAAGTAAGGAGGGGATAAGAAAAAAAAAAAAAAGTAGGTAAAGTTAAACAAAAAGTGGGTTAGTTTACGCTACGAGCTACATCTACGTTCGTGTTAGTCTAATTTTTTTTTTTTTATTGCTGGCATCACACGCTGGCATGTCACAAGCTGGCATTCATCGTCAACAGACTCATCCCCGAGCACCACCACCAGAGCTCCTGTTGCTAACTTTGTTTTTTTTTATTTTAAACAACGTTAATATTTTTAAAATGTCTGTCAAGACGGTTCTTAAACACATTAACGCTGGTAGAATGAACGACTGACGCGGGAAGATTATTCCATTTATCAATTACTTTAAACGTAAAGACGTTTTTAGCGATATTAGTAATGAAACGTCTGCCACGCAACTTAAATCCGTTATTGCGAGTATTACTATTATCGAAAGTGAACAATTTGTCAAAATTTACGTTATCGATGTTATTAACGATTTTGAAAACTTCAATAAGCTCCCCCCTTAATCTCCTAGTTTCGAGTGAATACAGGTCTAACTCTTTAATCCTATCTTCATAAGGCTTGTTGCGCAATGACGGAATAAGTTTCGTGGCACGACGCTGAACCCTTTCTAACCTATGAATATCCTCACGCAAATACGGGCACCAAAACTGAACGGCATATCCTAAATGAGGCCTGACTAGGGACTTGTAAAGGGGCAATATAATATCCTTCGATTTAAATTCGAAATTACACGCTATGAAGCCTAACATCCTATTAGCTTTTGCGCAAGACTCCAGGCACTGGTTCCTAACCTTTAAATCCTTAGATACGCGTACGCCTAAATCTACTTCCTCGTCAACGCTCGCTAACTCCCTATCATCCATCGTGTACGTGTAATTATTGTTGCGAGAACCTATATGCAAAACTTTACATTTATCTACGTTAAATTGCATCTGCCACTTACCTGTCCATTCCATAATCCTATTTACATCGTCTTGGAGCCTATTACTATCGTCCTCGTTAAAACCTTACCGCCTATTTTAGTATCGTCCGCGAATTTTGACACGTTACTAGTCAACCCTACATCTATGTCGTTAATGTAAATTACGAATAGCAATGGGCCTAACACTGAACCCTGTGGGACACCGCTACCTACATCTAACCACCCCGATTCACTGCCATTAATTACCACCCTCTGTCTCCTAGCACGAAGCCATTCTTCTAACCAGTTAGCTACCTGACCGCGTATACCGTGCGCTTTAACCTTCGCAATTAGTCTCCTATGCGGAACTGTATCGAACGCCATTTTAAAATCTAAATAAATAACGTCAGCTGCTCTATGCCTATCGTATTCGCGCACTATTTCGTTATAAAATTCTAACAAATTAGTCAAACAAGACTTATGGCGACGAAACCCATGCTGACTAGTATTAATCAAATCTCTACTTTCTAAGTGATCGATGATACGATCCCTAACTACGGATTCCAAAAGTTTACCGACAATTGACGTTAAGCTAATGGGCCTATAATTGCTAGCTACTGCGCGGTCGCCTTTTTAAAAATAGGCGTGACGTTAGCTAATTTGAAGTCTTCAGGAATAATCCCCGTTTCGAGTGACTGATTAAAAATCTTCGTTAAGGGGCCTACGATAACGTCTTTCAAATGTCTTGGATAAAAAGCGTCAGGGCCTGGAGCCTTGCTAACTTTTAGCCTATCGATATAATGCGCAATCTCAGCCTCATAAACAGTTATTTCATCCAAAATAGTCTCGCTACTAAATGGAACGATATCGTCCACGTCGGGGACATTATTTACGTCTTCTACGGTAAAAACTGTGATGATGATGATGAGGACGAGCCTGCCAAATCAGCCCTCACTGCAAAGACCTTACAGGAGTTCCTGAATGATGCTCGAAATTTGGGCGACAGGATGGTGGAATTGGACCCGATCATGGAGCGATCCTTTAATTTCAAGAGGGCCATTGTTCAACTCATTTCATGCTACAAAGAGCTCCACAAAGACTCGCAGAAAAACGCGAAGCAGCAGAAGATTACGTCGTTCTTTAAACAGGAGTTCCCTCCCCTAACACCATCTCATCTCAAGAAGAGGAAGTTAATGATCCTCCATCTAATTTGTAAATGTAGATTACAGTACCATTACTTACTACATTTTATGCTTATATTAATGTTGTGTCCTATATGTGAAGTAATTTATAAGTAAATACTATTGACTACTTAATTTTGTGTTTAATTATCCTTTTTTTATGAAACAGAAGTATTTATTATGAAATCAGGTCATCGAATCTTAGTCCCAGGTCCCTATCCCCTTATTTTCCAGAGAGTTAATGTTCCGGATTACGCGAATCCGGATTAAGCCAGATTTTCCAGGAACGTATCCCTCGCGTAATACGGGACCCGACTGTCCTAAAATAAATTGTACTACTAGAAATTACCTTCACAACGACAAGTTCGGGTTTACCTCAGATAATGCCAGAATTTATAAATTTCCATTTGGAAACTGCCCTGAAGTTTATATTAGGAAAACTAATAATATAATTTTGCCGACAGAGCTGTAAACATAAATAAATACAGTCTTGGAATCGGAGACCTCAATTCAGCTTTGCATCAACATACGACTAATTTTGATCTTCTTCTTCCGCAGCTTATTATCCCATCTTTACATGGGGTCGCTGTTTTTGGTTCGTCTTCTCCACTCTCCTCTGTCGTATACCGTGTCCTCCTCCAAGTCCTTCTTCCTGATGTCCGCCACCACACAGTCCCTCCATCTCGTCTTCGGTCTTCCTCTTCTTCTCCGTCCCGGCAACTCCATCTCCAGCACTCTGCGCCCCACATACTCCTCCTCTCTTCTCCTGACGTGTCCATACCACCTCAGCCTGGCCTCCTGCACCTTCTTAGATGCTTCCGCCACCTTCACTGTTCCCCTTATATGCTCATTTCTGACCCTATCCCTCCTCGTCACTCCACACATCCATCTCAACATCTTCATTTCAGCCACATCGATTTTTCTTTCATTGCTCTTCTTCATTGGCACAGTCTCCATTCCATACAACATTGCCGGCCTCACCACTGTTTCGAATACCTTTCCCTTCAGTTTCACTGGGACCCTCTTATCACAGAGCACCCCTGATACGTCCCTCCAGTTCTTCCACCCCGACTGTATTCTACAGTTTATCTCTCTCTCTGCTCCCCCCTCTGCATCCACTGTTGACCTCAAGTATTTAAAATACTCCACCGTCTTAACACGCTCTCCACTCAATGTCACTTCCCCTCCTCGGTCCTGCTGCACATCACATCTCATATATTCGGTCTTCTTTCGGCTAATTCTCATCCCCCTACTTTCCAACGCCTCTCTCCAATTTTCCAACTGCTGCTCCACCTCCTCTTTCGTCTCCCCACTCAACACAACATCGTCTGCATACATCATGCACCACGGCGCCTCCCCTCTAATCTCGTCCGTCAACACATCGAATACCACATTGAAAAGGAAGGGGCTCAAATCTGATCCTTGGTGCAGACCAACTTCCACCCCAAAGCTCTCTGACACACCCACACTACTCCTCACCTTAGTTGTTACTCCCCTGTACATCCCCTTGATCATTTTAACATACTTCTCCGGTACCATCTTTTCCCTTAAGCATCTCCAAACTTCCTGCCGTGGTATCCTATCATATGCCTTCTCCAAGTCAATAAAAACCATGTGCAACGCCTTCTGCCCCTCTCTGTACCTCTCTGCCAACTGTTTCAATGCAAAAACTGCATCTGTCGTTCTCCTTCCCGGCATAAATCCAAACTGTTCCACTGACACTTCCACTTCGTCTCTCAACCTACTCTCCACTATTCGCTCCCATATCTTTATTGTATGTGATATTAGCTTTATCCTCTATAATTCGTGCAATCTTGTACATCTCCCTTCTCTTTGAATATAGGCACTATGATGCTGGCCCGCCACTCATCCGGAATCACCTCCTGGTCAAACAACTTCTGCATTAGATCCCACACCAGATCCACCCCCTCATCTCCCAGTGCCTTCCATGCCTTAGCTGGTATCTCGTCTGGGCCAGTCGCTTTGTTATTTTTCATCCTATTCAGAGCACGACTCACTTCCATCCCCCTACTTGTTCTGTCATAGCTACATTTGGTAATCCATCCTCATAGAAAGATCTTGGGTTTTCTTTATTTAATAATTCCTCAAAATATTCCTTCCATCTATCCTTTATCTCTTCATCTCTTTGCAGCACCGCCCCCTCCCTTCCCTTAATTTGTTTTACCTGTGTAAAGTCTTTTGTCGCTCTATTTCTGCTCTTAGCCAATCTGTATATCTTTTTGTCCTTCACGATCCTCTAAATCCTCATACATCTGCCGATATGCCTCCGCCTTTGCTCTCGCCACTGCTCTCTTTGCCTGTTTCTTTGCTTCTTTATATACCACCTTACACTCTTCACTCCTCGATTCTTCCCATAACTTCTTTGTTTCTCTCTTACTTCGTAGTGCTTTTTGGATCTCATCACTCCACCACCATCCTTCCTTATCTTCCCACACTTTACGTGATCTTTCCCCCAATATGTCTACCTGCCGTTCTCATGACATTCGCATTATGTACCCACCAATCCTGTACATTCTGTTCATCAACATGGATTTCACTCAACACTCTCTCTCTAAATTACGACTAATTTTGATCATCGAATTGATATTAACAACTCGGCTCTTCATCTACATATAAGGGACATAAATAAGAGGAAATTGACACAATTTTTCTACGTTGAAAACATTGATAACTTCAATAATGATGGAAGTAACTTTTACATTGATGTTCTTTTAAATCAAATTCTAACCGGAGATACTCCTTTTTAAATCTTTCTTAACTCGTTTCCATCTGCCAGATGCATGAGGTTCATGTGATGTTCTTTCCCCCCCAACTTTTATTCTGTTAGAATATCCTAATTTTATTTTATTTTATTTTTTTATTTTCTTTACTTTTAATTTTTAGTTGGGATTTTTAACTCTATATATATATACTGTGTGCATACTGCATATATATATATATATATATATATATATATAATAATATATATATATATATATATATGCAGTATGCACACAGTATATATATATAAAGTTAAAAATCCCAACTAAAAATTAAAAGTAAAGAAAAAAAAAAAAAAAAAAAAAATATATATATATATATATATATATATAGATATAGTGTAAGACTGTATATACAGTAAGGTTGTGGAACTAGTGATTTCATGAAATCCCTGAAATGTTCAATCAAGGACTTCAGGAAGTTAAGTTAGGTTAGGTTAAGTTGGGTGGTTTGTTTTGATGAATATAATATCAGAGATTTCATAAAATCACTAGTTTCACAATCTTACTATAATATACTGTATATAGGCTATATATATATATATATATATATATATATATATATATACTGTATATACTGTATATACAGGATGTCCCATAAGTCCGGCATCATAGGAGAAATTCATATTTTTCTATTTCTACAAACCATAATTCATATTTTTCTCTTTCTACAGGCCATAATGTCTGTGAGCAAGGAAGAACGAATCCAGATAATTCTACTCATAGGAAATCGGAGTCAAAGAGAGGCCGCTGCTGAATTTAACAAACTGCATCCAGCCCGCGAGTCAATAACACAGAGTTGTGTGAGCAGACTTGTTGCAAAGTTTAAGGAAACAGGATCCATAGAAGGTAAACCACGCAGTGGACCTTCAAGGAGGTCCACTGACGATGATACAGCGACTGCTATCCTGGCTCATTTTAACAGAAGTCCAAATAAGTCTCTTCGGCGATTGTCCGCCGAGACAGGAGTGTCGAAAAGTAGCATCCATCGCATTCTTCAGGCTCACAAATGGCATCCATATAAACTTCAAGTCCTACAGAAATTAAGCGATGATCCCGACCGGCGGATGGAATTTTGTGAATGGGCTACGGAACAATATGCTCGGGATGCCAATTTCCCGTCCACCATTCTGTTCAGTGACGAGGCTGTTTTTTATGGAAATGGTGAGGTAAATCGACAAACGCCCGCTACTGGTCTCAAAACAACCCTCATTGGTATACCTCTTCAAATGAACAAGGTGCATCTCGGGTGATGGTATGGTGTGGCATTTGGAAGGATCGCATCATAGGCTCCCTCTTTTTCGATGAACATGTCACTGGAGGCACCTAACCTACTTACGTATGCTCAAGGAAGAAGCATTTCCCAGTGTCTTGAACGAAGAAGGAAATTTCCCAACATGGTTCCAGCAAGATGGCGCTCCTGCACATTACAGCACCCAAGTAAGGGAATACCTGTACCAACAATTCCCTGGTCATTGGATAGGACGTCGAGGGCCTGTGGAATGGCCAGCTAGAAGCCCGGATCTCACGCCACTAGATTTTTATCTCTGGGGCCACTTGAAAGCGCTGGTATACGCAGAGAAAATTAGGAGTGTTGAACATTTGCGGCAGCGCATTATTGGGGCATGCAACACCATTACTCCTGTTACTCCTGACATCATTCACCGTGTGCTTGCTGACTGGGTATCACGTCTGAATTTGTGTATTGAAAACAATGGTGGACATATTGAGCACGTTCTCTAAATAAAAGCTTTTGTTTTGCCTTTTTTATTATTTTTCCTATAATGTTGGACTTATGGGACATCCTGTATATATGCGCCTCGGTGGTGTAGTGGTTAGCGTCGCTGACTACGAATCCATTAGCCCCGGGTTCGAGACCCGGTGACTGCAGCCGGCGCGCAGCAAAACCCAGCTGTTCATCCTACCACGCAATAAAGAAAGTGGTTGGTAGATAAATGGGTACCCTGGGTGACCTAGACGGTGGGCTGCTGGTGGGGCGTGGTTCGGATTCCACGTTAAACTATAGGTCTAAGGTGGAGTGAAAAGCTTGACCTTCGTCAGAATGAACAATTCGGGCGGAAGCTAACCAAAGGTTACCAAAGGTATATATATATATCTATACCATATATATGAAAATTATTTCATGAAAGTAACACGCAAATAATATTTATGGTGAAAATAACTGAGGGAAAATTAAAACACGAAATCGTGTTCAAGCGCTTTCGTATGATGAAATCCTCAGGAATACTGAGGATGTTTCTGAGGATATCATTAGACGAAAGCGCTTGAGCACTATTTCGTGTTTTAATTTTTCTTCGTGGTTAGGTTCATATATATATATATATATAATATATATATATTATATATATATATATATATATATATAAGGGCTAAGGCCTTCCGAAGCAAAAGTAGCACAAGCGCCTTTTTTTTTAATCGTCAGAAAACACGTTGAAAGTTGTGTGACCTTCGGACAGAGATAACGCATTATTTTTCGCGGAACTTTCGACCATACGAACATTGGCGTTTCTGCAATTCATCCATTAGCATATGATAGTATACGGTCTCAAGGACCTCTCAGTGGGCAGAACTTTTTTTGCACCCGATGGCGCTTGTGCTACTTTTGCTTCGGAAGACCTCATATATGGGATGACTTTCACAATTAAAATGTGAAATTCATGAATGTTAAACACCTACAGGGAAAAATAAAAAGCTATTCTGAAGACTTTCGCGTACTAAACACCTCGTCAGAGAATGATGGAAGAAGGCCAAAGGCAGAAAAAAAAATTATATATATATATATACAGTATATATATAGTATAGCAGTTTAGTTTTTTTTTGAGATAGGACAGATGTTATATTCTTCTCCAATTCCAATTTACTTTATTTCGTTAAAACCAGATAAAGCCCAAAGCTATAAAAACTTGAAATCGCTTCACGGCGCTCCCTATGCAGAAAAGAAATTATTTATTTTCACATAATTGACGTACTTCGTGAGCTTAGATGCATTTATTAACAGAAAAAGGATTGGCTCTCCCGGATGCGCCGGGAAAATTAAGGGTTCCAAATAATTTCATGACCATACATGACCATACATCTTGCATTTAGTAATTCTCACTGGGCCAAATTAAGGGTTCCAAATAATTTAATGACCATACATTTTGCTTTTAGTAATTCTCGTGACTATATATTATGCATTTAACATTTTTCTCAAAACCAACAAGTCACGCAGGAGCTAAGACAAAGAGCCATGATGTATCCGACTTCCGGCGCTTTGAACTATATAAGAAGGGAGTTCACACCCTTCGGGAGGAGAAGCAAACAGACAACATTAGATTAAGCAACTTTGATTTAAGCCCCGCGAGAGAGGACTGATTGTTTTAAGAAGTCTTGGGACAAAATCTAACTGAGCAGTAAAGTAACTTTGATTTAAAGTCGAACATATAACGACTTGACAACAGGTTAATTCTATTTCAACTATTAAGGCACTCTGATTCAAGTAAATTAAACACAAAACTTTGTCAAGCATTTTCTTGTCTCCATCAATCCCTTCAACTGTCAGCGCACTTTACTATGAGTGCCTGAAGAGGTAATACATAGCGACAGGTTCTCCTGTTACACGGGAACAAACCCAGAAGAAGAGTGTAACATATAAGCAAGGAACCACAGGGAAACGGAAAAATAAAACACGAAGTCGAAGCGCTTTCTTGATATATTCACATCTTCAGGGACAAATGAGAAATAGGCAGAATTTACAAAGTACATGAGTTTAAATACACAAGCGAAAAACCTAATAGGCAACTCAATCTAAAAACAATCTAAAAATTCCCTAATATGTAACTTAATCTAAAAGGCTACTAAACTATCGAATACATAGAAAACTATTAACTACATAAAAGAAATTATACAATTAAAAATGTACACATAAAAATAAGGATCATCTGAAGTGAAGATCAGGACCCCCAGCCTTCGTTAGTTAGCCTTATAAGGCTAACTAACGAAAATATCACGACTTAACCTAACCAATCGTTAGGGCAACTATACACCCTTGACGATTGGTTAGGTTAAGTCGTGATATTTTCGTTAGTTAGCCTTATAAAGGTAACTAAAGAAGGCTGGGGGCCCTGATTTTCAGGTAATCCAAAATAATAACAGTTATTAAAAATAATAATATTTATTTATAAGGAGGATTTAATAATTAAAAAAGGCAATTAAGTGGCAAGAATGCGGTAGTCTAAGGAAAAAGACGTGACGCAACCATCGACACGCGGTGTTTCCAAAATATTCCACCACCTTTCTGACTGTATGAATGTAATTTGTAAAGGCCAGGACTAATATTAAGAACATAATCAAAATTATTCTTGATCACACTCAATTCAATTATATTTCTACTAACAATGGATTTACTAGAAATTAATTGGAGGCATTTTACAGTCTATGGAATGGTTATTACTTATTATCTCTAACGTGAATGAAAATGGCGTTAGATTCCTGGCCGGTTCTTATGCTGTATTTGTGCTGCTTAATCCGTAATTCTAGGGTCTTGCCAGTTTGACCAATGTAAAATTTATTACATAAATTGCATGGAATTTTATATACACAACCCTGTTTATTTAAAGGAGAGTTTTTAATCAATATATTTTTAATTACATCTAAATTTTTGAACGCGATATTTACATTAAAAGTCCTCAGTAGTTTCGGCATTTCAAGGAAATTTTCATTAAATGGTAATGCTAAGACGTTTTTAGTGGTATAAGGAGTTTGTCTTTTACCTCGTAGAAGGTTTTCTTTTGCCATTTTTAAAGATTTATCTATGCAGTTCTTTGGATATTTTAAATCAAACGCAATTTTATATATTTTACTAATTTCATCATTAATGAATTCTGGGCTACAAATTCGTAAGTATCTTAGGAACAAAAAGAACGGTGCGTTTTACGTTAATGTGTTGAGCCGAATAAAAATGTATACAGGAACAATTATTGGTGCTACTGTAGTATGCGGTCTACCTACGATTGGTTAGGTTTAATCATGATATTTTCGTTAAAACTAACGAAAATATCATGACTAAACCTAACCAATCGTCAAGTGCGATTAACATTGGGATGTAAACAAGCAATTAGCAAACAAGATAAGAAACTATACTTCAAAGGTAGACCGCCGAATCGTAGGTAGACCGCATACTACAGTAGCACCCAATTATTAGTGGGTTTTCTGCAAATATTGTACCTAAACTTTTTTCCGGACCTATATATTAAAACATCTAGAAATGGGATCGATTAGTCTTTTTCCATTTCAACTGTAAAATTGATAGAGAGAGTTAAATTATTAAGCTTGGGTAAGAATTCATTGAGATTTAAAGTTTCTGGCCAAAGACAAAGAACATTATTTACATATCTAAACCACGGAACGTAATTTGGCAGAATCTTCCTTAATAATTTACTTTCAAAAAACTCCATATATAAGTTACTTAAAGTAGGAGAGAGGGGGATTCCCATAGCCATACCAAATTTTTGCCTAAAATATTCATTATTGAACACAAATTTCGGATCACCTGAAGATCCGTCACCCCAGCCTTTTTTAGTTAGCCTTATAAGGCTAACTAACGAAAATATCACGACTTAACCTAACCAATCGTTAGGTCAACTGTACGCCCTTGACGATTGGTTAGGTTAGGTCGTTATATTTTCGTTAGTTAGCCTTATAAAGCTAACTAAAAAAGGCTGGGGTGACGGATCTTCAGGTGATCCCAAATTTCGAATCTACTTTGCACAGCTTAATCAATTCTATAATGGTAGTCACAAGTAATGGCAAGTCGTGCTTAACTAATTCTTCCGAAAGAAAAACTAATAGATCCTCCACCGGGACTCTTGTAAATAAAGAGGTAACATCAAAGCTCACCAGTCTGAAATTGTAATTGGTAGATACTATTTTTGTGTGTACATTTTTAATTGTATAATTTCTTTTATGTAGTTAATAGTTTTCTATGTATTCGATAGTTTAGTAGCCTTTAGATTAAGTTACCTATTAGTGAATTTTAGGATTATGTTTTTAGATTGAGTTGCCTATAAGGGAATTTTTTTTCGCTTGTGTATTTAAACTCGTATACTTTTGTAAATTCTGCCTATTTCTCCCTTGTCCCTGAAGATGTGAATATATCACGAAAACGCTTCGACTTCGTGTTTTATTTTTCCGTTTCCCTGTGGTTTCTTGCTTATTAAAAAGATCACGTGCTGTTTGTGAATTGTTTGCATACCTTACCTTACCTTACCTTACCTTATGTTGTTTCGTGCGTTGGTCTCTCTTTACACGGAGGTGAAGCTGGTGGCCCCGCATAATATATATATATATATATATATATATATATATATATATATATATATACAGCCCAGATAAAAGCGATAAGAAGAATTATCCAAAGTTAATAAGCACTAATAAAGAAAAAAGATACGGTCCATTTTACAAAACCCCAAACTATTCTTAAAAATTTGGAGATGCGCGAGTCCATTAAAATTCAAAATTTTGTGCAAACTTACAAATAATAACTCGTATATTCACTTTATTATGACCATCGTCACCCTTCGGTAAAATGTTCAATTTTTTCTTCTTTGTTTCTCAGAAAAGTGAGTTGTTAGCACTGAATTTTTTTAGATACTGAGTTATGAAATATTATAAACTATTATAAACTTACATTATAAACTATGTTATCCTCTTTCATTTTTAGAAAATTGATTTAACAAGGCCAAAAAATGTACTATAATACCGTAATTCACGTGCAGTTTGATAAGAAAAATATTCTTAGCCTCCTTCAACAAGTAAATTTTAAACACCTTCCGACCTTACTTAAAATAACTAGAATTGATGTAACTTTTAATTATAAAATTACTATTAAATTTCGCTTAATTTAAAACGGCTCAGATAATGCAGTAGTGTTTGTCTATAGTCCAGTGGTTCTGAACCTTTTGTTTATGGTTACCCAAAACCAATTCTAAGCCAGCTCTATTATTCTAATCATTAGATATTATGTTTTTTATAACTTCTCGATTATCACAATATTATTTTTTATAATTTCTGGATCGCGTGTCATTATCCCACAAAATAGTTGTCATTACCTCAGTTGGGTAATTTACCCGTAGGTTGGGCTACGTCGTAGCCAATGTCGTAACACCGCTTCCCGTTAATAAGCGAAGTTAGCGATATTGGGTCTGGGTAGTATTTGGATGAGGGACCGTCCTCCGTGTCCAGATTATGTAGCGACCCGTGGTTCGGATCCCACGTAAAGCTGTAGGTTCCCTCCATCATATGACCTTAGATGTTGCGAAGGAGGTTAAGTAACCCTAATCATTATTATTATTATTATTACCCCTAGGTTGAGAACTACTGGTCTATACTATGTAGCGTTGCCAGATGTCCGGTTTTCGACCGGAAAGTCCGATTATACAGAGTTTATCCAGTGTCCTGTCAGAAGTACTGACCGGATGCCAAATGTCCGGTCATAGCAAAAATTCTTGAATTAGTTATAAATATATTGTAACTTTAAACTCAAACACATTCATTCACATCACACAATAATTTAATTTAAAGTAAAAATGCAGTATTTAGATAAAATTCGTAGGCAAAACGCAGTTATACAGGGTGTTTCGGGTCGACCCTAGAAATATAGAAAAGAAACAATTCATATTAGTTAAGGAATTACTATGACAAACTTCAAATACCAAATCCAAACTACAAATTCAGGAATTTGTAGTTTGGATTTGGTATTTGAAGTTTGTCATGGTAATTCCGTAACTAATATGAAGCTTTTCTTTTCCATATTTCTAGGGTCGACCTGAAACACCCTGTATATTACAGGCACATAGGGAAATTTCCTGACAAAAAGGGAATTTTTGAGGGATCATGATGCTCATCTGGGAAAGTTTGGCCGACTAGACCTGGCAACACTTCCACAGCCACGGGGTAGTCAGTATCAGGACTAGTCAAAGTTTTTGCCAGATCGAGCGGTGTGACGTCATCAGTTGGTTCGGCTCGCCGATTTAACATTACGGCAATAGGAAAAACGACTGATTTTCTCTCCCATTTCTGTGAATACGCAAGTATTTGTAATGAAAAAGTATATCTTTTATATACAGTTAGAATGTCTATCTTCAAAATGTGGACCAGTTTTTGCTCTATCCCATACCCGCCAGCTCCAAACTCCCCACCCCACCCCCATCCCCAAATATATGGTCAGGTTTCACTGGAAATATGGCAACCCTAATACTATGGGATGTAAACACTGTGATTTAGTATACATTTAGATCAAAGTGCAAAAACTTCAGAAGTCAGAGTAAAACAGCATAAATATGCCTGTACAGGGTGGCCCATAAGTCTCAATCAGTTATAATTAGAGCAAAAATACAAAAAAATCAAAAAACAAAAAGTTTATAATGAGTTTAGAAATATTTCTTGATTAATCAAAGTGCAAAATAGAACCATCTTGATAAATGTTCTTTCTTTCTTTTTTTAAATCAGCTAGATAGATTTTCGCTTTAATTATAACCTACAGTATTGGGAATTATGGGCCACCTTGTACAACTGCGAATAATTCTGATGCATTGTTTAATCACATATATAGATATAATCATAGTATTAACTGGGAAGGTTCTAAAATTCTACTGAAAAATAAAGACACAACTAAAAGGAACATCCCACAGGGTGTTCCATTTAAATGGAACCATTGGGAGTAATAAAGATTGGAAAGGATAGGGGTACCTTTATTACCTTACTTTACCTTTATTACCTTATTATTACCTTTATTACATTTACCCTCACGAATCTGGAGAAAAAAAAGACTTAATTACTCCTTATGGTTCCATTTAAATGGAACACCCTGTATATACAATATGCATTTATATACTTTGTAAATAATTTTAATGATAGTTTGAAATAAAATAAATCATTTCTTGTTAAAATACCTTTTCCCCTTAATCAGTGGTAACCTTGGTTTTGCTTCCGTCTGAATTGTTCATTCTGACGAAAGTGAAGCTTGTTGCCCCACGTTAGACCTACAGCTTAACTTGGAACCCGAATCACGATCCACCACAGATGGTCAGAAATTAAAAAGTCCTCGATGGACTCGATCGCACTCACGACGTCCAGCAAACCAGCGTCCTAACAACTAGGCTACCCATTTACCTACCAACCAAATTTTTTGTATGAGTAAGCTGGGTGAACGTAGCAGCGCCTCCTGCCATCGGCGGGAATTGATTCGTAGTCAGCGATGCTAATCACTACACCTCTACACTTGTTCATGTTTTGTTCATTTCACATATCTCTTATCTGCACTCTGTTGTAAATACACAAAAGGCTTCGCAATTGTTTTTTATTTTGTCCTGTGGGTGTGTAACATTCATTAATTTCACTAGTTTAATTATGAAACTTATCTATATATATAATATATATATATACTATATACAGTGTTGGGCACTAAAGCGTTAATCCGATAACAGTTAATTAACGAAGTTAACTTTTTTTAACGGACTATTAACGGAAGTTAATTTCCATTTATCGTTATCGGACCAGTTAACTTCCGATAACTCGATATTTAGTCTGTTAAAGTCCGTTAACACGTTAAATGCGAGGAGTCATTCACGGAAGATCACCGCTCCGCGAATGAATTCAAACCGCCATAACTTCAGTCTGCTTCCAGATCTCGCAAGGGGAGGTTGTGCGCTTTTATTGAAGGTAAGAAGGTTCTTTTAACATTAGTAAAAGTCCTATAATATTATATATATATTAATACGTATGGAGATACGTTGGTAAAATGTACGGTTGAGAAAAATTAATTTATAGTAATGACTAATGAATAAGTATTTTTACACTGCGTTAGTAAATCTCTAAAAAAGTATATATAGTATGTAAAATTTGAATAATAGTTTTTATTCACTGATTGTAATATTGTCGTCGAATTAAATAACAATTGCTATATTACATATACAAAATATTATAGACAAAAATAATTCATGGACAAAGTATTTTTATTTTATAAACTAAATAATTCATAGATAAAATATTTTATAGATAAAATAATTACATAGAGAAAAATTACTTCTATTGAAAATTCACAGAAAAAGGTTAAGTAAAATAAAATATTTTATATAACGTAATATTATATATTATATATTATAATATTATTATAATTAATATTATTTTGAATTAATTTTGCTATTTTGTTTGAATTAATATTTTATTAGTTTAGTTACATATTTTATACGATGATATTTTACTTTTTTTAGGTTCTTCTGTATTATCGTCAACTAGCCAGCGTTCAGTTCTCTCTTACCAAGCATTCTCTACAACTTTTAAACTTCAACCATGGAGCACCAAGAAGAAGTTCTCGACATTGAGATCGCCTCTGTCTCAGGCACTTCTGAGTCTCAGTCTGACCAGAAGCCTTTCCAAAACCCGTGGCCCCACCTGGAGCGCTACTTCAAGCTTAGCCGTCAGGACAAGCACAACAACAAAATACTCTATTTTGAGTGCCAAAAATGCCTCCCGACCAAGAAAATTGTTAAAGGCCATGTCAGCAGCCATAGTAATTTGAAGTCACACTTCAAGAGGGCCCACCCATCCTTAGCTATTCAGTTTGAGGAGGATATCAAGGCTGGCTCAGGCCGTGGCAAGCGTCACTCCTCCGGCAGCAGCAGCGTGCGCAGCTCTGGCGCCACAGCCCCCGAGCTGCCCGCCAGGAAGGTCCGGCAGCCCACCATAGGCGAGGCCCTGGGCTTAGCCAGTTCTGGCACTGCAGTACGCCAGTTCACTGTTGACGAAAAGATAGTCCGTCTTTTCGTCAACAACATACTCCCGCTCCACGTGGTTGAGTCCGAGGAGTTTGTTGACCTGGTCAGGACCCTCAACCCAACAAAGGTCAGCATGTCCCGCCGCACCCTGGGCAGGCGCATTGATGACCAACAACGGGCAGTCGAGGAGGCCGTCATCAACACTTTTGATGGGTTGACGTACTTGGCGACCACTGCCGACTGTTGGACTGCTCACAATAGGTAATTATCTTTATCATTTATTTCTTTATAAATATTTATTGTACTAACTACATTTAATGAAGTTAGTACAATATCGAGTAAATAAGCATAAAATGATAAAGAAAATAAATTGTATTCTTATGTGTTTCTTTGTTTTAGATCTTTCCTCGGCATGACAGGTCACTGGATTGACCCAACCACCAGGGCCAGGAAGCATGCTGTCCTCACCTGTACCCGTCTGACTGGTCGCCACACTTATGATGTCATAACGAAGATCATGGTCCAGGTCCATGAGCGCTTCAACATTCAGGACAAGGTAGTCAGGACAACCACCGACAACGGGTCCAACTTCGTGAAGGCTTTCACCCAGTATGGTGGCCAGGTGGAGCTGTTGCCTGACCTCGACAATGTTGCCAAACTGCCTGAGACCGACTCAGACAACGAGGACGAAACGGCTGAGGGTGACGACGCCATCAACATTCCTCGGCGAACTCCTTGATGAGGAACATGAGCACCCCATTCTACCAGTCCACATGAGGTGTGCGGCTCACACCTTCAATCTGGTGGCCTCCGTGGACTTGGACGCGAACCTCCTCAAGCAGACGGGCCCCGACGTCGCTGCCTTCAACGCCCTCAACAAGAAAGCCCACGGCAAGGCTCACGCACTCTTCAATGCCCAGGGGAGGAGTCCTCAGATCGGCGACGCCATCGAGGAGGCACTGGGCAGGAGGCTGGTGGTCCCTGGCAAGACAAGGTGGAATGCCTTGTACGACTCCATCGTCGTCCTCAACAACATCCTGGCAGTGGCCAATACGAAGGCTGAGCTTAACAAGTTCCTTATACGCACGGAGAAACTCTCGCCCTTCAATGACCAGGAGATAGCCTTCCTGAAGGAGTGGGCCAAAGTCATGTCCCATGTGGCTATCGCCCTCGACACCATCCAGGGGGAGAGGAACGCCTACCTTGGAACCCTCCTTCCCACAGTGGCCATCACCCTCATGAAGCTCAGGAGCATGAGGAGCAGCTTGGCCGTCTGCAAGCCACTGGTCGACGCCCTGGTAGCAGCCGTCACCACCTGGTTCAACCACTACCTGAACGACCGGGACTGCCAGCTGGCAGCTGCCTTCCACCCAAAGTTCCGGCTCCATTGGCTGCGCAGGTTCGACAGCGACCAAACTGTCTCTGTCAGGGCCGCCATGGAGGACGAGGTCGAGAGAGCACTGAGGAACCGGAACGTTGACAGCACCACCAGCTCTAGCGACAGCAGCATGCCTGACGACCTCTTCGCTGGGTGGACGGCCGGTGGCTCAAGTACCAGTGTCAAGCAGAAGGCCAAGAGACTTGTCGACACTTGGCTGGACACTGATGGGAAGGTAGACATGGCCGACTCTGACTTCATGGGGGAGCAGATCTTCATCAACCTCTTCCTGAAGTACAATACGCCAATTCCGTCCTCTGCCACGGTGGAACGGCTCTTCTCTCTCGACAAGGACATCCTGAGGCCCAAGAGGTCAAGACTGGCAGTTGGGCCTTTGAGAAGTTGGTCTTTCTGAAGGGCAACCAGCACATTGTGTCATAGTCTTTAATAAATGTGCCTAAAATTTAATTTTACCTTTCAGTTCCCGCCATAATAATTCTCTGGTAAATTAAAATTTAGTTAATGGTTAGTGTTACAAGGGTTTCAAAACATGTAATCAGTACATTTTTTATTTAAAATAAAAAAAAAAGTTATTAAGCAAAAAAGTTGCAAAACTTGATAAAAATACAGTTAAATACCTATTTATTGTTGGATTTTGCATAAATAAACATTTTCTATGGGTTTTAAAGCTTTTTTCCTTGATTTTTTTAAATGTTAGTAAAGAAATAGTTATCGTTAACGGATTATCGTTAACTTCAGTTAACTTTGTAGTAAAATTATCGGATTATCGTTATCAAAGTTAAAAATTGGGGTTAACGGATTATCGTTATCGAAGTTAACTTTTTGGTTAACGGTGCCCACCACTGTATATATATATATATATATATATATATATATATCAAGACTACAACATACAACATAATCGTAGAAAAATCCACGCATTCACAATCACAAAAGACTAAATGAGTGTATATTCTTTGAATTGTTTGTTTAAATAAATCTCCTGACCAATCTCCGACGTTTATAAAGGAATTTTGGATTAAATATTCCTTTCTTTTCAGTTTCCACTTCCTCAAACTCTTTCTTCCTCCTTCAAGAAAGGAAATCACTCTCTGGTGTCTAATTTACGCAAACGTGAATATATAATGAGATAATATAGAAAATTTATATGTTTCTATCAGCTACAATATACATATATATATATATATATATATATATATATATATATATATATATATACACACACATACGTGTTCATTATTTTCACATGGTCTTCTATTATGTTCATCAATGGTCATTATTTAGGGACTTTATTTGCTATAATAACGCCAAAATTATAGAAATTAACTCTCAAAGGCTCTTTTGCCAATTCTTCTTCATCTTTTTCCTCCTCCTCTTCCTCCTCCTCTTCTTCTTCCTCTTCCTCTTCCTTGTAGCAATGAAAGGGTAATTCAAAAATTCATTTCAAATGAAATTATCTTTTATGTGATTTATCTCTACTTTCCTTTATCATATATATATGCTAATCTCACAAACTGTCTAACATAGCCGGTAAATTTAGAAGAGAAAAATCTATTGATGATATGTCGAATTTGAATATTTCTATTTGCACTTACATATATATATATATATATATGCAAACAGAAATATTCAAATTCGACATATCATCAATATACTGTGTGTATATATGTATATATATATATGTGTGCGTGTGTGTGAGGTAGGAAGATAGATAGCTATACTGTATATACGGGAGACAAGGAAATTAAGGTAAAAGTCAGTGTAACTCAATACGCAAAACTAACGCGTGTTTTGTCGGACGGTATTAAATCTTATCCATATGGAATAATAACAATGATAATAATAATACTTGGAGTCCTTTAACCTCCGTCGTAAGGGCAAAGGTCATATGAAGCAATAGGTCCTCTCCTTGAAATGACCTTTGCCTTCAGGAAGGAGGTTTAAATAACTAAAATAATGAATAAGTCCTACTTTCAGAGACGACTACATCGTATTCACAGACGACTACCTTTTATCTATTAATTTGTAGTCACCGTTATTTTTAATAACGTCCTGCTAAGCAATTTCAAGGTTTGTGATCGCCTTGATCTAGGAGAATACGATAAATTGCTAGAACTTGATTATATATGGTTTTTCGCCCAGTCATTTTGGTTAAAATGCATTCCTTGCACGAATATAAAAGCGGGATCATAAAATACCTCCGGTGTCTCATGTTTATTTCCGAGCGTGTATATGTGTATATATATACACACTCATCGGGTTTAGGCATAGTTTCATAATTATCGTTGGTTATATGCTCCGTTGTCATGGTTTCGTTTTAAATCTAGTTAGGGTTTAGGGTTACTGTTACAGACTTGCAGGCTAAAGAAGACCCTAATATCCATTCCAGGTTAGCCCAAGAAAGAAGTAGAGAAAATAAAGGAAAAAGAGAGCCATTGAAAATAAAAGATACTGAAAACTTACACTGTGTTTATGCTTTAGACGTGCAAAACTTTCACATTGGAATAGCAGTAAAAGTAAAGTATAGAACAGACAAGGGCCTCCCCCTCCTCCGCCACTCACTGCTGACAGAAAATGGTTGTGAAAGAAGATTTATAGGAAAGTAAGAAAAAGTACTTTTATTTTTTTTTCTAAATTTAAATTTGTTAATGGTATTCTCGGAACAGCATTGCTGCAATTAGCTCCATCCCGCAAATATTCGCTCATAATGGATGAATTACCATGAACAGTAAGCAATAAAGAATTTGTAGATTAATGAAAGGTCCCTCTTAGAATTAAGTTTCAAGAGTGAGACCGCAGAGACACTAACCGGGAACTTACTGGTTCTCTTTTGAATCCTGTATAACAAAAAGTTATATACCAAAATGAAAACCTACAGTGACGCTCATAAGTATTCGAAGATAGAAATATTTGTTATATTGGTCCTTATCTTTTATCCCATGCATTGGATAGTTATGAAAAGTTTGGTGTTCGTTTGGAAAATTTATCAAATAAAAAATTAGTTTAACTCCAACATAAGTTTATAATGTAAAATATCAAAGAATTTGAGGAAAGGCTTGATGGAAAGGATTGAAGAATTTTTAATTTTTATCAGTAGTTAGCTGTTTATTGATTAGAGACTGTTGGCAATTCTGAATCCTAGAATATTCCCTGTGAATCTTCATAGAAGACGGATGACTGTACAAATAATTGGTAATCAATTTTGTAAATAAATGTACGAAAACTTTTGCGCTAACTTTTTTATTTTCCTCAAATTCTTTGATGTTTTAGATTATATGTTGGAGTTGAACTAATTTTTTTATTTGTTAAATTTTTCTAAACGAACGATAAGTTTTTCATAACTATCGTATGCATTTTACAAAAGATGACGAATATAACTGAAATTTTTTTCTGTACGAATACTTATGAGCGTCACTGTAGGTTTTCATTTTGGGATATAGTTTTTTGTTATACAGGGTTCAAAAGAGAACCAATAAGTTCCCGGTTAGTGTCTCTGCTGTCTCCATCTTGAAACTTAATTCTAAGAGGAACCTTTCATTAATCTAAATAGTTCTCTAATGCTTACTGTTCATGGTAATTTATCCATTATGAGCGATTATTTGCGAGATGGCGATAATTGCAGCAATGCTGCTGCACGAATACTTCTGAACGTCACTGTATACTGTCAAAGTTAGGAACCTTTAAAGTTACAAAAGGCGCATTCAGTAACTTCAACTTGAAAGCCTTACAAACTTCCCTGTTTATAGAATGATCTACTTATTTTTAACTTATTCGCTTTGTAGGTAAATAAAGCAGACCTTCATAATGTTATCTGAACCGAAAATAGATTCCATTTTGTTTACATTCAATTTCTTTATTCAAAAATTGAATACTCGAAACTTGTATCCAGTAAAGTATAAATATACTCTTTAAATAATAGTAAATATAATCATATACGTGAAATTAGTATATATAAAATATATGCGTCTTTTTACATCATTAATATATTTTAGATTTATGATTTGAATGAAAATAATGTGTCAAAAAAACATATATATATATATGCAGTTCTGTAGGAAAAAAATTCGCCTAGGAACAATTTTTCTCAAAAGCATAAAAAATTAATTATAATAGTAATTAATAGATTTTTTCCAAAACTTTATGACTGTCACCAAAATGAATAAAATATCCAAACAAATATTTTTCTCGGCGAACTTTTTTTCCGAAACCATATAAGGAGAAAAGGGTAAATGAACTACATAAAAAGAATTAAGATATTCATTAACAGTCCTGACGTTTCGATACAAAACACACCCAAACTTCTTAACATTCAATAGTATTTTATTAAACAAGAAATACAATTTATGGTATTGTAAATACAGTGCTTATTAATTAATTAAACTTTCTTTTTATTATTATATTTTATTATACAGTATATATAATATATAATTATATATATATAATATATAATTATATTTTTATATATATAGATATAATTATACACACTATAGAGATATATATATATATATATATATATATATATATATATATATATATATATGTCTATATTACTTTGTAAGATTTTTAATTAAACTACGTGGCCGAAAGTTAATAGGACAAAATGAAACGAAAGATTTTTAAATCTAGTTTATTAATAATAAAACAAAAGGGCAAGTT
Organism: Bathynomus jamesi; assembly: GCA_023014485.1. Classification (NCBI taxonomy): domain Eukaryota; kingdom Metazoa; phylum Arthropoda; class Malacostraca; order Isopoda; family Cirolanidae; genus Bathynomus; species Bathynomus jamesi. The sequence continues at coordinate 460,951 of JAJOZX010001129.1, read as the reverse complement.
TCGGAGTCGAAATAGGGATGTTAAATCGTTTAGACGAGGTTTGGCAAAAATTAGCACCAGATTCTTCTTTTTAAACCAATTTCGTTTAAGTGAAAAATAAATGTTAAATCATTTACAGTTTCAGTTAAGTGATAAGAGATAAATTAACTGATAAAGGATAAATTAACTGATAAAAGATAAATAAAAATAGATAAAATCTTTATAATAATGAGGAAGTAAAGAGGATATATTGCTCGAATTCAGAATTCAGTGAAAGCGGGATACGATTGACGTAATGGTTATTATTCGATAGAATGGTTTTAGAAGTGTTTAGGTACTACCACTAGCAATCAATATCTCTGAGGTGTGTACCTCATCAAGTGTCAGGACTTGCGTGGTGATGTCTATCACGGTGAAGCTCGTGATGTGACAGTAGAACCTATGCCTTCATACAGTATTCGTACGAAAGCCTGTAATTACGCCAATGCGTAATTTTGTACTTCTTATAATCTTGCTATTTTCATTGTGTGTCAGATTCTGTACTCTTGAAATTTTAAGGTTTTATAATGATATAATTTTTAATTTAATTTTTAATTTAATTTTAAGTTTTTTATAATTCTATAATTTTCAAACTTTTAACTCTACAATCTCAACGTGGATGTGTATATATAATATCACGTTCTTATATACGTTCTTGTTATACTACAACCGCTTTTTATTTATTTATTTTTTTGTGTATACTATATATATATATATATACGTGTATGTGTGTGTGTGTGTGTGTGTATTTTTTCTTACCCGTTATTATTTCTATTACTGTATTACCTTATTCTTATTAATAATAAAACATTGGTAGGAGTTTAGGAGTTGGGGAGGGGATGATAAATAATTTAGACAAGGTTTGCTGAAATTTGCAGCAAATTCCTCTTTGGACCAATTATAGTCCGGTTGCACAGGGTGGGAACCCTGCATTGTTTGTTATAAAGCAAATTTTGACATATTTTCAAAGCTTATACCACCCATTCAAGAATCCATCGGGTGTACACCTGACCCCGCTTGGCTTTTTCAATATGGCCGCCATTTTCCAAGATAGCCGGCGAAACTGAAAAATCCCATATCCTGGTCAATACTTGATAGATTTTGATGATCTTGCTGTCATTTCTAGGGTTTTTTAGGATGATGAGTCGATCTGGAGGGGTTGCAGATACTTTGGGAGTCGTTTTGACCCACATTCGTCAATACTCAAGGTCATTGGAGGTCAAACGCCCCCCGAAATAAGGAATATCCCAAATCCCGGGCAGTCGTGAAGATATTTTGGTGATCTTACTGTCGTTTTTATGGTTTTTGGCGAGACTGAGTAGTTCTATAGGCACATGATAACAGTAGGATATCATTTTGCAACTCCATGGGTCAAGTCAAGGTCATTTGAGGTTAAAGTTTGGCCTTGAAATATAATAATGCCACAGTTGACATCACTGTATTTGCTTTATTTCAGTGACACTTTCTACAATCTAGCTAACTGCTGAGCACTTAACATCTTTTATGCAGATAAAACCAGATCATAATGCTTAAATGACATAACCGACATTATATAGATATGGATATTCGGATATAAACCACAATTTATGCTGAAGTGCAGGGCACATGCATTGTATGGAAGGTTGCAAAGCTACAAGATTTGACCTCGTAAGCAAAACAAATCTCACACCTAGCTGGGGGATTGGCATTGACAACTTTGATGCAGTTATTCCATTAGGTAACCATTATTGGGGCAATATCAAAAGACATGGTTGTGTCAGTCGTCAGTATCATCAGTCTGCTCTTCGTTTGCATTTTGGGCCAATGGATTGTTGCAATCCAAGCCGCTGCCACATGCACAGAACATTGTGCAAGGGATTCCGCGTCCCATGCAGCCGCAGCGACTCCCCCTGCATGCTGATTGTGATTCACACCCACATCTGATTAGCTTCAGAACTTCATCTGGTGCTAAGCCCACTCCTTCACCAACTGTTTTTGGGATGAGAACTCTGTTTGTTTCGTCTCTCTCCCACCCATAATGCACAGGATCAAATGGTGGTGGGTCACACTTTAGTGCATCGAGCCAGTTCGCCACAGTGTAGTGGGCTCTGAGCATATTTTGATGGAAAGCTTCAGTTGTTGGTGGTAGAGAACATAGTTTAGGTGCAGCAGTTCCCGACTTCCCTGTCTTCTGAGCCCATACTCGCTGACGACACTCAGTAAGAGATGAGGATTTCTTATCCCCATAGCATGCAACAATGAACGCTTTTGCCTCTTTCTCGATATGGTCAAAGCATGCATCAAGGGACCCCAGCTTGTCTAGCTTCCGACTCTTCTTGGCTGTGGCAATGGCAGTGGCTTTGCCGATGCCATGTATTGCTGCAACTGTGTCACAACCACTCAAAGCGTGTAGTTTGAGGATTTGTGGGATGATGTCTTTGTGCTGGGTTACAGTTGCTCGGATGTCCACTCATTTTCTGCCACGCACTGGAGACTCCATAATCATGGGACAGCCTAATTTCTTAAATTCATAGAAGTGAGTCAGCATGGCAAACACGTCTGTGTCATCACAAATGATGGAGATGCGGGCATCAGAATCTTTCTCAGCTTGTGCGATAGCGTGTTGTGTTATTATCACGTCAGCCTCTTCATGAGATGATGAGAGCTCCAATGCTGCTCGACTCCTGCCTCGCACAATGGAAGTCGGTATGGTCTGTCATCCTGCAAGCACTAGCTCATGGTCTTGGGTTACAGTTGCGAGATACTCACTGTCAGCAAGGATTTGCTCACAGAGCAGCCTGTTTAGTTGCTCCTTGTTCGCGATGCACGTGAGAACAGCGTCTCTTGTAGGCAATGGGGTGTTGAGGTCCAGCTTGTGAACTCTGCTGCTCTTGCTTCTCATTGCCCGAGTGCTTGATTTCGGAGAGAAATCATAGTAGCGATCAAAAGCTAGTACTACAGATGCATGAGAAAGATGTTTCGGTAGCCATACTTTGAAGGTTGGATAAATGTAGCAACTGTGCCACTAGCAGGCCGTCGACTGTCCACAAACAGCTGACACATCCATGATAACAACTGTTGGTCGACCCCATGTTCGAGAGGATGTTTCCACTCCCAAGTTCTGCTTCAATGCGGACTTAGCTGCAGTTCTCATTAAGCCATCTGGTTGGAACAGTGCGTGGGTATGCCGCAAGCTCTGTTGAGAATACATGGGTCACGTCAAGTTCGCGTTCGCTCATCAGCAAACCGATGACGCGTGCATAAATCGCTTCTTGGTCCATAACCAAGTGGGCACCCACCTTGATATGTTTCGTTTTACTTGCAAAGGTGATGATATGTTTGGAAATGGTGCCATAAAAGCCTTGTGGCCATGATGACTCATACTGTGCCAGTTGCGTCTTTCCAATACTGACAGCTCTATCAGCATTGGCATCTGGAGATGCAAGCTGCCCTGTCTCAATATTGTATAAGTTGCCTCCTGGATGTGACTCTCGATCCATTGGGTCCATGCACTTAGAAAGGGAATCTTGAAGTGATTGGCGATCTTTATGGTATCTGGCTTCTTCAGCTGTAAATCTCCTTTTATGCCCAACAACCTACTGAGTACAACTTGTCCCTGCTCATCATTTTTCAGTTTACAATTTTCTATCAACACATCTTTGTAATTTGTTTTTTTATCACCAAGCTTATCGGTCATAAACCTAGATGTTGGAATGTGGTATTGCACCGGAACTTTGATGTCATATTTCTCGGGTAATATACACTCACTGACTTTCAAACAAAAGAGACAGTGTTTTTTAGGGTCATGTACTGGGCCTTCACTGAGAACAGCACTACGTAGTCTTTTTGGCTCCACTGTAAGGGTATCACATTCTCTCTTTTTTATGAATGCTGATAAATTCCGCTTGGACACAAGTAGAAACACAGATCTTGTGACAACAAAGGATTTTTGCTCCATCTTCCAAGAGAGGCTCTCGTCTCGCTCGAACATCTGGCTGCCCTCTGATGTCGCTGCTCTCTATGATTTTCTGAATCCTCCCACAATTTGAAAGACCTTTCTGACCTCCAGGACAGCTACGCAGGAAATCCTTGAAGAAACATTCGTCTGCAGCTTTTGTAGAACCTGAAAAATAAGAATTTTGTTTCCCAATTCTTCAGAGTACAAATCGCATTGAAATAATTTATCCTCAGCAAATGAAAACTAAACAATGCTCACCTGGTATATTCTCCATATTCAGCAGTCAAAAAACAATTTTGGAATCAGCACAACCAAGACGTCATCAAACCACCAAGTGGGCAGCACCATCAGCAATAATCTCAACAACCTGAAAAAAATAAGAGGAATAATTAGACATATTGGAATTCACCTTACCATGGGGAAAATAATCCCTGATTTCATTTTAACCCTATAGAACTACTCAGTATCGACAAAAAAATAAACGACAGTAAGATCACCAAAATATCTCCACGACTGCCCGGGATATGGGATATTCCTTATTTCGGGGGACGTTTGACCTCCACTGACATTGAGTATTGACGAATGTGGTTCAAAACGACTCCCAAAGTATCTGCAACCCCTCCAGATCGACTCATCATCCTAAAAACCCCTAGAAATGACACCAAGATCATCAAAATTCATCAAGTATTGACCAGGATATGGGATTTTTCAGTTTCGCCGGCCACCTTGGAAAATGGCGGCCAGCCATATTAAAAAAGCCAAGCGGGGGTCAGGTGTACACCCGATAGATTCTTGAATGGGGTGTATAAGCTTTGAAAATATGTCAAAATTTGCTTTATAACAAACAATCCAGGGTTCCAGTAAAATCAGGGTCTGTGCTACCGGACTATTACCTTCAACTAATCAATAAATGTTGGGGATTTTCCCTCCCAATAATAATAATAATAATAATAATAATAATAATTATTATTATTATTATTATTATTATTATTAAATAACCAACCAACCATCCCGCTTTGATCGATCTTTTAACGACCTGTTTAATAATAATAATCAGTCCGTCTGAATTTGTTTACCCTGTAGAGTCTGAATTTGTTCAAGCCATATTGCGTCTGTTATTGCTGTTGCCTCTCCCATAATTCAAGTTAAATCATAGTTAAATCATGAAATACTATAGTAATATCTAAATGATAAATTTAATTCCATCAGATATGATGAATTTAATTTTAGCATATTTCGAGTGAATTTAAAATCAGTGAAAAAGAATTCTTAAGTTAACTATTAATTTTATTAAACAACTTTGAAATGAAAAGGTTTATTGGCAGACTATAGTCCATATGACAAATATTAATTATTAATACAATGACAGTTCACATACTAAGGATAGAAATATATACAGTTGATTATAAATAATACAGTAATGTCGAAATTAAGTGGAGCTACAGACAGACGTTTTCATACCAAGAATTCCATAGCTTAGACTTAGAGGATAAACGACAGGACTCATGGATAGAGCTTGGATAATCGGGTTGTTTGATTTTTTAATTCTTTGCATTAGACTGCATTGAGCACGTCTTGTTACCTCCGGAAAGCTCTGGACATTGCGGGTAGCAAACATTTGCGAAGCTGAGCATCTCGGGGGTAATTTATGAAAGAGCCTAAAAGAACTGTTGTACAGCAACTTTAGAGTTCTGCCAGAACCTTTTTTATAATTCGCCCATGGTCGCTCTCCGTAAATATTACTGCAGAAAGTACGAAAGAGAGTGGCTTTAGCTTCACTTGTACAGAACCATCTATTAATCTTTTATTTATTGATTATCATTATATTTTTCATAATTAAATGTCATTTATTTATATTTATTTATTTATTTGGATTATTTCTTTGCAGCTACTTTAAGGAATTATTATAAATTGCCTTTGAACAGGATGACAATAGTCTCTTGAGGATTCCCTTAACAAACTTAATCTTTTCATTAAATGTAAAAATTTAAACTATTGCAATTGTAATAAAATTTAACTAAATAATTAATCAGTTAAAAATTAGCAAAATTCAAAAACAATTCTGTTAAATTTCAAATTTATTCTCCACATATATGTGTGTGTGTGTGTGTGTGTGTGTGTGTGTGTGCTGTATATTTTTTCTTACCTGTTATTATTTCTATTGCCGTATTATTCTATCTTTTTAATACTAAAGCAACGATAGGAGTTATAGACAAGGTTCGCTGAAATTAGCAGAAAATTCCTATTTGGACCAATTATTACCTTCAAGTAAGCAATAAATGTTAATAAAAAATGTTAATAAATACTCTCTGTACTGTAAATGAAATTACTGAATCGGTAAACGAAGTCAACTCTGACTATATCTCAGTAGACAACTTATTAAACAAGAAATACAACAATGACAACCCATCTTTCCTAAATTCAAACATTCGCAGTCTCCCAAACCACTTTGACGAATTGACAGCTAACCTAAAATTATTCCAACATAAATTCACGTACATTATATTAACTGAAACCTGGTTAAATGAAAATAATATCTTTTTTAACATTCAGGGTACACAAGCTACCATGTATGTAAGGTTAACAACAGGGGAGTATATTTGTAGACTCACACCACAAGAGTAAAAGTATCGAAGATCTAACAAGATTAAAAGCACCCTAGAAACACTTACCATTGAAATGTTTATTTATAACACCCAGTATTCAGTTTTAGGCATTTACCGAGCACCAACTGGTAACGTGCCAATTTTATTACAAATATCGATATTGAATTCTAACCCACAATTACATTGGTAACAATTGTGTTACTAGAGATTTAAATATTGATCTCACAAAAGAATATTCAAATAATAACGCAAGCTTCCTTCACATCATTATTTTTATGCAGGAAGGCGGGGCCAAGGGTGAATGCCCGCAAAAACGCCCTCGCCCCCATTAGAGATCCAAAATCAAGGTCTAGGGTTTTCGAGATGACTGGACACTCTGCGTTTGAAAGATTGGAGGTCATAGACAGGGGGAAAGATGGATTGAGGAAGATTATCCCAGAGTTCACCGGTTAAGTAGATGACAGATTAAAAGTACTGATTCACCCTTGCGTTAGAGAGTTGGACAGAAAAGGAATGAGAATGGGTCGAAAGTCTGGTAACTGCGTGCTCTCCTTAAAGGAGGATGCATGCATTTAGAGAGTTCAGAAGAGCAGTGTCCGCTATAAAAGCGATAGTAGAGAGAGATTGAGGCAACATTGTGACGAAGAGAGGGGGATTGAAGACAGTCAGTAAGAGGAGAGGAATTGATGAGACGAAAAGCCTTCGATTCCATTCTGTCAATAGAGCTGTGTGAGTTCAGCCACCTCACACATGAGAAGCGTGGTCCATACAGGACAGGACAAGACAGCTGTACAGAGAGACTAACTGATTGTGGGTGAAGAAACTGCGTATCCGGTGCAACACACCTAACCTCTTAGAAGCTATTTTGGAAAGAGAGGATAAGTGATCTTTCCAAGAAATATCACGAGAAAAGGAAACAAAAGTGATTTTAAATTAACTATTACAAAGCCAACTAGACTTCACAATGGCATTAGAAATTCGACTCTGCTCGATCAGATCTGTGTGCGATCCTCGCTGGACTGCACTTCGGGTATAATTATATTAAATATCACAGCTCACTTGCCTACATGCACATGCAATCACCAATTTCTCAGCAAAGGAAACTATAAAAACTGACTATTACAGCTATAATAACAAATTAAAGTTCCTGAGAGAAATAACAGCTTTTGACTGGACTAGAATGACCAAAAGTAGCCATGACAGTGAAACAAAATTTTAAGCATTCTCAAACACCCTAATGTACACTATATATTTGACATAAACTTTCCTCTTAAATCAAAAGGAATATCTAAAACTAAATGCAACAACCAATGGATCACCCCAGCACTCATTGTGAGTATTAAAAGCAACCATACTCTCTTTAAATTATGGAAAACTTATATTATTACCGAAAAGACATACAAAACTTACTGTAACAGACTTAATGCAGTCATTAAAAAAGCAAATGCCGACCATTATTGTTTAAAAATTGATGAACAAGAATCCAATCCAAAAAGGCTATGCAGGCGCGGATACAAGGAAGTGGGTGAGAATTTAGGATTTGTCATGCCGGTGTCATGTAAATATTGCCATCCCAATATTATATAACATTATGCAATAATATTAAAAATTATTAATTATTAGAATACGAGATGTCATTCAGGTTAAAACTACAGTAGTGAAGTCCCCGCGACCCCACCCCCCTGTATCCGCTCCTACTATGGAACACACTGAAAGGGTTAAGTAACACAAATAAGATTAAGACAAATCCCTTGTCCTCCCTAACACAAGGTGGAAATTCTTACAGTGACCCCAAAGATATAGCCAATTTATTAAACAACTTCTTTGCAAATATCGGCACCAATACTGCACCCTCAACCCCAATTACAGACACTCACTATCGACAGTACATGCCACAACCAAATCCAAACTCGTTATTCTTTGATTCAATCTTACCAAACGATATTTCTTTAGCAAGCGAAAATCTAAAAAATAAAGATTCTGACATCAATACGATCGGGTAAAAATATATAAATTAGTATCCGATGAAATTGCAATACCACTCAGTAAACTAATGAATGAATCAGTAACACTAGGTATTAGGTATATTTCCTGAAAGTCTAAAGGAAGCCAGAATATGCTTTGTATTTAAGTCGAGAAACCTAAACATTCTACCCACTTATCGCCCAATTTCCTAATTAACAACTTTAAGTAAAGTATTTGAAAAAAATCGTGTACCATAAACTTACTAAATTCGTAATCAAATACGATATTTTAACTAAAATACAATTTGGGTTTAGAGGTAGACATACAAAGGAAGATGCTATAAGCATGCTATTAGAAAATGTGTATCAGAACTTATACAGCCAAAAACAGTCTTGATCTTCCTCGACTTGTCCAAAGCACTTGATACACTTTCGCATGAAATCTGACTGAATAAACTTCATATACACAGAATGTGAGAAAATATTCTCGATTGGTTTAAGTGATATCTGTCAAACTGTCATCAGTTCATTAGATTAAAAGAAAATTTATCCGACAAGGTGATGCTAATTAGTGGAGTCCCACAGTAATCTATTCTTGGCCTATTACTATTTCTAATTCACGTCAACGGTTTTCATCTCTCAACCACATTAAATTGTGTACAGTACGCAGATGCACAGAAGTGTTCGCCAGAACAAAATCAATAAAGTTACACTGCGCGATAAAGGGATTAAGCTATACTGTAACTTGATCTTAATTATGTTTCGGGGTTCTACATTTTATGCTTGTTATGGTTTCAAAAATTCGGAATCATACGAAATATTTTTAATATCTACACACACACACACACAATATATATATATATATATATATATATATATATATATATATATCCGGCCCTCCACTAGCGGACAAATTCCTACGTCACATTTTTATTTTGGGTAATCACTTTCATACTTTGATTCAAAGGAATCATTGATGATAGGGTAAACATGTCCCGAAACGTTTGATCAAAGTAAAGATGAATACAAACTTTGTGTAATTATTCTACACGAACGAAAATTTACCCAACGGAAATTACATTGAAACTCTTAACCCGATGGGAAATACATTTATTTATTAAACTATATCATAGATGTTCAATATGTTCACCATTCAGTTCAAAGTGTGTTATTTATATTAAGTATGCAATTCCCGTTGGGCAGAGATTTTGCATACCATTCCAAATACTTACTTACTCACTTTATATTACTTTATGAGGGTTTGAACGACGATTCAGGATCGATCTGCGGTCGACCCCTCTGAACCATCCCGCCTCAGTTGCGAGATTTGGTGAAGGAGGGAATAACTGTCTGATCTTCTCCTGCCCTCGAAGCTAGCCATACATGGATGGTCAGGGACTTTACACAGGAATCTGTCCAGCTGGTTCTTGAAGTGATTCAGGTCGGTGTGCTGGAGGTTCCTCACTTCTTTTGACATGGCATTAAAAAGCTTCGGGCCTCGTATTCTGAGGGTATTTTCCATCCTCGTTTTCATGGCCCTTTTGTCCCACTCCAGGTGGGACAGTACAAAATCTGCCTCTTCTCTCATTCCATTTTGTTTCTATTTCATTTCTAAGGTTAGGGACAAAACCCTCGAGTATTTTCCATATGTATATTATTGTGTACCTCTCGCCTCTTCTTTCCAGAGAGAAGAGTTTCAGGGATTGTAGTCGAGACCAGTAATCTTCACCTTTCGTTTCCTCTATTTTAGACATAAAAGTCCCTTGCATAGCTTAAATGTTTGCAATGTCTCGTTTTCTGTATGGGCTTGTGAGTACTGAGCAATACTCAATTATCGGTAGGACTAGACTCTTGTATAATTTGAGCATGATGTTTGCTTTTATCCTGCAGAAACTCCTCCAGATGATTCCCATTATTTTTCTAGCTGTTGTAATTTTGATGTTATAGTGGTGTCTGAATTCTGCATCCGATGAAATTATTATTCCAAGATCCCTGACTTGTAGATTTGGTGTTATCTGTTTGGCTTGCAGAGTTTTGTACCCTTTTTAATGTAGCTCCTTGTTATTACCATATCTTAGAAGTTAGAACTTTTCTTCGTTGAACTTTATATTGTTGCCTTCTGCCCACTTGAATAATGTTTCAATGTCGTTTTGTAATTTTCCTACGTCACCTTCGTTCAATATTTCCTTGCACATGTTTGTGTCATCCGCGAAACATGATACAATACTGTCCTTAATATCTGCATCAATATCTGTAATCATTATTATAAACAGCAAGAGAGGTAATATTGTACCTTGCGGGAGAGAGCTTACGACTTCGGAGACTTCCTTTGACTACAATTCTTTGTGTTCTTTGAGTCAGAAAATTAAATATCCATCTTCCTAGCTTTCCAGTAATTCCTGCTGAACACAGTTAAATTGTTCCTTAAGCAGTTTGCAATTTTTTTCTGGGTAATTTGTGTATTCGGCCTCCCTGTGTATCAATGGATCAATACTCTCTTTACACTGCATTTTTCTTTTCGCAAACGAGTAGAGGTATTTTAGGTTATTTTTTTGTTTTCTGCTACCTTGTTTTTCTCCTCGTTTGTTTTATGTGCAAATGTTTGTTTCAGGTCCATTTCTATTTCACATGGTTTCTTCTCTAGTTTGAGTCGCCTTGCATCAGTGCTGCATCTGGGGAGATGTTTTATGGTTTGTTTCCGTTGTCTAAATAATGTCCTCATTTTTCTCTCGAGCTTGCTACGTTTTCTTTTTATTTGTCTCTCTGGAACATATTTTAGTAATACAGGTTTAGTTTCAGTTTCTATTATACTTAGGAGTCTTCTCGTGAAGTAGCAATTCCCAATTAACGCTCTTTAAATCTTTATTTACACTTTCCCAATTTACTTTCTTTGAATTTATATTCAAACCTTCATATATTCCTTTTGACTCTTTGTGATGCGTTTTCGCACCTCTGGGTGCTAACTTCAGTTGCATATCGATTAGGTTATTATTATCGCATTGTTATTTGTCAGAATTAAATCCAAAATGTTCTCTTTACAAGTGGCTTCACAGATTTCCTGGGTAAGGGCATAATGTTCCATAACATCTAATAGCATCATGGCTTGGGTTCTATCATCTTTTGTAATGTAACCATGAAACTTCTCAACGTATATAACTTCGTCATTTTTCTTCCAGGTTATGAGTGGGAAATTAAAATCTCCACAGATTAAAATATTTGTTGCTGGACTTTCAAGTAACTTTAACATGTTTTCTATTTAATTTGTAGCAAATTGCAATTCACTTTTTGTGATGTTTGGTGGTCTGTAGACGTTCATAATGGTTAGGTTCAGTTCTTTTACTTCTAAAATAAAAACTTCGACTGTGCTGTTCGATTTGCTTACCTTCACCTCAAATGTGTATATGTTTTTCACGTTGATACAACGCCCCCCTCCCCTCGTGTGGCAAGTCTGCTCTGTATATTGGTATTTCAGTATCCTCGATGCAGTTTCCACAGCCTTTTTCTCATTTATGTAAGTGTGATTTCGTTAGGCATGGTCAGTATAGAGGCGTTGTGTATTTGTGAATAATACAGTTACAGGGTTTCTAATCTTCGTGTTCGGTTTTCGTAGATAATGGTCGTTTCCTGGTCGATGTCGGTTCCTGTTTCGTGTTAGCGGTTGGGCCGCTGCATTTGGGAGTATTGGGGTTGCTGCCCTTGATACCACTGTGGTTGCTGTATTATCTGTGGGTGGTGTTGAAGAGAAGGGTCATGTATGTTATCCTGTGATGCATGTATCTGCAAAGTTCTGTTTTTTTTCTTGTTAGAAGGGCTAGTTGAGATTTTACCATTCTTATTTCCTCTAAAAAATATGCTTCATTGCTTTTGTTATCTAATATACTATTTCAGAAATGAAGCCTATATATATATATATATATATATATATATAGGTAACAGTTTTTTGCGCACACCTACAGGTCGCTACAATTGATGTAGAACAATGCGGTTTTCACCATTCGATGCGACTTTTTATTGTGCAGTGCCCATGCTAAAAAAAATTCCCTAACATAATTCTTTCCCCCCCTTTTATGGGTACAGTTCTTCCCATGTCTGTACACGCATTTTTTTAATTTTTCATTTTTAATCATAATTTTGGCACAAAATAAGTCAATATTTACTAAACATTTAATATCATTCGATTCACAAAAGATTTATTTATCGATTCAATTTTAAAAAAGTATATATTTTTAAAATTCATAAAGAACTTTTTGCAAAAAACTAAAAACAAACATGCATTTTTAAAATTCAATGATTTTTATACAAAATATTTTGATATTTGTTATAATTTTAACATTTTTCGATTCACAAAAGATTTCTTTATCGATTCAATACAAAAAATTACATAACTAAAACGGGAAATTTAAATAAACACGAGTTTAAAGTTAAACGAGCCACACTCGAAATTATTTACTGTGACTTTTGTGCGTTTTATTACTGTGGCTTTTGTACAAATAATTTTACGTATACACAAACAATTTGATAGGATATTGATTTATCATTCTATTTTTTAGTTGTCATAGAAATACGTTAATTAAGTTATCTGATTAGAGGCGCTTTTATAGTTGAAGATCATTTTTAGAAAATTATTTATTTTCCCCACTTTAAAATATTACAAAATTTCTATTAGGTATCCTAATAATATCATTATGCCTGTCGCTATAAGTAAGAAAATAGCAATTATTTTCCATTTTATGAAAATTTCGGACCCCCTAGGCCTACAAAACCAATGTTCCCCTTTTCTTTATCAAAAATTGTTGATTTTCGGAAGTCTTTCGGTTATAAATTTGTACCAGTCTAGTGTTTATCTATAATAATAATAATAATAATAATAAAAAGACGTGTGTGTGTGTGTGTGTGTGTGTGTGTGTGTGTGTGTGTTTGTTCCAGCCATCAGCCATAACTCCAAAATGGAAGCAGTTACAAACATGAAACTTCACACATATATTGATTAGGTCCCGAGGTTGTGCACGTGGGTGTTAATAAATTAAATAAATAATTTTAAAACATTAAATGACGTCATCAAGATCATTACGAAACCTATGGTAAAATTATTGAATACCCGGTTAGGTTCATTGAATGCCAGGTTAGGTCATCTGTACGCCCTTGACGATTGGTTAAGTTAAGTCGTGATATTTTCGTTGGCTTTAACGAAAATATCATGACAACCTAACCAATCGTCAAGGGTGTACAATTAACCTAACCGGACATTCAATTAACGTACCCGGGCATTCAATTAATCTAATCGGGCATTCAGTTGACCTAACCGGCCATTTAATTAACCTAATCGGGCATTCAGTTGACCTAACTGGGCATTCAATTAACCTAACCGGGCATTCAGTTTACCTAACCGGGCATATATATATACACTGTATGATATATATATATATATATATATATATATAGCGTTCAACATCCACCCCAGCAACGCCTGGTCGCTCCGCTAGTTACTTCTGTTTCGGATGTGATCTGTTCTTTCTCGTTCTCTTCTTTAAGTATCCTTAATATGAAAATGCGGGCACTCTATATTTAGCCAATTTTTCTCTCTGACTAACTGTTTGCACATAGGAGGGCGGAAAAAGTGGCAGTTTGTTCCGTACCTGCATCTTCCATTCCTTATCATGTAGAAGCATTTTTGGATTGATTGTACATGCAGTTTGAGCCGTATTTGCATGAACCTGTTCTATAATATTCGCATATGACCTGTCGTTTAGATTCCTTACAAGTCCTCTGTGATTCAATTTCTTTCTTCTGTTGCCCCCCACTTCTTCCCTACTCAGGGTTTACTTTTTTGTCTTCGGCGTGTTTACATCTGGGTTCCTGGTGTGGCTCTCTTGTGTAAGAGGTATTTCTTCGCATAACGCTACTTCTGCACCTCCCTGTAGTGTGTTTTCCTCGTGTCCTGAATTTTACTTTCGTTTGTGCCGGCATTTTCTGACGTTCCCTGGTTTTCTGTCGGTGAACCTTTTGCAGTTGATTCTCCTATTTCCGCATTTTCCATTCCCGTTTGAATTCTTTCCTATTGTTTTTCATACACTTTACGGACACGAAGCCATAAAAGCCTTTGATCTTTGTTTAATCTATTCATCGTTTTCCTGTTTTTATTATCTACGTTCATGCATTCGTAATGAATAGGCTGCATTTTAAGCCCGTGGTCCGGTCTACAGAGCTGGTAAGCGGCGCATTCCATTAAACGTAGTCCGACTCTATTCACCTTTCTGAAATTACAGCAATTCACACATTTTTTCGTATTTTTTGCCATATTTTCTTTTCCATATTTCGTCTACTTCCCTTCTGTTTCTCGAATTTCATCTGCGAGACCTCTTCCTCCTGTATAGGCCCCTTGGAAAAATCTCACGAAAGATGTTATTCCGTTCGAATTGTTTTCAATTTATGTTTCAATTTATGATGTTTCCTTTGTACACGCTATAATATGCCACAGGCTTTCACTAAATAAATTATTTTCGTGAATTCACTGATATTCGTACTTAACACACAAACTGGTATAACATAAAATTTGCCGCTGAACTTATAAACACTAGTTATTTCAATATTACACAGAGCGGAAACAAAACGTCCGTACACCACGAGATAGAAACACATAAGAAGATAGAAGAATTTCGATAGGAATCTCTCTACGAGCACATTTTAATTGCATTAATCAGGCTTCTTCTTCGGATAAAAAGTCAAATGTTTAGTACGACCATAAAAAAATATTGGATTAACCATGAAATAGTTGGATTAGCCTATTCAGCTGGATTAACCACAGTTAACCCTATGTTTCGGTGTTGTAGCCAAAGATTTTTCTCCGTATACAGATTTTCGTACATATTTCTTTCTATATAAACAAAACCAATTTCTGACATTTGTGAGGTCTCTTACGCTTAATATATATATATATTATATATAATATATAATATATATATATATATATATATATATATATATATATATATATATATATATATATATATAGTGGCGCTCATAAGTATTCGTACAGAGAAATATTTCAGTTATATTCGTCCTTATCTTTTGTACCATGCACAGCAGTTTTGAAAAGTTTACAGTTCGTTTGGAAATTTTTATTAAATGAAAAATTAGTTTAACTCCAACATATAATGTAAAATATCAAAGAATTTGAGAAAATTTAAAAAAGTTAAAATTTGAGTGTTTCATACATTTATTTAAAAATTATTTAACACTTTTTGTGTGTCCACCTTAGGCTTGAAGAATTTTAAATTTTTATCAATAGTTGGTTGTTTATTAATTAGAGACTGTTGGCAATTCTGAATTCTTGGATTTTCTCTGTGAATCTTCATGGAAAGTAGATGACTGTGCAAACTATTAGTAATCAATGGGTCGTCGTGGTAAAGAGCTGTCAACAGATCTTACAGTGAGATATCTGTTATTGCTGTGGAAAGAGTTGTAGGAAGAGAGAAGAACTTCGAATTCCATTTACGACGGTTGATGCAGTTATAAAGAAATGGAAGGCTTGGAACAATCAAAACTCTACCAAGGAAAACCTCTGCTCCGAAAAGCGCGCAAAGAAGCTCGTTTGAAGTACCCCAAGGATCATTAAAATGATGAATTTGCATTCTGGATGAGAGTTCTCTGGACAGACAAAGCCAAAATTGAATTATTCGGAACAACGAGCAACTATATGCTTGGCGAAAATCAAATACTGCATTCGAGGAAAAAACATTTTTCCTACGGTTGAACATGGTGGTGGTAATTTGCTTCTTTGAAGATGATTTGGTATTTCTGTTGCAGGAAAGCTTGTTGTCATCATTGGAATCTTGAAATCGAAGAAGTATCATAAAATTTAAAAAAATATGTATTGCCTTCAGTTTGGGAGTTGCGAATGGGTCGCAGTTGGATACTACAACAAGATAATGATCCAAAACATGAAAGTAAGAGCGCCATGAAATGGTTCCAACAAAAGAATCTCAATCTTCTCGAGTGGCCGAGTCAAAGCCCAGATCTCAATTTAATCGAGAATTTATTGTTTGATTTGAAAAAAAACCTGTCCGCAAAAGAAACCCTTCAACTCTGAATAAATTACAACAATTGTTTTTAGAAGAATGGGCTAAAATTTCTTCTGAGAGATGTAGAAACCGTGTAGAAAAATACCCAAAACGAGTCATTGAAGTCATTCAATAGGGTGGCCGGACAGTCCGCCTTTTGAGCACTCTGTCCTCCATCCGGAGCCACCTTGAGCCGGACGTTAATTTGACCTTCTTTTTGGGGTCTGGCTAAAAAGAATTACATAAATTACCTCAGGTACACTTAAAATAGCGGGTACTGAAGGCCATAATAACCGTTAACGTATTTTTATTATATGTAGTTGGCAACACTGCTGATAAGCCGCATTTGTTTTCAATTTCATGACTACGAGTCGGACAGTCAGTCTGTCCAAGGAAATTTGGAAATGGCCACCCTATCATTCAAGCAAAAGGTGAACAAACAAAGTATTAAATAATATTTTAAGTAAATATACGAAAACTTTTGCATTTTAACTACGTGGGATTTATGTAGATTTTCGGTGTTTTGAGTGATGTTATTTTTCATGAACAAGTTTTTAGTCTTCATATTTCGGTAGTAGATAGCAAGCGATATTTTATTCTGATTTCTACATCTGACGTTTTCCTTTACTATTTTCGTTATTACTCTTTTCGTCAGTTTTATATCAGGCGACATTTGGTTTTGGTAAAAAAAAAAAAAAACGAAAATCTACAAAAATCCCACGTAGTTTACGAATTTCAATGCCCGAACGGAGGTTGTAAACTTCGAGGAAACGTGAGATACGTGCCCTCAACTATAACAACACTGTCAAGAAGGCTAACCATGCACTTACAAGAAGGAAGTCCGAAAGATCACACGTGGAACATACACAAAATAAACCTAACCAGACAACAGATAGTGGAATAGGTCCGGCCCCGGGAGCCGATCGGCACTCTGACCGTGCCACGCAACAGGCCGTCGACTGCCAGTCTGGCCAACCGTAGACAGCCCGCTGCACGGAGATTTGAGGAAGTTTGGCCACCAGCGCGTTGATGTTTTGGTTTGACGTCGCTTCTTCGCGTTGACGTGTCCTGCACTGGAGGATGCAGCCACTGTTTAGAAGCTTCCTCGTCAGCTGCTAACACTTTTTTCACGTTGTTCTAGCTACTCTACCTGTTCAGACGTTTTTTATAAACAAATCTTTATATACAAATATGCAATTTTGTCTTGCTCTCTTTGTTGGAGTTCTGAAAATGAATTGCCCTCCTCTCTGCTAAATTGCTCTAATATGGACTCTGTTTCTTCTCTTTCTTTTATTTTCACTAGAAATATGTCTAAAATTCAATACAAAAATCTTCTTGGGAAGAATTTAGCACCACAAAGTTAAAACTGTGAAGCACAAAATGTAAAGTATGTACAGCTTAGATTTACTTCACTCCAGCGTGCTATTTTTTCAATTACAGGGAACAATTGCGTGCTCCCCGAACTACTCTTACTCTCTGGCGACATTAAGACTAATCCAGGCACCACTACAACTTACACATGTCACCATACACAAAGACATAGACACAATAGTACCATGAGACACATACAGAAGTATAATATTAACATATTACAGTACAACGTAGATGGCCTCACAAACAAAATCATGCAGCTTAGGGAATTCGTACACAAACAAAACATTCACATAGCACTTATACAAGAAACAAAACTAAAACGCACACACAAAACACCCACCATCCCTGACTTCACGGCGATCCGTCAAGATCGTACTGGGGGTAACGGGGGTGGACTCATCACTTACATACGTAAAAGCATTAGCTACACTGATGCTACCCAAAACATTACAAACACAATCCAAGCAGATAACACGATAGAAATACAGGCAGTTAACATTAAAACACGCGCAAAACACAACACCACACTAATCAACATTTACATCCCACCAGATAGTTCACCTCAGGTGCCAGCCAATTACAATCCACAGTTACAAATCTTGCCTCTCTCACTAATGTCATCTTAGGAGGAGACTTCAACGCCAAAGACACTAGTTGGTACCTGCACAACCAAAACAACACCAGAGGCGCCAACATAGCCACACAACTAAGCAGCCTCTTCATTCTTAACAATACAGAAGAACATACACACATACCACATCAAGCAGGATACTCAAACTCCTCCCCAGACATAACGTTCTGTTCCCCCTCACTAGCAACACATACACAATGGAGAACAGAAAACAACTGTCATCAGACCACCTGCCCATCATCATTACAACACATTCTACACTCTGCCCCAACAGCCTTAGGCACACTTACAGAAATTACAAGAAAGCTGATTGGGAACAGTTCAAAATACAGACTGAGGAACAATTCACCACATTAAACAGCACACCCATCATAAACATCGATACAACACTCAAGACATTTAATCAGATTATCAATAATGCAAACAAATACATACCCAAGGGCAACATTAGGAAATACAACCCAAATTACACTAGAGAAATAGCCCACCTCATAAGGCAACGTAACAACCTCAAATATAACACACAAACACCACACACAGAAGCCATAAAACAGCAGATACAACAGCTCAACACAGAAATAAACAACAAACTCAAAGAAAAACAAACAGAAACATTCATGGAATTCATAACAACACTAAACCACTCCACAGATACATACAGGCTATACAAGACTATAAACAGCATTACCCACTCTAACAGCGGCATTCACACCTCACACGCGGCTATCTGTCGCAGCCAAAATAATATCCCAACATACACACAACAAGCTAACATTCTAGTTAATCACTACGCAAAGATAAGTCACTTAAACAGAGACAACAACCAGAAACATGCAGACAGACAAACAGCCAGACACAAGAAAACCTACAGACTCGACATGACCATTACACCCTTCAATACAGTCCAGACCACCAAGATCATCAAAAACATTAAGAATTCGAAGGCTACTGGACCAGACAACATATCTAACATACACCTTAAACACTTGGGCCCACAAGGAATATTAGCTCTCACAAATATCAGCACATATTCATACCAACACTGTATTATTCCTGACATATGGAAACAAGGTAAAATTATTACACTACTCAAACCAAACAAAAATCCAACAGAACCAGCTTCCTATAGACCCATTACTTTACTATGCACACCTTCCAAAGTAACAGAAAGACTAATCTTACAAATCACCAACCCACACATACCACTATCGCCTACTCAACATGGATTCAGACCTCACCACTCAACCACGACATTACTCACTAACCTCACGCAGCACATCATGGATGGCATCAACTCCAGAAGACCAGCTCAACGTACACTATTAGCAACAATAGACATTAGTAAAGCATTTGATGCTATCCCACGCTTCCCTCTCATAAACAAAATACTCAACACAAACATGCACAATAACACCAAAAGGTGGCTGAGCAACTATCTCTCAGGAAGATACTCACATGTCACATTTAATGGCAAGTCATCCAAAAACAAGCTTTTTCCGAACGGGGTCCCTCAAGGCTCTGTTCTCTCACCAACACTCTTCAACTTATACATGCATGACATTCCAACACCCATACATAACAAGCTTACCTTATCATCATATGCAGATGATATCACTCTAACATCCACCCACAACAACATCGACACCGCTACAAATAACCTACAAACATACATAAACAGTATACAGGACTGGCTCACACACAATAGACTCAAAGTAGCGCCCACAAAATCAACCATCACCTTGCTTACAAGCAACACAAAAAACACCAGGTAATTCCACAGCTTACACTAAACAACATCAACATTCCACACACTCACAGAACCAAAATACTTGGTGTCACATACAACACATCATTATCTTTTGCAAACCACATTCAGGACATTAAAACCAAATGTACGTCAAGACTTAACACGCTTAGGGTACTAACAGGCACAAACTTTGGACACCAGTAGGAAACAACATCACTCATATACAAACAATATATTCGCTCAGTTATGGACTATGCTAGCCCATGCTGGGCACCCATTATCTCAAACACACACATAAACACCTTACAAACAATACAAAACAACGCACTTCGTATCATTACAGGATGCACTCAAACAACACCAATAGAACACCTGCACACAGAAACAAAAATACTAAAAGTTAGGGAACATTTAGACATGAGGGGAACACAATTCATGGCAGCAGCGACAACTAACCCACAACACCCTTGCCACTACATGTACAATCATGCACCAACACCTCGCACCATTAAGGTAACACCAAGAGATATTATAACGAAATACTCCATTCCATACCACGCCCCACAGACATCACACAGTACAGAAAACACATACACACACCTAACCCACAAAGCACTGACACGACTCTGTCCGAATGCGGTCCTAGGTGCGAAGCCGCCACCCATTAACAGGTCAGAGATCAGCCTGAGCAGATCGGATCGAGTTAACTTAGCACGATTCCGATGTGGACATCACCCAAACTTACGGACATATAAACACAGACTAGACAACTCCATAGACGACACCTGCCACCTGTGCCAAGACACACCACAAACAATTGAACACATTATGACGGACTGTACCGCTCTAGCACAACAACGAACACAACACAACATCACTAGTGCGCTGAACCTCTGGTCCACTCCGGAGAGGGCGATCGGTTACCTGCGTGCCGCCGGCTTGCTCGATCAGGGTGGGCTGATCGGCTAAACAACAACAACAACAACAACAGATAGTGGAAGCAACAAACGTGGAACACAAATAAGGGAAGAGGAAAGACTTCATATCATCGCAGCATGAATAATGAAAGAGACTTCCCGGAAAATAAACTCAGCGAACCGGGCAAGAACGAATCCTCAAGTTACACGTACGAAACTGACCAATCCCGTCAGTACACGTACGCGAAACTGCGGAAAAACCTCCAAAAATGAGCTATAAAAGGGACCGCCCTGACAAGAACTCCTACAACTCTAATTTCACCTCTTATAACGTCAACAACAACAACAACAACAACAGAAATTTTCATTCTACGCAGAACACCTACGAAGATGGCTACAAACGAATTCCCTGAAGATGCTCGAGGACGGAGCGAAACGTCGGAAAATTTTGGAAATATTACTTATAATTTACCAGCATTATTGAAAAATGTCATACGGAAAATTGAGAAAACTAATAACAAATTAATAAATAAAAACTACGGTCGATTGTTCAACCAAACACACACACACACACACACATATATATATATATATATATATATATATATATATATATATAGAAACGACGTAAGTATAGAGGAGTGTTCTGCACACGAGGAAGAGAAATAACGAACAAATGAAAAATGAGGTAACCGTTATTTCTCTTCCTCATGTGCAGAACACTCCTCTATACTTACGTCGTTTCTATACATTAATATACTGCGTGGCCATTGCAGTTAAATGTACATATTCACGATTTGCGAGGGTGCCCTCTCAAGGCATTGGTTTCTGCCCTATGTAGGAGAATTACGACTTCTGACTGATCGAGGCCCGTGGTGTAGTGGATAGCATATCTGACCGGCAATCGGAAGATCCTGGGTTCGATTCCCGGGCGGTTACCTCATTTTTCATTTGTTCGTTATTTCTCTTCCTCGTGTGCAGAACACTCCTCTATACTTACGTCGTTTCTATACATTAATATACTGCGTGGTCATTGCAGTTAAATGTGTATATATATATATGGGAATGAACTCAGAATGGTCCCCTGAGTTTTTTATGATACACACAGACAGTGCCTGGAACAAGGAACTCTTCTGGGATAATTAAATCCACTATAGTCCGAATAAGTAATGGTAAATGACAAATACCATAGTTTTCTTTTCCATGATGCTAGCCCGACATGGGCAACGGGTCACTCACAAAGAGGTCCCATAAATATAGCTTCCCTCACCAGCTTTGCTTTGCAGATAGCTGGTGAGGGGAGCTATATTTATGGGACCTCTTTGTGAGTGACCCGTTGCCCACGTCGGGCTAGCATCATGAAAAAGAAAAACTATGGTATTTGTCATTTACCATTACTTATTCGGACTATAGTGGATTTAATTATCCCAGAAGAGTTCTTTGTTCCATGCACTGTCTGTGTGTATCATATATATATATATATATATATATATATACAGGGTGGGCGGAAAGTAGCTCCCTATTTTGGATTGGTAAAAAAATACGTATATTATCCATTTATTTTAGAAGAAATAATATGAAAAGGTAGGCATACATGGTAGGTTTTCTCTAAAATTCAATGTGGGCTCCAACTCTTTCCACCAGCTTCTGGAGCCGCCCAGGAATGGCGTCCACTGATTTTAGCAGGAACTCCGGCGGGATGGAGGACATGACTTCCCGAATTCGGTCCTCCAGTTCTTCCAATGTCCTCGGTTTGGTGCGGTAGACTTCTTCCTTTACCCACCCCCAAAGAAAGAAGTCGCACGGTGTCAAGTCGGGGCTCCTGGCTGGCCATTGATGTGGACCACGACGACCCATCCAACGCCCAGGGAAGTGGGCATCCAGCCACTCACGGACAACAAGAGCGAAGTGCGGAGGGGCGCCATCTTGCATAAATATCAGATCGTCGATGTTCTCCCATGTGCTGACAACCGGCCAGACCTCGTTTCGCAACATAGCAAGGTACCGCTCAGCATTCATGATGTTGCGCAGAAGGAACGGGCCCACAACCTGATCTGAGGTCATACCACACCACACCGTTACACTGAACCGATTCTGCCGTTTTTCAGCGGTAACCGTGCGACTTCTTTCTTTGGGGTGGGTAAAGGAAGAAGTCTACCGCACCAAACCGAGGACATTGGAAGAACTGGAGGACCGAATTCGGGAAGTCATGTCCTCCATCCCGCCGGAGTTCCTGCTAAAGTCAGTGGACGCCATTCCTGGGCGGCTCCAGAAGCTGGTGGAAAGAGTTGGAGCCCACATTGAATTTTAGAGAAAACCTACCATGTATGCCTACCTTTTCATATTATTTTTCTGAAATAAATGAATAATATACGTATTTTTTTACCAATCCAAAATAGGGAGCTACTTTCCGCCCACCCTGTATATATATATAAGAGCATTTGGACTTTTAATGCTTCAGTGATTTAATATTTCTGCGTGCAAATTTTCCCCTTAAAAATTTACGCTTCAAAGAGTAACTGTTGTAAATTTTCTGACCAATAGGCAAGGAAGCATATACAAAAATTATATTTACTGCACTTGCTGCCTCTTAACTCTTAAAAACTTGTATAAAAACTTTATAATCTAAACTATAAAGAATATAAGCCATAAAAAGCTGTTATTATATATAATCCTATATATACCGTATATATATAGTTATTGTTTTGAGAGAGGGAGAGAGAGACACACACACACACACACACAGACACAGAGAGAGAGAGACAGACACAGACACAGAGAGAGTCAAAAAATTGCGTATGAAAATGAAAACGTTTATTGGCAGACTATAGTCCATATTGTTGTTGTTGTTGGTTAGCCGATCAGCCCACCCTGATCGAGCAAGCATGCGGCACGCAGGTAACCGATCGCCCTCTTCGGAGTGGACCAGAGGTTCAGCGCACTAGTGATGTTGTGTTGTGTTCTGTGTTCTGCTAGAGCGATATAGATAGTCATAATGTGTTCAATTGTTTGTGGTGTGTCCTGGCACAGGTTGCAGGTGTCGTCTGTGGAGTTGTCTAGTCTGTGTTTATATGTCTGTAAGTTTGGGTAATGTCCACATCGGAATCGTGCTAAGTTAACTCGATCCGATCTGCTCTGACCTGTTAATGGGTGGCGGCTTCGCACTTAGGACCGCATTCGGACCGAGTCGTGTCAGTGCTTTGTGGGTTAGGTGTGTGTGTGTGTGTGTGTGTGTGTGTTTTCTGTACTGTGTGATGTCTGTGAGGCGTGGTATGGAATGGAGTAAGTATTTGGTTATAATGTCTCTCTGGTGTTACCTTAATGGTGCGAGATGTCGGTGCATGATTGTACATGTAGTGGCAAGGGTGTTGTGGGTTAGTTGTCGCTGCTGCCATGAATTGTGTTCCCCTCATGTCTAAATGTTCCCTAACTTTCAGTATTTTTGTTTCTGTGTGCAGATGTTCTATTAGTGTTGTTTGAGTGCATCCTGTAATGATACGAAGTGTGTTGTTTTGTATCGTCTGTAAGGTGTTTATGTGTGTGTTTGGGATAATGGGTGCCCAGCATGGGCTAGCATAGTCCATAACTGAGCGAATATATTGTTTGTAGATGAGTGATGTTGTTTCCTGCTGGTGTCCAAAGTTTGTGCCTGTTAGTACCCTAAGCGTGTTAAGTCTTGACGTACATTTGTTTTTAATGTCCTGATTGTGGTTTGCAAAAGATAATGATGTGTTGTATGTGACCCCAAGTATTTTCGTCCTGCGAGTATGTGGAATGTTGGTGTTGTTTAGTTTAAGCTCTGGAGTTATCTGTTCTTCTTTTGTGTTGCTTGTAAGCAAGATGATGGTTGATTTTGTGGGTGCTACTTTGAGTCTATTGTGTGTGAGCCAGTCTTGTATACTGTTTATGTATGTTTGTAGGTTATTTGTAGCGGTGTCGATGTTGTTGTGGGTGGATGTTAGAGTGATGTGATCTGCATATGATGATAAGGTAAACTTGTTATCTATGGGTGTTGGAATGTCATGCATGTATAAGTTGAAGAGTGTTGGTGAGAGAACAGAGCCTTGAGGGACCCCGTTCGGAAAAAGCTTGTTTTTGGATGACTTGCCATTAAATGTATCATGTGAGTATCTTCCTGAAAGATAGTTGCTCAGCCACCTTTTGGTGTTATTGTGCCTGTTTGTGTTGAGTATTTTGTTTATGAGAGGGAAGCGTGGGATAGCACCAAATGCTTTACTAATGTCTATTGTTGCTTTGCTAATAGTGTACGTTGAGCTGGTCGTCTGGAGTTGATGCCATCCATGATGTGCTGCGTGAGGTTAGTGAGTAATGTCGTGGTTGAGTGGTGAGGTCTGAATCCATGTTGAGTAGAGATAGTGGTATGTGTGAGTTGGTGATTTGTAAGATACGTCTTTGTTACTTTGGAAGGTGTCCATATGACAAATATTATTAATGTGTACAATGACAGTTGACATACTAAGGATAGAAATATATACAGTTGATTAAAAATAATACAGTAATGTCGAAATTAAGTGGAGCTACAGACATACGTTTTCGTACCAAGAATTCCGTAGCTTCGAGGATAAACGGCAAGACTCATGGATAGCTTGATAATCGGTTGGTTGATTTTTTAATTCTTTGCATCAGACTGTATTGAGCACGTCTTGTTACCTCCAGGAAGCTCGGGACATTGCGGGTAGCAAACATTTGCGAAGCTGAGCATCTCGGGGGTAATTTATGTAAGTCTAAAAGACCTGTTGTACAGCAAATTTAGGGTTCTGCCAGAACCTTTTTCATAGTTAACCCAGAGTCGCTGTCCGTAAATATTACTGCAGAAAGTACGAAAGAGAGTGTCTTTAGCTTCACTTGTACAGAACCGAAAGTTCCTTATGGTCATATTCGCTTTAGCACAAAGGTTTCGAGATTGTTTTCTTATATCCGAGTCATCACTCAAGGAGCTAGTAATAGTTTGACTCACATACTTAAACTCTTGTACTTCTTCAATTACTTCACCTTTCATTTTAATCCTAATATCAGCTGGCTGCTTACAGCTTTTAGGATGAAATTGCATAAACTTATTTTTTGTAACATTAAAAAGAATATCATGTTTCTGCGAATACACATCGCAGACGTTTAGTAGCAGATCCAGGCTTTTAAGAGAGGGATTATTAACACCATATCATCGGCATAAACTAAGTTATTTATCCTTGTGTTATCTATAAAATATCCCACTGTTGCCTCTTTAAGTGAGGCAATTAATCCTACAATATACACATTAAACATCATAGGGGAAAGCAAGGATATATATATATATATATATATATATATATATATATATATATATAGTGTTTCTGTGTGAAGTTAGCCACGTATATTACTCTATAATTATAAAGCTTCTAATCTTTTAGTACTCCCTTCTGTAAACGAGAACCGAAGCTGATTAAAAAATTGACAGCAGTGTTTGTATAAAACTTTGATGCTGTCAATTCCTGTCAATTTTTCTTTTTCAATTTTCCCATTTTTCACCATTTATGAGAGAAAATATATTTAATAATTTAACTTATTACTTCTAAATACTTGATTTTTGCAGCCATACTACCCTCTAAGTCATGTGAAAAAGGGAACCTCCTGTTTAATGTGAAATTAGAACCACGGGTCTGTATATCATCTGAACACAGAAGACAGCCACCATCCAACTACTAAAGAAACCCAATGTCTCCGTACTAGCAGTCACTTAGAGGGGACCCACAGCTTAACGTGGAATCTTAACATCATTTAAATTCAGGAGCACATCACCCATCCAACCACTGTCCATACACAATATTGTATTCTTTAACTTCGCTGATCTCATGGGAAGCGATGCAACGACATAGCTATAACTCAATTTAACAAAAAATACACTTTTTTGTAATATATTGATTAAATACAGTGTTGCAAATGCGATTAAACAAACTAGAAATGCTTTCGACAGCATTCATTTTGTTAACGCGTCGATGTTTTTGACAGAAAAATCATATGAAAAAACCATCGACGTCATGGATATGATAAACATGCAAACTGTTTCGACACTGCAGTACGAATGACAGTATAAAGTATAAACAAACACAGTAGTATTTTCTTAGACATTATAAAGAAAACTAAGTGACAGACCATTATGTTATTGAAATTTATGATTACGTATTTGACACTAATCAAATCACTTTGCGATTTTAAAACTTTCAAAACTGCTGCATTATTTATTAAACACAACTGGAATAAACATCTACTTTCAATCAACCACATTCCACAACTTGAACTATATATATATATATATATATATATATATATATATATATATATATATATATATATATATATATATATATATAATTAGTGGTGGACCGGATACCCGCATCATTTTTAACATCCGCATCCGCACTTCTGACTGCGGATATTACCTCTAATAAATTATGCAATTTACAATTAAATTAGTTTATAAAGTAGCTTATAAGGCCCAGTCATGCACATTTCATGTAAAGTATTAATTATTAATGAACAAACAAATATATAAACCTCAAAATATTAATACCTGGTAACAGAAAATTGAATGAAACTTGTTTCATTGAATTTTCTGTGGCTGAAACTCTTGAGAAAGTTATTATTTTTATCATAATGAAAACATTAATATTAATTTTAATTCTTAAGCATTGCTTGCCATAATAGTAATATCACGAAATTTGAAAAATTATTTCATATATTCATAATTCCATATTATTTTGATAGATTAACTAAACATCCGCATCCGCGGATATTGAAATTAAAGATTCGCATCCGCAGATGTTGAAAAACTGACATCCGGTCTACCACTAAATTATATATATATATATATATATATATATATATATATATATATATATATATATACACACACACACACACATATATATATATATGCGTTAAAAGAACAATGGCCCATACGGTTATTTTAAACTACGTCCAAACGGGATATATTGAAAGACTGTCTTATGACGATAATCCTCTCTCGCCCTCTCTCTCCCAGTGATGCATTTCAGTATATATTTTATTTAGTAAGGAAATTATATATATTTTTATACTATATACAGGGTGTTTCACCCCCAAAAATTTACCACTTCTCTGTAATTGTTTTTTATTTTCAATTACCTGAATGTAAGTTACAATATATGGTTTAAAATGAAGCCGAGTTTCATTCAAGTGATAATTCAACGCAGTCATTTATGAAGCACGTTTTCAAAATTAACTTTACAACGAAGACAACATTTCCGAATACATTTTCCACAGTTGGAGATAAAATCTTGCACTTTGTTAATGTTTTGAGTATGGAAAACATTTTGTTTAGTGACGAGTGTCACATTTATGTTGAAGCATTTGTTAACAAGCAAAACTTCAGATTTTGGGGAATCCCGGCTACGGATTTACTTCTTCGGAAACTGTTTCACGGCACTAAGGTGATTGCATGGTGTACTTAGCTTTGGATCGAGGTTGCATCATCAGCCCATACTTCTTTGAAGATGAGGAAGGCAATGCTGTTAAGGTAACTAGTGATCAATACTTGAACATGATTCAATCATTTTGGTGGCCAGAATTACGCCTCGGACGCATAACTGACACAGTAGTTTTCCAACAAGATGGGTCCACGAGCCATACTGCGACAACTGTTATGGACTGGTTGGGAGAACACTTTCCCGGTTGTTTGATCTCACACCGATCACACTTTCATGGCCACCAAAATCCCTAGATCTCTCGCACCTAGATTTTTTTCTTGTGGACTACCTTAACCAAGTAGCCCCCAGAGGTCTTTTCCGAGACTGAATAAAATCGTTTGGCGTTAGCCAGAACAAAATCAGTAAAGTGACGCTGGGCACTAATTAAGGATGAGGTGTGTTTAGATCTAAATCACGGAAAATAAAGAATGTAAAGAATATCATTAGAGAGAAAATCCAATGTATAAACATTAACCAAATGCGAGATGTTAAATTACGTTAGACATGTTCGTGAATGTTGTCTTTGCTGTGGAACTCATTTTAAACATGTGATTCATAAATGACTGCGTTGAGTTATCACTAATAAAACTTAGCTTCATTTTAAACAATATATTGTACCTTTCATTCATGTAACTCTGAAAATATAAATAAAAAATTACAGGGCTTTAATATGGTAAAGATACTTTGGGGACACCCTGTATAAGGTATAGTAGGTAACTGACAATGTGGCCTCCTTTGGATGGTGACCACTCAACTAAATTGACCACTTTTCCTCGGCGGTCCCAGAAAAATCATACATTTACGATGTAAATTTTTCTCAGTATAGTTACCATATGCATATGTAGAAAGTAACTGGTTTTACCAAGCTAACTTAAAATAAAAAAAATTAATCTCTTAAAGTGTCCACACAAAAAAAAATGAAACACGATGGTCTTACAACTTATTTCTGTTATGACTCCCATGTACAATTCCTGGAAAATTGTTTCCATAGTTAAAAAAATGGAAGGCTAAAACGTATGTGTTTCAGTTGAAAAATCCATTTTTTTTTTTTGAAAATTAGTGGAATAATAATTTTTAGACCACCTGCCTAAAATGACCATTTTTGTTTGGTGCGTTTAGTGGTCACTTAAAGCAGATTCTGCTATATATATGTCACTCTACACATATTCACAAATTAGAGTTGTGTAAGACGAGTTTCACACACTATACTTCTCAAGTTTCATTTATACAATAAAACTGGCTCGTCAGTAACCCTTTCACCTTTACACCTAAAAAACCCCAAGCTTTTGTTTTTAAATAGTAAATTATAAAGCATTTATGATTAAGAGTTTAGAGACCGTGGATAAACTGACTGGTCTGCTACTATTCCTTGTTATAAAGCAACGTTTTAAAACAGTCTCCTTTTCTATTTCAGCTGTTGGCCAAAATTTCCGAGAGATTATGTTATAACGGAACGCTCAAAAGTATCCAAATCCATTTTGGAGCCTTTCTATAGGACGTTTTGTTACAAGGAGTTACAAGGACAAGAGGAAGCCTCAAAGACCTTCCGGTCCACTCTGGGAGGTTCCTGTTAGTAAACAAGTTTATTTTTCATTCAACTATTCTTGCAGTGGTTGCAAACAGGATAGAAAAGTAGCAGGCTCTCTCCCCACCCTCCGCTCCCTCCCTGCCAGAGGCAGGTACGGAAAAAGGCCTGGAACCTGGAAAATAGCCAAGGAAATTTTACAGGAAAGTGGAGAATATATAAAAAAGCTCTATAATTAGAATGCCCACAGAGACACCATGCAAGCGAACTCCTGCAGAATTACGTTATGTTTTAGTCTTAAACCATGAGAGTATTCAGTACTTTGTCTAGCCTATTTTTAAACACATTTACACTTTGGTTGGAAACAACCTCTGACGGAAGTTGGTTCCAGATATTAACTATTTTATAGGAAAAGAAATTGCTGCAGACAGGTCATAAATGTCTTTAGTTCCAGTTTAAGCCCATTATTTCTTGTCGGATTGGCATTAACTGAGAATAAGTTTCTGTAATCTACCCTGTCTATTCCATTGAGCATCTTGAAGACTTGAATAAGCTGACCGCGCAACCTCCTCGTCTCTAAGGCAAATAGATTTAGGTGCTCCGCAGCTCCAATCTCCGTTGGTAGTTTTGCATTCTCATTGAAGGGATCAATTTTGTAGCCAGCCCTTGCTTGTACCCTTTCTAACCCTTCTATATCTTTCCTGAGGGATGGAAACCAAAACTGCGCACAATATTCCAGTTGAGGTCTGACTAGTGAATTATAAAGAGACATTACAGTCTCCTTGTTCCGAAACTGGAACTGTCTTTTAATATAACCTAATATTTTTAAGGCCCTCTTTTCGACTTCTGCATAGTGCTTCGACGGTTTCAGATCATTGCTGATAGACTCCTAAGTCTTTCTCTAGATCGGTCTCAGTCAAGTTCCTTCCCAAGAGAGAGTAATCGGTCTTCGGGTTTTTATAACCTATGTGCATTACCTTACATTTGTCCAAGTTGAATGGCATCTGCCAAGTAGCAGACCATTCGCCCGTCCTGTCAAGATCATTTTGAAGCGTTCTTACGCCCTCCTCAGTACCTACACTACTTCCTAATTTCGTATCGTCTGCAAATTTGAAGATTGTACTTGAAGCCCGACGTCTATATCATTAATATAGATGATTAAAAAATAAAGGACCCAGAACGGAACCCTGTGGGACACCACTGGTGACGGGAGCCCACTCCGAAGTCACTCCATTTATTACCACTCTCTGCTTTCTATCTTTTAACCACTCCTCAATCCATTTGGAAACGAGCCCAGTGATTCCTAGTCCTTTGACTTTAGCCATTATCTCGCGTGAGGGACTTCGCCAAAGGCTTTTTGAAAGCCGAAATACACTATATCTGTTGCCCTCCTTGCATCGTATAGTGTATGCATATTATGGAAAAACTCTAGCAGGTTTGTAAGACAGGATCTATTTCGCCTAAATCCATGTTGAGAATAAGAAATTAGATTGTTAGATTCAAAGTGATACACAATGCGTTTTGTAATGATGGATTCCAATAGTTTGCAGACAACTGATGTTAAACTGATCGGGCGGTAATTACAAGGATTTTCCCTATCACTCTTTTTAAAGATTGGTGTTACATATGCTAACTTCCAGTCGGTTGGAACTTTCTCTAACTCGATTGATTGTTTGAATATGGTTACTAAGTCGCCAACAACATTGTGGCTAACCTCTTTTAATACCATTGGAAGAAATACGTTGGGACCAGGTGATTTGTATTTATTCATCTCATCAATTAATTACTGTACCTCATTTCTCGTAAAACTTATGGTCTCTCCGGGATGGTCCACCGTCATAGGCAATCCGAGGACTTGGCACTTCAATTGAGTCTTCCTCCGTGAAGACTGTAACGAAGAACTCGTTTAACGTGTTAGCTATATCTGTAGTTTATAGGCTCTATTTCTTACGGTAATAACACTGCTAATTTCGTTGTTAAACCATTTCGGCGACTTCGTTGACAAGGAAACTATTTTAGTGGGTATAAAAGCGTTCTGTAATATTCTAAATTGATCCCTATATGAGCTCCAGGTGACAATGACATCCTCACTTATTACAACTTCAAGTGTATCTAAACTACTTCGGAAGCTTTCAAAATTTGCTCTCGAGAAATCCAGTCTTTCACGAGTCTTTTCGCGTGTATTAACTGGAACCCTGAGATCAAATGTCATCAAATTATGATCGCTGTTACTCAAATTTTCACCAATAGTCAGGTTAGAAACTAAGTCACCTTCGTTCGTGAATATGAGGTCTAGTTTATTATTACCTCTTGTAGGACCGTCAACCCATTGACATAATAAATTATCATTGGCAAATTCCAACAGTCTTGAGCCTTCAACATCAGCTGTTTTGTTTTCCCAATTTACATTACCACAATTAAAATCTCCCAAAATCACACTGATAATATTATTCACTATTCTGCTTAAATGGTTATACAAGTTTATATCCTTATCAACGGAGTAGTGAGGTAGCCTATATACTAGAAGTAGATGCACGACTATTTAGGTTCAGATCAATTCCCAACATTTCATGAGCAGATACGATATTACTGTTTACCTGGTACAGGAAGTCACGAGCATACAAAAATACACCGCCGCCTTTCCTACCGTTCCGTTCCTATCTTTGTGAAACATTTTGTAACCTACCATTTCAATTTCTCCTACAAAATCCCTTGATTCAGAATGAATCCAGGATTCCGTTATTCCTATGATATTAAAGTTCTCAGTTTTGACTAGCGCTATAAATTTCATTAGTTTGTTTCTAATTGACCTGGCATTGAAGAGCACAGTTTTGAGATATTTTAAGTTGTTATTTCTCCTAACTGGTCTGAGTCGTTTCCCGAAGCAGTTGAATCAACTACCGGGGTAGTAGAATTACCAACTACTGGTGGAGGACTATCTGCTGGGGAAGGAGGAGGAGGACTGACTGCTACTGTTGGGGGAGGAGGAGGAGGACTGACTGCTACTGTTGGGGGAGTATATATTGTTATATATATAAAAATAAAAGGGAGAGTTACAAGGAATTACAAGGAAAAGTAGTACCTCAAAAGGCCTTGCGGCCCATACCGAGGAGGTACCAATGACAACGGGTGCCACGGAAAAATTCTGTCACCCACAAATAGTGTGTAAGATTCGGTCTAACCTTTTCTTGAACAGATCCACAGACGAACTGTTCACAACTTCTGAAGGTAGCCTGTTCCACGTGTCAGATCTTATACGTAAAATAATTCCCACACACACTAGTCTTAAACCGTTTCAAATCCAACCTCCAACCATTGTTGCGAGTTGGGTTATCATTTAAACTAAACATACTTCTAAAATCGACATTGTTGAACCCGCGTAAGAACTTGAAAACCTCGATAAGTTGACCGCGCAGCCTCCGAGTTTCCAGCGAAAAGAAATTCAAGCAAGTAAGCGTCGATTGTAGCCCATATGCCTAACGGAAGGGATTAACTTTGTGGCCCTCGCCTGCACTCGCTCCAGCCTCTCAATATCTTTCCTGAGGGTGGGCGACCAGAACTGCACAGCATACTCCAGGTGCGGCCGAACCAGAGAATTGTACAGAGAGAGCACACTCTCCTTGTTCCGAAATCGAAATTGCCTCGTGATATAACCTAACAACTTCTGGGCTTTCTTTTCCATCTCTACGCACTGTTTCGCAAACTTAAGGTCGCTGCTAATTAGCACACCCAAGTCCTTTTCCAAATCAGTCGCCTCGATATTACTCCCCAACATCGAGTAGTCCGACTTGGAATTGGCGTAGCCAATGTGCATCACCTAGCATTTACCCAAGTTAAACGGCATTTACCATTTTTCCGACCACTCTCCTATCCTACGAAGGTCCGCACGCAATTGCTCGATCACCTCTAGCGTCCCAACATTGGCCCCAAGCTTCGTGTCATCAGCGAATTTGGCGATCCTACTGACGATATCATTTATTATCATCAATGCTAAACAAAAGTGGCCCCAAACCGGAACCCTGAGGAACCCGCTGGTGACCGAGGCCCAACCCGAACTAGCCCCTTTAATTACAACCCTATGGCGCCTATTCTTCAGCCAGTTTTCAATCCACCTACATACTTCCCCACCAATAACCAGCGCGCGCACTTTCGCCATTAGCCGGCGGTGAGGTACCTTATCAAAAGCTTTCTGAAAGTCGAGATATCGAGATATCGAAATTGTTTCCTGATATAACCTAACAACTTCTGGGCTTTCTTTTCCATCTCTACGCACTGTTTCCTAAACAGTGCTGCTGACCGAGGCCCAACCCGAACTAGCCCCTTTAATTGCAACCCTCTGCCGCCTATTCTTCAGCCAGTTTTCAATCCACCTACCTACTTCCCCCACCAATACCCAGCGCGCGCACTTTCGCCATTAGCCGGCGGTGAGGTACCTTAACAAAAGCTTTCTGAAAGTCGAGATATCGAGATATCGAAATTGCCTCCTGATATAACCTAACAACTTCTGGGCTTTCTTTTCCATCTCTACGCACTGTTTCGTAAACTTAAGGTCGCTGCTAATTAGCCTAACAACCCTCTGCCGCCATTCTTCAGCCAGTTTTGAATCCACCTACCTACTTCCCCACCAATACCCAGCACGCGCACTTTCGCCATTAGACGGCGTTGAGGTACCTTATCAAAAGCTTTTTGAAAATCGAGGTATCGAGATATCGAGATATCGAAATTGCCTCCTGATATAACCTAACAACTTCTGGGCTTTTTTTTCCATCTCTACGCACTGTTTCGTAAACTTAAGGTCGCTGCTAATTAGTCTATCGAGATATCGAGATATCGAAATTGCCTCCTGATATAACCTAACAACTTCTGGGCTTTCTTTTCCATCTCTACGCACTGTTTCGTAAACTTAAGGTCGCTGCTAATTAGCCTAACAACCCTCTGCCGCCCATTCTTCAGCCAGTTTTGAATCCACCTACCTACTTCCCCACCAATACCCAGCACGCGCACTTTCGCCATTAGACGGCGTTGAGGTACCTTATCAAAAGCTTTTTGAAAATCGAGGTATCGAGATATCGAGATATCGAAATTGCCTCCTGATATAACCTAACAACTTCTGGGCTTTCTTTTCCATCTCTACGCACTGTTTCGTAAACAGTGTTGGTGACCGAGGCCCAAACCGAACTAGCCCTTTAATTACAACCCTCTGCCACCTATTCTTCAGCCAGTTTTCAATCCACCTACCTACTTCCCCACCAATACCCAGCGCGCGCACTTTCGCCATTAGCCGGCGGTGAGGTACCTTAACAAAAGCTTTCTGAAAGTCGAGATATCGAGATATCGAAATTGCCTCCTGATATAACCTAACAACTTCTGGGCTTTCTTTTCCATCTCTACGCACTGTTTCGTAAACTTAAGGTCGCTGCTAATTAGTCTATCGAGATATCGAGATATCGAAATTGCCTCCTGATATAACCTAACAACTTCTGGGCTTTCTTTTCCATCTCTACGCACTGTTTCGTAAACTAAAGGTCGCTGCTAATTAGCCTAACAACCCTAACAACCCTCTGCCGCCCATTCTTCAGCCAGTTTTGAATCCACCAACCTACTTCCCCACCAATACCCAGCACGCGCACTTTCGCCATTAGACGGCGGTGAGGTACCTTATGAAAAGCTTTCTGAAAGTCGAGGTATCGAGATATCGAGATATCGAAATTGCCTCCTGATATAACCTAACAACTTCTGGGGTTTCTTTTCCATCTCTACGCACTGTTTCGTAAACAGTGTTGGTGACCGAGGCCCAAACCGAACTAGCCCTTTAATTACAACCCTCTGCCGCCTATTCTTCAGCCAGTTTTCAATCCACCTACCTACTTCCCAACCAATACCCAGCGCGCGCACTTTCGCCATTAGATGGCGGTGAGGTACCTTATCAAAAGCTTTCTGAAAGTCGAGGTATCGAGATATCGAGATATCGAAATTGCCTCCTGATATAACCTAACAACTTCAGGGCTTTCTTTTCCATCTCTACGCACTGTTTCGTAAACAGTGTTGGTGACCGAGGCCCAAACCGAACTAGCCCTTTAATTACAACCCTCTGCCGCCTATTCTTCAGCCAGTTTTCAATCCACCTACCTACTTCCCCACCAATACCCAGCGCGCGCACTTTCGCCATTAGCCGGCGGTGAGGTACCTTAACAAAAGCTTTCTGAAAGTCGAGATATCGAGATATCGAAATTGCCTCCTGATATAACCTAACAACTTCAGGGCTTTCTTTTCCATCTCTACGCGCTGTTTCGTAAACTTAGGTCGCTGATAATTAGCTTAACTAGCCTAACAACCCTAACAACCCTCTGCCGCCTATTCTTCAGCCAGTTTTCAATCCACCTACCTACTTCCCCACCAATACCCAGCGCGCGCACTTTCGCCATTAGCCGGCGGTGAGGTACCTATGCCGTCTAAACCCATGTTGGGAGTCCCCAAGCAGCTTGTAGGAATCCAAATGGTCAACGATCCTATCCGCTATTATCCCCTCTAATAATTTACCTACAACCGAAGTGAGACTAATGGGACGATAGTTCCCTGGACTTTCGTGATCCCCTTTCTTAAAGATAGCGGTCACATTGGCTTCCCTCCAGTCACCAGGCACCTGGCCCGTCTCCAACGATTTGTTGAAGACTGTAGCAAGGTGGGGAGCCACCTGGTCGCGCACCTCCCGCAACACTCTGGGGAGGAACTGGTCTGGCCCATGAGCCTTAAACGCGCTCAGTTTGTCTATTCTATCAGCAACGACTGTCACGGTACACCGAACACTATCCATGCCAGCACCTTCGTGCCTGACGCCTGCCTCGGGGATGACGCGGGTGTGTTCTCTGGTGAACACTCCTGCAAAGTAATAATTAAGCACATTAGCGATGTCCGCATCGGAGGTCTGCAGAACGCCGCTGTGGTCTTTTAACGTACCTCATGCTTCTAATGGGCTTTCTACTATTAACATAACTGAAGAACTCCTTAGGGTTCCCCTTGCAGAGGCTTGCCACCCGTAGTTCTTCGTTACGTTTCGCTAGCCTAACTTTCGCCTTCACTTCCCTACACAGGCGGACATACGCTTCAGTGTTCTCATGGGAACGATTGGCCTTCGCCCTCCTATACGCTACTTTCCTATTTCGGATAGCCGAAGCGATGTCACGACTGAACCACTTAGGCTGCGTTGAAGCAGGGGTGAACGGTTTTGAGGGTATGTCAGCAGACTGCAGCACCATAAACTCGTCCCGGAATGCAGTCCACACTCCCTCAACATCGCCGCCGACCTCTAACCCCATCTCACCTACGCTATCCCGGAGGCTAACAAAGTCCTCCCGCCGTTGATCGAGCTTACTGCCTCTCGAGTTACTACGCTTCACCCGAGGGACGCAGACAAGGAACTTAATCAGACCGTGATCACTCCCGCCCAGCGATTTGTCAACGGTGAGGCCAGTGACGAGGTTGTCTTCGGTCGTGAATACTAAGTCTAGAACGCTTTCGCCTCGTGTAGGCTCATTGACCCACTGAGTGAGGACGGTCTCATCAGCAAAGTCAACTAGCCTCCTCCCTTCAGCATCAGCAGTCCTGTCTTCCCACTTTATGCCGCGACAGTTGAAGTCTCCTAAAACTACACACACCTTATCCCCTAACAGGCTACGGAGTTCGGTGTACAGGGCTGTATCCTCCTCGAGGAGGAGATGCGGGGGTCTGTACACCAAGATTAACCTATAGTTCGTCCCTCCTACGTTCAGATCGACGCCAAGCAGCTCCCGTTCCGATCGGGACTGGCAGTCAACCGGACTGAACGTGTCCCTCACGTATATTAGTACCCCTCCCCCCTCCCCACGGATGCGGTCTTTGTGAAACATTCTATACCCGGGAATTTCGAACTCCCCAACGTAGTCCCTACGATCAGTATGATTCCAGGACTCGGTGATAGCAACGATATCCTGGTATTCTGATGCTAAGAGCGCTCGTAGCTCTCAAAACTTATTCCTAATCGACCTAGCATTAAAAAGCATTGCACGGGGGGAGCCTTCCCTATACTGACCGCCCCTAGCACTACCCGTTTCCCGAACAGCCAGGGCTGTCGGGAGTTGAAGAGCCTCTCACCAACGAGGGGGCAACTTCCGCAGGAGGCTGAGCCCCCTCCAACGGGGAAGGAGGGTCATCCACCTGTACCTGGATGCATCCTTCAGTTGAAGGTACGTCCGCCACCGGCTCAACATCATCTCTCCACGGTGGGAGCCCGTCATCTCTCCCCGGGCTCGACCTCACCATTGTGTATAAGTGCCGGTCGAGCTGCGCGCCTATCACACCTTTACCCTTGTCATTGAGGTGGACACCTTCTCTCTAGTAAAGGTCCCAACTCCCCGAAAATGCGTCGAAGGGGTCAATAAACCTCACGCCCAGCGGGACGCACAAGTCTTGCACCGTCTCGTTGATGCCAATGACCTTACTGAGCGCGTGGTCACTGGCATTCATTCGCGGTAAAATACTCATCAACATTCCCCTGTCCCTCGTCAGTTTTAGCTCATCCGCAAGAGACATGATCTCGGTGATGATCCCTTCTGTAAGACCTACCCTACCGCCTTTGAGGAACAGATCGTTGCCACCAGCGTGGACAACGCTCGCAGTCCTCCGACTAGCCACGCGCAGCTACTCTAGCCCCTTCCTTAAGTGCGCCGTTCCCCGCCCAGAGAGAGAGAGAGAGAGAGAGAGAGAGAGAGAGAGAGAGAGAGAGAGAGAGAGAGTACAACAACTAATTATAACAACCTGCGTGTATATTATATATCTATAACTTAGAAATTAATTAAGACAGGGAAACTGTATATAAATGATAGTTCTAATTCATTTTTACCTATTGGAGTTTCGAAAAAAGTTCCCTAGAAATATCAACTTTCTAAAAAGCATAAAAAATTACTTATTAGTAATATTTTCCTTTCTGGATATTTTATCCTTTTTGGTGCCAATAATAAAATTAAGAAACACCAAATTTATTACGAATTTGTACTTTTTGGTTGTTTTTCTTTTGGAAATTTAAGGTTTCTTTGCAAATTCATTTCGAAACCAATAACAATTGGTAAAAATGAATTAAATCTAGCATTCATATACAGTTTCCCTGTCTTATTTAATTTCTAAATTATATATATAATATATATATTATATATGCATATAACTGCAATGACCGCGCAGTATATAAATGAATAGAAACGACATAAGTGTTAAGGAACGTTTCTGCACACGAGGAGGAGAGATAACGAATAATGAAAAATGAGGCGAACCGCCCAGGAATCGAACCCAGGGCCTTCCAATTGCCGGTCGGACGCTCTACCATTATGCTACGGACCTCACTCAATCACAAATCGAAATTCTCCCACATAGGGCAGAAACCAATGCCCTGAGAGGGCACCCTCGCAAATCGTGAATATGCGCATATAACTGCAATGACCGCGCAGTATATAAATGAATAGAAACGACATAAGTGTTAAGGAACGTTTCTGCACACGAGGAGGAGAGATAACGAATAATGAAAAATGAGGCGAACCGCCCAGGAATCGAACCCAGGGCCTTCCAATTGCCGGTCGGAATTGAAGGCCCTGGGTTCGATTCCTGGGCGGTTCGCCTCATTTTTCATTATTCGTTATCTCTCCTCCTCGTGTGCAGAAACGTTCCTTAACACTTATGTCGTTTCTATTCATTTATATACTGCGCGGTCATTGCAGTTATATGCGCATATTCACGATTTGCGAGGGTGCCCTCTCAGGGCATTGGTTTCTGCCCTATGTGGGAGAATTTCGATTTGTGATTGAGTGAGGTCCGTAGCATAATGGTAGAGCGTCCGACCGGCAATTGGAAGGCCCTGGGTTCGATTCCTGGGCGGTTCGCCTCATTTTTCATTATTCGTTATCTCTCCTCCTCGTGTGCAGAAACGTTCCTTAACACTTATGTCGTTTCTATTCATATATATATATATATATATATATATAAACACACACACATGGTGTTCTAAAATTACGTAGTAAACTTTTATACGAACGCAATATCTTAAGAAAAATTGTCATATTTAACAATTTTATTTCAAATACAGCACCAATAAGAAAAACAAAAACAATTGTTTATTTTAGATGTTCAAAGTGTCTTCCTTCAACTTGAACACATTGTTCACAACGTCCGACTACTGATCGACAGACATATAAAAGTTTACTAGGTAATTTTAGAACACCCTGTATATATAAATTTTGATAATGATAATAATAATAATAATAATAAAAATAATAATAACAATAATAATAATATTCATAAAAATTTTTATCAGATAAATTATATTAATTTATAAAATAATAAGAAATAATTCGATAATTTTAATTCCAAAATCATTTCCATTAAATTAAAAAAGAAAAAATTGTAATTAAAACTAATAATTAAATGAAGATTGTTTCTGACATTAAATCACTTTAAATTTGATTGACGTGATTAATAATGAAAAGATTTTAAACTGAATGGAAAAATATTAAAGGAATTATGTTTGAATAATTCTTACTTCTATTTTCGCTTCTATGTGAATATTTCTTTTAAAAAAATAATACCATGTAATACCCACATTTTTTTATGCATGA
This sequence comes from Bathynomus jamesi, assembly GCA_023014485.1. Lineage (NCBI taxonomy): Eukaryota > Metazoa > Arthropoda > Malacostraca > Isopoda > Cirolanidae > Bathynomus > Bathynomus jamesi. The sequence continues at coordinate 420,033 of JAJOZX010001129.1, read as the reverse complement.
CGGAGGGGCCAAGAACGAATGGCCGCAAAATTACTGATTATCTCTAGAGTTATGTACCTCCTTTGGAGAATAGAAGCCAGGTTCTTAGTTAACACATATGTATGCACTGATTGGAAAGGCATACGAATTGTGTGTGTGTGTGTGTGTGTGTGTGTGTGTGTGTGTGTGCTCGATCAGTGGTTTTTAAACTTCTACGCAACAAGGACTGGCAAAACTCAGCTATAAAATATCGCGGACCGGCAATTGTGAACCACTTCGCTCACGGTCTATACGTCACGTCATAATGTCTAATAGTTTTATACAGTAATATTTTAGAGAACAAATGGATTGACGATAACGTGAACAACATTGTTTGTCAAGAAATACATTTTAATAAATTGTTTATTTGCTTATAATTGTACAATAACACGGAAAATAAAGAGACATTACAGTATTGGCAAATCATAATAAAAATTTAGGAATTCAATTTTACATACACATACCCACACACAACTTTACACAACTTTACAGACAGAGACATATGCACAAACTTAAAAGCAATCAATCCATAGGCCTACACAGATATATGCATTTGCAGAAAGGATGATATTTTCACAAGACAAATTTATTGATCTCTTTTCAATAACGCATTTATGTTTCTAATGAGAAACGAGGACCGGTAGCTCTCCATCCGCGGACCAGCTGCTTAGAAACACTGCTGTAGATCGTATGCTTATTATTATATATATATATACCTTTCAACCTTTCAAATGTTCCGTGCGATGATTCCTCATTTCACGAAGGTCAAGCTTGTCGCCCCTCCCCTAATATATATAGTGTATAGTGTATATAGTATACAGTATATATCTTCCAAACTCGCAAGTAAAAGGGAAAAGCGATTGCAAGGTCTTTCGGGTACTCAACAGTACACTTTGTCAAGGAATGAAGGGGAAAGGCAAGAAGCCAAAAATATATATCTTTGTACGCCGTAAAAAAAATAAGAAGCAGGGATTAGCCAAACGCTAGCAAGTACCGAAAAGAGCAAAAGGCATTTTAACAAGATGTGGTTATTTTTATACAGTCCCGAACTGTTATTGAATTTATTTATAAAGTAGATGAATGCCTATTCTGGGCTGTTCCTTTTAGTTATGTCTTTACTTTACTCTGGCGTCTAAGTTTTTCCAGTTTGACCTAAAACTGAATCACATTGTGTACCTCCACTTAATCAGACACAACCAGCAGCATTATCTTGGTTGTTCTTTATTAAGCAAAATTTTACATTTTTATACTTAAGGACTACGTTAATTCCAGTTTTTTTAAGTAAGGTCTGAAGATTTTGAAAACATGGTAAGGTAAGCAAGGGAAATTTTTTTATATATGCAATTTATTTCTGCCGAATATCACGCCTGATTAGAGTACAAAAGAAAATTCTAATTGTCTTCCAATACCTTACGAGTAATCCTCTTTAATGAAAGCAAGGTTGAATTACACATTCTTAAGACAGCTCGAAACCTAAAATTTCCTCCTGATTTAGCCATTATAATTGGATCTCGCTAATTAGGAGTTCCTCATTATACGGAGGGCTTTTCATTTAAAAATGGGTTATGGGGGACTTACAAATGAATTATAAGGCTCAAATGCAGACTTGCATTACACGCTGTAGAATGTTTTATATATATATATATATATATATATATATATATATATATATATATCGGCACAGACGGTAAATTCATTCGCGGTATTTAAAGAAATGGAGATAGCAGACTCGAATGTTACATAAAAGAATGAAATAATGGGGACACAAGGGTCCGGAAATGTCCCAACGAAAACCCGGGTGGATGAGAGAGAAGACGAAATAACTAATAACAGCATAATAACGAACAACAATTTAATAACGAATAACGATATAAACAATATAATACGGAAGCAAGACATAGATGAAAGAAAAGAAATAAGTACAAGTTGTGAAGTAGTCAAACGGTCCAACGAGCGAAATGATAAAAAGATAGTAACTAAAAATGTAGAAAATAAACGGCCAAAGAAAAATAATGATAATACCAAAATTAAGAACTTTGATACTGCAAATTTGATAAGAAATGCCAGTTCCACCATCTTACGGTCTGCAACACCTAAGCAAGATATGGGAGTTGCAAATACGGAAAAAAATGCCGTTACCACCACCCTCAAAGGAACGAAACGAGTGAACAGGAAAAATGAACATCAAAGAAGAGTGCCAATTTTTTAGACGCAGCCAACACAATTCAGCTGCTAAATATTATCCAGCAACTACAGAATCAGCTGACAAATATAGGAATCCGAGAGCCGGAGAGAAGGCACGCACAAAGACACTTCATGCGTTATCGGGAGAACAGGTACCGACAAAGCTAAAAAGAGGTAAATTCTCGGACGACCACAAGGCAACGAAACCGGCACCCCCACTGGAAAACGAATCTGAACAACCTGTACGCGAAAACGATAGAGAAAAAATAAAAATAATCCTAGCCAACATTTAGGGCCTTAAATCAAACCATTCCCCCGACAAAGTTTTATACCTGAAAGGACTCATGCAAGAAGCCGGAGCAGATTTTGCATGCTTCACGGAAACTCATCTAAAGGACTGCCAGGCGAACTGTGAAAATTGTGAGTCCTGTATTGACAAAAAAGAAATACAAATTGACAACTATAACATCCTCCGAGCCGACGGAACAGTGAGACGTAAAGGAGGATGTGCTATTTACACACGCGAAAGGCATATGGCAGAAATGACTATAAGTACCTCAAACAGCTACGTCGAATGTGTAGCAGCAAAAGTTGAAAAATTAAATGCGGTACTAATTGTACCTCCTCGGTATGAGCCGCAAGGCCTTTTGAGGTACTACTTTTCCTTGTAATTGTAATGTACAGACCCACCAAACACGCCAACCTGAAAATTTTCAGATTCCATTACAGAGGCAAGAAACTGGGTAAAAGAGCTACACTCTCCAACCCCAAATATTTTTCTCTGTGGTGATTTTAATTTCCAATTCATGAAATATAAAAGGATAGGAAAAAATGTATGTATACACCAGGACAAGGGAGGCACACGAGAAGACCAGGAGCAGGTAAAAATGCTACTAGCTCTAGCTGATGAATTTACAGTATGTTAACGCAAGAAATAACAGAAAACACAAGAAAAACAACTGCCTAGATTTGGTATTCACAAACAACAGCAATCTAATTGATAATGTAGAAATATCCCCAACTATGATATCGGACCACAACATCATTGAAATAACAACTAATATAAAGGCAACAGGAAAGGAAAGAACACGCACAACAGAAAGAAGCAAATTCGAAATTTTTAATTTTCACTCCAAAGCTATAAACTGGGAAGATATTACATCCAGCATGGATGTAATAGATTGGAAAACCATTTTAGAGGCCAAGACAACGGAGGAGATGCTAATGACTTTAGAGGAGAAGACGCGAGAAATTGTGGAAAAACATGTCCCAAAAATACAACAAAGAAAGAGAAGCAGGTTCGAGAGACAAAAGAGGGCATTGTTTCGAAAGAGAAAAAGAGTGGCTGCAAAATTAAGTAACTGTAAAGATAACAACATCAGAAAAATATTAAATGATAAACTGCAAAGTATCGATGACATCATACAGGAACTAATTGAGGAGCATACAGAAAAAGAAAAGGACGCTATAGAAGCGATAAAGGCAAACTCAAAGTACTTCTATAATTTCGCGAAAAAAAAGTCGAAAAACCATGCGACTATCGGACCTTTAAAAAACGAGAAGAGTGCTTTATCTGATGATCTAACAGAAGTATCTGAAATATTAAGAGCTCAGTACGAAACATCTTTCAGTATCCCAAAAACTGACAAATTGATACGCGATAGAAACGCGTTCTTTGAAGAAGAACGACAAGAGGAAAGTATAACGGACTTCGACTTTACGACGGATGATATTACACAAGCTATAGGGAAGCTAAAAACACACTCAGCGGCAGGACTGGATAAATAGAACGCTAAACTGATCAAAAACTGCAAGAATGCAATCGCTGATCCCCTATACTGGATATGGAGACGATCACTAGACATGGGAGAAATACCGGGCATCCTGAAGAGCGTGAACATAGTTCCAATATATAAAGGAGGAGATCGATCTGAGGCCAAAAACTATAGGCCAGTGTCGCTTACATCTCATCTCAATCAAATATTTGAAAGAATAGTTAGACAGAAAATCTATGACTTTCTGGAAACTCAGAAAAAATTCAATGATAACCAACATGGGTTTCGGTCAGGCAGATCATACCTATCACAACTAGTGGAACACTACAACAACATTATTGATGCACTTGAAAGTAGGGAAAACTATGATGTAATATACACAGACTTTGCTAAAGTGTTCGACAACTGTGACCATGGAATCATAATACATAACTGAAATATATGGGAATAACAGGAAAAGTAAGGAAATGGATATGTAATTTCCTTAGTGAGCGGCGGCAAGTCGTTACAGTACAAGGAGTATCTTCATCAGAATCAGACGTCCTCAGCTCAGTACCACAAGGAACAGTTTTAGCTCCACTGCTCTTCATAATCATGCTAACTGACATAGATGAGGACGTTACCAGAGTCAGCACAGTAACATCCTTTGCGGACGAAACAAAGATCAGTAAAAAAATAGGAAACCCAGAAGATATAGGATCTCTACAAACAGACATGAACAGAATCTATAAGTGGACGGAAGACAACAATATGAAGTTTAACACTGAGAAATTTCAGCTGTTATGGTACGGAAAAAGAGAAGACCTAAAATCCATGGAATATTATACCCCAAATGGACAGAAAATTCAAAGAAATTCTAGAGCAAAAGATTTAGGGGTTGTAATGAGTGATAATGCGAAATTTGAAACACAAAATTAGATAGTAGTAAACAGAGCAAAGAAAATAACGGGGCAGATATTGAGAACTTTTAAACAAAGGGATACGAATGTAATGATTCCTCTACTGAAAACCCTGATCATACCCAAATTGGAATACTGCTCGGTCCTAACATCCCCATATAAAAAAAAACAAGACATTAGACAGATAGAAAGGATTCAGAGAAGCTTCACAGCCAAGATCAAGGGGTGCAAAGAACTAAATTACTGGGAAAGGTTATGCAAACTAGACCTATATTCACTGGAAAGGAGAAGAGAGAGATACACCACTATTTACACTTGAAAAATAATGGAGAAACTAGTCCCTAATCTTACTCTGAACCCTATAACTCCCCACCAACGGTGGAAAGTAGAAACGGTAGACTGTGTCGTATTCCCAAATTAAAGGCGAGACAGGGAACATCCTTAACCCTGAAGGAAAATAGTTTTGTCGTGAGAGGACCAAAACTGTTTAATCAGCTGCCCAAAGATCTAAGAAACACGAAAGGAGTTGCAGTAGACATCTTCAAAAGAAGATTAGACGCCTGGCTCAGAACAATCCCCGATGAATCGGGTGTACCTGGCTATGTGAGTGGGCGAGCACAAGAAACCAACTCATTACTTCACCATACCAACTCGAGAGGAGGGGCGACAAGCGCTTGACCTTCGCGAAATGAGGAATCATCGCGCGGAACCTTTGTAAGCTTGTATGGTATAATATATATATATATAATATATATATATATATATATAATATATTTTTATTGGTTCAAAGTTTATCTAGAAAGAAAAGTTGTTTCATACAGAACACCGTTTCTAAAAATTTAATTGCTCCATTTGCTGCATGAGCCGATTATGGAACGATTTCTTTGTCAGCCATTGGAACAACTTTCCTTTCTTAACTGATTTTCAACCAGTTATATCGACATTACAAAATAATGTTAATTCAAAATCGTTCAATATTCGGTTTCTTCAGAAATATGGCACACCATGTGTCTGGCCCTGGTACTGAATTTTCTCGTATTTTTCATAAAGTCTTAATCCAAGGATTCTAAATCCATTAATAGATTTGTGTCCGTACTTGTTCTTGACTGCTTTGTATCTATGTCAAAGAATTTATGTGGATTTCCTACTTTCTTCTCGGACTTACGGGTGTTGAACACTTAAATTGTTCCATTAGTAGTTCGCTCATTTTTTCTGGGTCACTTGTGTGTTCGGTTATCTCACATTTTAACGGACCAATAATCTCTTTACATTTCTTTTTTCGCAAACATATAAAAGTATTTTGGGTAATTTTTTGTTTTCTGCTACCTTGTTTAAGTTATTTTTTCCCTCGTTTGTCTTGTGGGTGAATGTTTGTTTCAGGTCCGCTTCTATTTCGCATAGTTTTTTTTCAGCTTCAGTCTTCCTGCTTCCGTTTTGCATCTGTGACTATCTTTTACCCTTCGTTTCCGCTGTTTAAATAACGTTCTGAGTTTTTTTCCTGTTTGCTACGTTTCTTTTTTGTCTCTTTGAAAGATGCTTCAGTAATATAGGGTTAGTTTCCATTTCTATTATAATAAGTATTTCCTCTTTTTTTCTTTTTTTAAAGAATGAGCAGTTCCCATTCTACTTCCCTTAAGTCAGCGTTTAAATGTATACCTTCATAATCATTTCCTATGTTTTGAATGGGAAGTTAAAATCCCCATGAATTTAAATATTTTGTGTCGCAATTTTAAGGTGTTCTCCATTTCATTTCTACCAAGTCGAAATTCATTCTTGCTGGCCTTTGGTGGCTTGTACACGTTCATAATAATTAGGTTTAGTTCTCTTCCTTCCTTCTGGAATAAGAAATTTTGATTGTGCTGTTTGATTTGTTACCATCACTTCACCCGTACACGTAATTTTCATGTAAATGCAACAGCCTCCACTTCTAGCAAATCTATCCGCTGTGTATATATCTTTTTCACATTTATGCAATTGTGTTTCTGTTAGACAAAATATCTGTGTTGGTTTATAGAGCTAAATTTCGCAGGTATTGTAGTTTGAAATCTGTTTTGTCTGTGACTCCTTGCAAACTGTATGTGTGTGCATTAAATTGAGAGGGTTAGTTGGCTTTGTATTCGGTTTTGCTGGGTATTAGTCATTAACGGGTCTTTTTTTTTTGTCGCTTCTGATCACTTTTATTGGATGGACTGCTGTATTTGAGAATACTGGGGATGTTTTCCTTGATATATATATATATATATATATATATATATGATGAAAAGAACCACGAAGGAAAGGAAACACAGAATGGTGCTCAAATGGTTTCCTTTCCTTCGTGGTTCTTTTCATCAAATATTTTTCGCGTGTTACTTTCGTGAAATAATTATCATATATATATATATATATATACACACACACGAGTGTATATATAAGTGCAAATTACCTAGCGGTAGGGGCACACACCATTTCTCGTTTTCAAAATATTGCATCGAGTTCAGCTTTGCATATGATTGCAATCAATGTCGGAATCTTGACTTGGGAGGTCGTAAGCGCTCATCTCCATAAGCGGGTGAACGCTTGATCAAAGATCCTTTTCGGTCCCTTTGTCATATTTAGCGTATTGATTCAGAGTCACCACAAATTTCGATACTGAATATTCACGGATAATTTCCATGCAGCTGATCTCTTAATTCATGGTTTCGTTTTGGGTTTGCGTACATGTTTGTATGTGCGTGCGTGTGCGTAACTTTATTATTGTTTATCTCTCTTTTTTCCTCTATTTATTTTTTATTTTTAATCAATTTTAATTTTTATATTTTTAAGATTTGTATAGTACATTTTTTTTTACTTGTTTTCACGAATTCCAATATAACCAATTATTATTTTTTTAATGTTTTACTTTCATGCTTTTTTTCCCTTTATAAAAAAAAATTTAGCAATTTTATCAAATTTGTTTTTTAAATTAAACATTCAATCATTAAATGTTTTATATCTGTACTATGGATTATTACTATAATAATAATAATAATACTAACAATAATAATAACAATAATAATAATAATAAAATAATAATAATAATAACAATAATAATAACAATAATTATTATTTAACAGTTCTCTCACTGTTTCTCATTTCTGGTCCCCGTATTCTGAATTATTTGTTCCCTCGTATATTAGTAAGCCATTACAATACCGACATAATTCCCAGCTATTGCATTCTCGGACGAAACTCAAACTGACTTCTCCCTATACACAAAGGCGAAATAATGAATTATTTTCCAAACACTAATTGCCAATTCGTTAGAAAACACTATACGGCATATTATATATATATATACTGTATATATATGAGAGAGAGAGAGAGAGAGAGAGAGAGAGAGAGAGAGAGAGAGAGAGAGAGTGAGAGAGAGAGAGAGAGAGAGAGAGGAGAGAGAGAGAGAGGCCGAACCTTGTTTTATGGCGGAAAGGAACTCCTCATATTAGAACATTAATTACATTTATTCTACAAGAGTATTACAGACCTTTATAATATTTCTGTTTCACGTCCTCGATATCTATATTCTACATGGCTGTATAAAATTTCTTATTTGATTTATTTTTTGTTCCCATACTTCTTTGTTTATAGCAATATATGAATGATAGTAAAGAGAGTCAAATCTGAAGTCTCAGAAATCGTCAGCTGTCTCACAAGGTACGGTATTAGCTCCCTTGCTGTTTATAATAATGATTGCAGACACTGATGCAGATATTAATGACAGTATTGTATCATATTTCGCGGATATGACAAAGATATTCAAGGAAATAACAAACGAAAGTGACATAGAAAAAGTACAAAACGACATTGAAACATTATTCAAGTGGGTAGAAGACAACAATATGAAATTCAACGAAGAAAAATTCGAACTTATATAATATGGTAACAACAAGGTGCTGCAGAATAAAGGATACAAAACACTGCAAGACAAACAGATGACACCAAATCCACAAGTCAGGGATCCTAGAATAATTATTTCATCGGATGCAGAATTCAGAGAGCACAATAATAATAAAATCACAACAGCTAGGAAAATAATGGGAATTGGAATTGTTGTGGAAGCTGCAGCAGACAACAGAAAAGCAAACATCATCCTAAAATTATGGGGGAGTCTAGTTCTACCAATAACTGAGTATGACTCAGTACTCACAAGCCCATATAGAAAACGAGACGCTGCAAACATGGAAGCCATTCAAGGGACTTTTACGTCTGAGATATAGGAAACGAAAGCTGAAGTCTATTGGTCTGAACTACAATCCCTGAAACTTTGCTCTCTAGAAAGAAGAGGAGAGCGGTACACAATAATATACGTATGAAAAATACAAGAGGGTAGAGCGCCATGAAAACGAGGATGGAAAATACCTTCAGAATACGAGGCCCGCAACTTTTTAATGTTTTATCAAAGGAACTGAGGAACCCCCAGTACACCAACCTGAATAATTTCAAAAACCAGCTGAACAGGTTCTTGTACAAAATCCCTGACCGGCCATGCGTAGCTGGCTACGAGGGTAGGAGGAGACCCGAAACCAATTCCCTCTTCTACCACATCCAGAAAATGAGGCAGGATGATGGAGAGAGGTTGACTGCAGATCATTCCTGAACTGTAGTTCGAAACCATCTAAATGTATCTAAAGATATATATATATATATATATATGTGTGTGTGTGTGTGTGTGTGTGTGTGTGTGTGTGAATACTATGTGAAAGGAATTTGCAGATATAAGGGAGGACAATGTATATACGAACACCCTTGTGTGCAACTATTTCTACAATAATGGTCACTGCAAATTCGGTAGAAAGTGCAAATTCTACCATCCGGACATTTGTAAAACTTACGCGACATATGGAACCTGCCAGTACGGGAGAAAATGCTACTAATATCATCTCCCGACAAGTTCAAAGGACAATGGACAAGTTTCAGATGACAAAAGGAGGAATGTGAGAAAAAATTATGGACACAAATAGCAAACAAAACTCTTTAAACACAAATAGCAAACAAAAATTTTTCAACATCTCTGACACAATACGGCTGCTAAGTCTTATACAGCACATGCAGCTGACACAGCTAGGAACCCTCGAACCGGACCACTTCGGGGGAAGAAGCTACCAGAACAGGTAGGCGGGAACGGATCCATCTCGGAGGACCACAAGGCTACAAAACACGCAATACCAAAGGACAACGAACTTAATATGCACAAGGGGCAATGCAAAACAAAGAACAAATATTGTCCTCGCAAATATTCAAGGAATAAAACCGAACAACTCACTAAACAAAGTTTCATACGTGAAAGGTTTTATGGACGAAACAAGGGCGGACATCGCATGCCTCACAGAAACACATCTTAAAGATTGCCAAGGGAACTGCGATAACTGCGAACACTCTATCGATAAGAAAGAATTACATATCGATGGATTCAACTTACTAAAAGCGGATAGAACAGCGAGACGTAAAGGTGGCTGTGCTATTTACGTACACGAGAGGCATATGAGAGAGACGGTAATAAGTAAATCCAAAAGCTTCGTCGAAACCCTTAAAGTGAAAATAAAGAAACTAAACGTGCTACTGATAGTCATCTATAGACCTCCAAACTCTCCAACTCATGGGGATTTTAATTCCCCATTTATAAAATACAAAAAGGGGGATAGAAATATATTTATACAGCAAGATAAGGAGGGCACAAGAGAGGACCAGGAGCAAGCAAAAATGGTGATGGCTCTCACAAACGAGTTTATGCTGACACAGGAGATAACAGAAAATACCAGAAAAAATAACTGCCTAGATCTGGTATTCACGAATAACACGAACTTGATTGCTGATATAAAAATAACCCCAACTATTATCTCAGATCACAACATAATCGAGTTATCAACAAATATGGCAATAACATTAAAAGACAATACACATACAGAGGGAAGCAGCAAATTTGGGGCTTTAATTTAAACTCCAAGACCATAAATTGGGAAGAAATCAGATCACACATGGCCCAAATAGAGTGGAGAACAGTCTTTGAAAATAAAACAACGGAGGAAATGCTAACAACCTTGGAAGAAAAGACGCTGAAAATTTTAGAAAAATATGCTCCGAAAACACAGCCAAAACGAAAGAGGAACTGGCTAGAGAGGCAAAAGAGAAGAATATTCCGTAAAAGAAAGAGTAGCAGCGAAGTTAGCTAATTGCGGAGACAACAATGCCAGGAAAGCAATACAAAAAAAACTGGAGAGTATCGCTAGGGAAATACAAACCCTGATTAAGGGCCATACAGAGAGGGAAGAGGAAAAGGCGGTAGAAGCAATAAAGGAAAATCCAAAATACTTCTACAGTTATGCGAAAAGGAAAACAAAAACGCACGCTACCATCGGACCTTTAAGGAAAGGAAATAATGAACTAACAGACGATCTAAAAGAAATATCTGAAATAATGAGAGCCCAGTATGAGTCGGTCTTCAGTGCCCCAAAAAGTGACAAAGCGATACTTGACATAGATGGATTCTTCGAAGAGAAATTGTAAGGAGAATGTATAACAGACTTTGATTTTACCCCAGAAGATGTAGCGAGAGCTATAGGACAAATGAAATCACATTCAGCTGCAGGTTCGGGCAAATGGAACGCAAAACTGATTAAAAACTGTAAAAATGAAATAGCTACACCCTTATGCTGGATATGGAGAAGATATCTCTAGACACTGGGGAAATGCCGAGCATCTTGAGAAGAGCGAACATTGTCCCCACTCCCTATATATAAGGGAGGGGATAGATCTCAAGCAAAGAACTTTAGACCAGTGTCATTGACGTCCCACCTCACCAAAATATTTGAAAGAATAAGTCAGAGAGAAAATCTATGACTTCTTGGAGACACTAGAAAAATTGAACGAAAATCAGCACGGATTCCGATCTGGAAGATCATGCCTATCACAACTTATAGAGCACTATAACAATATCCTAGATGCACTTGAAGGCAATGAAAACTATAATGTCATATACACGGATTTTGCTAAAGCTTTCGACAAATGCGATCATGGTATAATAGCACATAAAATGAAACATATGGGAATAACAGGCAAAGTGGGAAAAATGGATCTACAACTTCTTCAGAGAACGTTTACAAGTCTTAAAAATTCAAGGTATTTCAGAATCAGAAGTACGCAGCTCAGTACCACAAGGTACAGTACTGGCCCCACTCCTGTTCATCATCATGCTACAGACATAGACAGTGGAGTAAACAGCAACAGTATAGTAACATCCTTTGCGGACGATACAAAGATCAACAGAAAAATCAGCGATGCAAATGAATTGGAGGCCTTGCAGAGGGACACGAACAAAATATACACATGGTCAGAAGACAACAATATGACTTTTAACACCGGGAAATTTCAACTATTGAGATATGGTAGAAATGAGGAACTTAAACAGACTACATATCATGCTCCAGATAGACAGGAAATTCAGAGAAGCACGAAAGCGGTCGATCTGGGGTAATAATGACCGATGATTCCAAATTTGAGAGAAAACATCAGGTCGCAATAAACAAAGCAAAAAGAGTCGCGGGACAGGTACTAAGAACGTTCAAAAGGAGGGACAAGACAGTAATGACTCCCCTGCTGAGAACACTGATCATACCAAACCTTGAATACTGCTCAGTTTTGACGTCCCCATATAAAAAGGAAGAAATTAATAAACTAGAAGAAATGCAGAGACATTTCACAGCCAAGATTGATGGCTGCAAAGAACTCAACTACTGGGAAAGATTACGTTAACTAAATCTGTACTCCCTGGAAAGAAGAGAGAGGTATACCATAATTTACATATGGAAAATGATAAAAAAAACTGGCACCAAACCTCAAACTAAACCCAATCACCATCCAAACAACGCTGGAAAATAGGAAAGGCAGAATGTGTAGTGTTCCCATTTTAAAGGTTCGAAAAGGGACCTCCTCAACACTGAAGAAAAAATGGCTTGGTTGTCAGGGGGCCAAGACTTTTTAACCAGCTTCCAAAGTACCTCAGAAAAGTTATAAGGGTCAAAGTTGAAGTCTTCAAGAGAAGACTAGATGCCTGGCTCAGGACGGTACCAGATGAGCCGAGTGTACCTGGCTATGTGAGGTGGAGAGCGCAAGAGAGCGACTCGCTCCTCCACCAAGCCAGGCCTAGAGACGGAGCCACCAACTTCACCTTCGTGTGAAGAGAGACCAACACACGGAACCTGAACGAGGTTAAGGAGGTATATATATATATATATATATATTATATATATATATATATATATACTGTATATTTAATATATATATATATATATATGTGTGTGTGTGTGTGTGTGTGTGTGTAGGAGATGATGATGTCTGTCTGTCTGTCCTATGTTCGTTTATACACGCCAGTACAACTAGGGTAATCTGCACCAAATTTAGCATGCACATTAAGGGAGAACCAGAGGAGGATTTAGTAACACGACAGCCCCTCCCAGTCCCCCTCTAGGTTGCGTTTCAGGGTGATTCGGCATTCTAGTCTATATATAGTATATATAGACGACTACATCCTTAAAAGTTAAGGAAGAAAACAATTTTGTTTTAATTTGGTCTGACATCGTTGATAACAAAGGGATGCTAATTAGGTTCCATCTACCACGTGACCACAAAAATTGTCAGTGTTTTTAATCGCTTATTACTCAGTCATTATTGCAGCTTCACAAATGAAATAAAAAGCATTCGAAAGAGAACATTTTAAAGTTTTAATTTATTCTACATGTGTTCAAAGTGACGTCCTTGGACATTCTTACATTTCACACAACGGGAAAGGAAGTTATTTATTACATTTTCCAAAACGCTGCATTCAATGGACTGTACACTCTTTACCACCGGTAATTCTGTCTGTTGATGAACCCATTGAGATAGATGTGGCATTCATCACTGAATATTATGTCACTTAATCTTATCTGGTTTTGTTCAATTATTGTTTCAATGCGTTCACAAAACATCAAACGACGCTGGTAGTCTTGTTCGCTAAGCTGTTGCAAACACATAATTTTGAATGACTTCATTCTCAAATCCAACGTGATTATTTTCCGAATGCTCTCCCGTTTGATTCCTGTCACAGCTGATAGTCGTCTCACAGATTTCTTGTTGTCCGTTTCAAGCTGATTTGCGACTGAATCAATGTTTTCAGCGGTTCGCACACCTTTGCTGCGCCCAGAGTTGCCTTTATGCATGTTCTTGATTGAGCCGTGATGTTTCCATTTTGCGAAAATCCTGCGAATCGTTTTAGGATCTATGGTCCTTTGCTGACCGTATTGTCGTCTGAAAGACCGTTGGGTGGCAACTACCGAGCCATGTTTGATCATCTCTTCTGCGATGAAAACACGTTGCATGTCCGACAAATAACCCATGATTGTGGTGGATAAAACTGTCATTTTTTTATAAGTACTGATTTCGTATCCAGGATATCGAAAAAATTAAATAAAACTTTTAAATATTCTTTTTCGAAAGCTTTTTATTTCATTTGTGAAGCTGCAATAATGGCTGAGTAATAAGCGATTAAAAACAGGGACAATTTTTGTGGTCAAAAAAGACGGAGCAACAGCCCACACAACTAGGCAATCACTGGAATGTTTAACAAGATTTTTTGAACAAAGATTCATTTCTCATCGCTCGCAGTTTCCCTGGCCCGCAAGATCTCCCGATCTATCACCTTTGAGCCACACAGCTCAGGCCAGACGAATGTGGTCCATTGCGCTAACTTCTGAGAACCCTTGACCTCAGTGTCTTTACTTCGCTTACAGGGAAATGGTTTTACAATCCCTTAATTGAGCTGCTATAATATATGTACACACACACACACACACACACACACACACACACACATTAAAAACATAAGTCTGAAACTAAGGCGACACAGGTAATGTTGAGATACGCACATTTGTACCCCAATGGGCTGTGTGTATATCGTAAAGATTGTCGCGGTTCCGTAGAGTAGCCAAGAACACACACACACACACACACACACACAGAGTGTGTTAACATATTTGAAAGAAATTCGTGTCGTATGTAGAAAAGGCAATTAAACTTTAATAATTGAAAATGTGTTTTTATCTTAAAAACTGCGAAGAGAAATTAGTTAAACTTTTTTACACACACGAATACATACTGTACGTCAATTCAATAATTTGAAATCCGAATTAAGGATAAATTTCTTCGGTAAACTGTTTTTCAGTTCCTATTTATTTCCTGTAAATACAAACAGGAAAACCTATAAACTTTTTCCGGTTCGTTTTGGCCAGAAATGCGTTCTGTTCAAGGTCAGAAATTCTGAACAAGAATTTTTTTCAGCGAATGAAAAATGTTTGCGGCGCCACCTGTTCAAGATATTATGAACTATCTTTGGTGAAATATTTTGGCGGTTACTGGATTCGAACCACTGTCATTCCAATCAATGTAATAATAATCATTCAGAAGGGCCAGAAACTGGCAAAGCGCTCAGATTAACTAATATGGACGTTGGCACCAATGAATGTACTGCATGCATCCTTTCGGCTGCGCTACCAATAAAAATTAGTTGAAGTGTAGGTATTGTTTGATACTATTTTTGTGTCAGTGCCTGTGGATCAGTGGGTGACAGGGTTTCCCTATAAGCAAAATGAAGACACTGAGGTCGGGGATTCGATTCATGATGGTGCAGATTAATAATAATCCAGGAATTAGCGTGATTGACCGCATTGGTTTTGTCTGAGCTAACTTCATAGATTGCCATATACCACCACCATTGGGAGTCGAACCCTCGATCTCATTACCTTCACTTCGAATTCATGATTTTTTTATGCAGTAAGGAAAGGCCAAGGGCGAACGCCCGCAAAAACTCACCCCTCCCCCACCCCCATAGGAGAAGAAGAAGAAGAAGAAGATAGCTGAAATCAAGTTCTAACTTTACGAGATACCTGGACACGATATTTGAAAGATTGGAGGTCGAAGACAGGGGAGAAAGATGGATTAAGGAAGGCTGTTCCAGAGTTGACCGGTTGAGTAGATGAAAGATTGAGAGTATCAAATACCGATTAACCTTTACATTACAGAGTTGGATAAAAAAAAGAGATGGAAATGTGTCGAAAGTTTGGTACAGCAGGTTCTCCTTAAAGGGGAAGGCATGCAGTTAAAGAATTCAGAAGAGCAGCGTCCGTTATAACAACG
Source organism: Bathynomus jamesi (assembly GCA_023014485.1). Lineage (NCBI taxonomy): Eukaryota > Metazoa > Arthropoda > Malacostraca > Isopoda > Cirolanidae > Bathynomus > Bathynomus jamesi. The sequence goes on along the minus strand of JAJOZX010001129.1, from coordinate 403,973 downwards.
ATAGTAAGGAGAGAGTGAGGCAACATTGCGACGAAGAGAGGGGGATTGAAGACAGTTAATAAAAGGCGGGAACTGATAAGACGAAAAGCCTTTGATTCCACCCGGTGTGAGTTCAGCCGCCCCAAACACGAGAATCGTGCTCCATACAGGGGCGGATAAGACCGCTGTACAGAGACTGCAACTGAGTTGGGGTGAAGAAACTTCACATCCGGTACAGTATACCTAACCTCTTAGAAGTTGTTTCAAAAAGAGAGTATATGTGATCTTTCCAGGAAAGATCAGGAGAAAAAGAAACATCAAGAATGTTAAGAGAAGAGGAAGGATTGAGTTGTGTATTGCTGAAAATAAGTGTATTGTCGTGCGAAAAATTGTGATGGGTAGGCAGATGAAGGAACTGGATTTCTGAGGCATTGAAAACCACGAGGTTTTCTCCGCCCCACTCAGAGACAGTACAAAGATCAGAGGTCAGTTGCGCTACAGCCGTCTCTCCCAAAGCATGGTGTGACTGTTGAGAGGGACGCTTTGTGAAGCGGGTGGAGAAGTGAAGAGTGGAATCATCGGCATAGAAGTGGATACAACAGGAAGTGTGAATTAAAAGACCATTAATAAATAGAAAGAACAGAGTGAGTGATAGGAGAGAACCCTGAGTAACGCCACTATTAATAGCTATAGGAGAAGAACAATGGCCATCTTCAACTGCAGCTATAGATCAGCCTGAAAGGAAATCAGCGATGAAGGCACAGATAAAAGGATAAAAACCGAAGGAGGGTAGTTTGGAAATTAAGGATTTGTGCCAGACTATCAAAAGCTTTTGATATGTCTAGCGCAATAGCAAAGGTTTCACCGAAATCCTGAAAGGAGGATGACCAAGAGTCAGAGAGATACACAAGATGATCGCCAGTAGTGTCCCTTGCGAAACCCATACTGATGATCCGAAAGAAGATTGTGAGTAGAGATGTTTAAGAATCTTCCTATCAATGATAGATTCAAACACTTTAGAAAGCCAAAATTCATTGCAATTGGACCACAGTTGGAAGGTTGAGAGCGGTCACTCTTCTTTGGGACAAGCTGAATGAGAGCGAACTTCCAGCAGGAAGGAAAAGTACCAGATGAAAAACAAAGATGAAAGAGTTTGCTTAGACAGGGTGTCAGCACAGAAGCACAGTTCTTGAGAACAACAGGAGGGATCCTATCAGGACAGTACGCCTTCCTAGAGTTGAGCCCAGATATGGCAGAAAAAACATCTTTTGAATAGAATCTAATTTCAGACATAATTAAGTCAGTGGGGAAAGGAGATGGAGGAACTAATTCTTCTGATGCGGATAGCATTAGAACAAGCAAAGTTAAACCATGTTTTTTTTTTTTGCTTTAGTTGTCAGAAAAGAATATGGAATGTACGCCTCCATGCCCTCCATAACCTCCGTGATGAACTCAGCGAACTCTGAGAGGCTCCAGACACAGAAGCAGTAATCATCCCACGGGAAATCAAAGTAGTACTGCCTGAGGACCTCCCACTCGGCGGCACCAAAGTTCCAAAGGTTGGAGGCTGAACTAGAGTGATCGGACAGAAAACAAATACAAGAAAACAAATACAAGATTCTGGTAGGAAGAGCCCAAAGAAGAAAAAGGTTTGATAGAGTAAGAAGAAAGATGAGCTAAAATATTTGGTAAAAATATTAGAGTAAATATGAAATTTAGTTGAATGAGAGATTATCATTGGAATACTAATAAAAATTTAGGATTAAATGTACGTACATTACTGTACTACTCATTTCTCGTTTATATATTATTACTTACCTCATTTTTCATATCTATCATTTCTTTGTACTGTACTGATATCATATATATTATAATAATTTTAGATTAATATGTACTGCATTTTTTAACTATTATTCATTTGTGTATTCCAAACTAATTAATACTTTATATTCATGATTTTATATATTATTCAATCATTATTTGAGCGTGATTATATACCTTTTCTTTCAACTTTCAAAGGTTCCGGGCGATGATTCCTCATTTCACGAAGGTCAAGCTTGTCGCCCCTCCTCTCGAGTTGGCATGGTGAAGTAGTGGGTTGGTTTCTTGTATTCTCCACCTCACATAGCCAGGTACGCCCGGCTCATCGAGGAGTGTTCTGAGCCAGGCGTCTAATCTTCTTTTGAAGGTGTCCACTGCAACACCACTCGTGTTCCTTTGGTCTTTGGGCAGCTGATTAAACAGTTTTGGTCCTCTCACAACAAAACTATTGTTGTTTGGGGAGTTACAGGGTTCAGAGTAAGATTAGGGACTAGTTTCTCCATTATTTTTCAAGTGTAAATAATGGTGTATCTCTCTCTTCTTTCCAGTGAATATAGGTTTAATTCGCGTAACCTTTCCCAGTAATTTAGTTCTTTGCACCCCTTGATCTTGGCTGTGAAGCTTCGCTGAATCCCTTCCAGCTGTCTGGTGGCTTCTTTTTTATATGGGGATGTTAGGACCGAGCAGTATTCCAATTTGGGTATGAGCAGTGTTTTCAATAGAGGAATCATTATATTCCTATTCCTTCGTTAAAAGGTTCTCAATACCTACCCAGTTATTCGCTTTGCTCGGTTTACTGCTATTTTATTTTGTGTTTCAAATTTCGCATTATCAGTCATCACAACCCCTAAATCTTTTGCTCTAGAATTTCTTTCACTTTCTTGTCCATTTAGGGTATAATATTCCATGGATTTTAGGTCTTCTCTTTTTCCGTACCATAAAAGCTGAAATTTCTCTGTGTTAAACTTCATACTGTTGTCTTCTGTCCACTTATAGATTCTGTTCATATCTGTTTGTAGAGATCCTATATTTTCTGGGTTTCTTATTTCTCTACTGATATTTGTGTCATCCGCAAAGGATGTTACTGTGCTGTCTCTGGTAACGTCCTCATCTATGTCAGTTAGCATGATTATGAAGAGTAGTGGAGCTAATACTGTTCTTTGTGGTACTGAGCTGGGGACCTCTGATTCTGATGAAGATACTCCTTGTACTGTAACGACTTGCCGCCGCTCACTAAGGAAATTATATATCCATTTCCCTACTTTTCCTTTTATTCCCATATATTTCAGTTTATGTATTATGATTCCATGATTCCATGGTCACACTTGTCGAACGCTTTGGCAAAGTCTGTGTGTATTACATCATAATTTTCCTTACTTTCAAGTGCATCAGTAATGTTGTCGTAGTGTTCCATTAGTTGTGATATATTATATAATAATTATATAATTATATACCTGTTTTTCTTATCTGATTAATGCGAGAACTCGGAAAATCCACAAGGTTAAAGTAAATAAGCCAATTGACAATTTGTTATATGTAGAGGTCAGACAAAGAAATTCCTTTCCCCGCCATTCTCAAACATCATGGAATCAAAACAAAAGCTATACACGTAGGCATGAAACAGGCCCACACAGGAAACACAGATTCTGTGGTATTTCCCGAAACGACCACCAGAGAACGTCACCAAGGCCTATAAAATGCAGTTTCTTCCTCAAATTATTCTCACTTCTCACTTGCCATTTTCTCGTTTTGGTCGTCACGTTTCACTCTCAGCACCTTCGTCAGTAACACTACTCGTCAAGTCACCCGCTCTCCTAACTTCGCCGGAGAGCGGCCTGCTGTTCCTCCAAGGCTCCGGGCGAGCCTACACGAAGTCTATCATCAAGTAAGGCTCTCACTCCGCTCTTTACTTCTCCTCGTGAATCTCTCTTCACGTAGCGCCGCTTCGACCTCAGCCGGCCTGAGTCCTTCGAGCCACACTGCAGCCATACAAAAAACGAAGCAAGTCTTGAGGCGACTCTACAATTCCACCCTGCAAGAAACAACATCACTGCTGTAGGCGCTTTCCGTTGGCCCCTTTACAGAAGTCTCTCCTGGCTTTAAACACTCATCCTCTCGCCGGTAAGGCCAGTCCTTCGAAGCCCAGGCCCTCAGCACATACGCCTTCACCTAGGCCTGGAGTCTCGAAGTTCATCTTCGGTGAAACACAATACGGTCAACCCTTCACGTAGGTCTTCAATCTCCAGAGTTACTCATCATCTCGGTAAGCTTCTGCGGCCCTTACTCGGCCATACAGTGTTTTTTTACGTCGTGCTTCTGCAAGCTCTGCCTAATCACGTAGGCCCTAAAAGTGTCCATCACCGTGCAAACTAACTCTCTCGTTAAGACCGCAGTAGGCCTCTTCAAGTATTGTACCAATACCGTAGTTTTGTATCACCCTGTCATTGTGTTCTTTCATATAACTCATTTTATTCTGCATCCGTTTGTTTATGTGCTCTTTTAATGCATTTCATTTTTCCGACCTAATCCATATACTGTGCCGTACCATACTTCCATTATTTCTGTTATCAATAGGCTTCATTATTTATTCTGTGTTCACTCGGCATATCTCAGTAACCTATTTCAATTAGCGTATTTACTTAACAATTAGTCTGCATAACCATTCTTTACTGCTAAGAACCATTCATCTTTAACATAGTATAAACGCCGTTATACGAGGGCCACTCAATATATTTTGCTCCACCTTTTCTTTTTCTTTCCAAATTTCCTTGTAAGTTCCAAAAATTTTGTACACAAGTAGTTACATACCTTTTTACAAGTGTTTATTTTTCCACATAGTCTCCATCCTTTTCTACGGCTTTCCTCCACCTCGAAGCAAGGGCCTTTATTCCTTACTGGTAAAAGTCCTCTGGGTTCCGCTGGAGCCACCTCTTAACCTCCTCAACAACCTCATCGTCACTCTGGAACTTTCTTCCACGAATAGCATCCTTCAGTGGCCCAAACAAATGGAAGTCTGAAGGTGCCAGATCCGGGCTGTATGGAGGGTGGGATAACACAGTCAAGCGCATTTTTGTGATGGCCTCTCTTGTTTGCAAACTATTGTGTGGTCTTGCGTTATCGTGCAAAAGAACGACGTGTTCCAGTTTTCTCTCCAGTCGAACTCGCATTATACGTCTCTGGAGTCTCTGTAGGGTAGCAATATATGTCTCTGAGTTGATTGTTTGACTTTTCTTCATAATGTGCACCAGAATCACCCCTTTCATGTCCCAGAAGATGGTGGCCATAACCTTTCCTGCAGAGGGAGCCATTTTGAACTTTTTCTTGCGTGGGGAGTCTGCGTGATGCCACTCCATGGATTGGCGTTTTGTTTCAGGTACAAAGTGGTGTACATAAGTCTCATCCCCAGTCACAATTCGTGAAAGGGAGTCATCCCCTTCTGTCTCGTATCGAACCAACGACTCAGAAGCAATTTCTTTTCTTTGGGCTTTGTGATCTTCAGTCAGTTCGCGAGGAACAAACCGTGAACACACTTTTGAGTATCCCAGTTGCTGAATTATCGTATTCACACTTCCTTCACTAATTCCTAGTTCCAGTGATAGCTCCTTGTATGTGAGGCGCCGATTTGATCGAATGATGCTGTTAGCACGTTGCACAGTGTGAGATGTGACAGCCGATGCCGGGCGACCGCTGCGTGGCTCATCATCGAGGCTGGCTCTCCTTCTCTCCGATGATCTCACAGGTTTAGACCAGCGTCCAACTGTGTTTCGATCAACATCTCCGTAAGCGTTTTGTAGACGTTTGTGAATATTTCCAACTGTTTCCTCCTCTGCGGTTAAGAACTCGATAACAGCTCTCTGTTTACGACGCACATCACTGTCAGACGCCATTTTCGAAACTGCGTTAACCATCGGTTAAGGGCGTTTAAAAGCGGTTTTATACAAGGAGGGGAGGTTCAAACTGGAAAAATCCGGTTATGTGAAGCGCAGAAAGTTCGAACTTACGGCCCAAAAGACATTTCAGCCCCATGGCCTATTATTTAGCTAAGAAAAAAGGGTGGGGCAAAGTATATTGAGTGCCCCTAGTATAAGTGTTAATCATTATAAATACCTTTATTGAACTGTTAATCGCTGTGAACATATAATTGATTTATTTTCCTAATTAAATACAAAACAAAGTAATTTCTCTCCTTATTAAATATTGTTTATTTGGGCAGTAGGCCCAAATTGGTGACCCCTAATATTTCATTTCAATTTTATTCAGTAATTATAGTAAGCCTACTTTCTTAGCCACATCAAATCGGTGATTTGTAGGCCACTATATATATAGAGTCAAGAGTAGATTATCCGCGCACCCTGGTTCCTGACCCTGTGCGGATAATCGCTTTGTGCGGATAATTGACTACCCCTAAAAAGTAGGTAATTAAATAAAAAATTAAAGATACGCACATGTACTGTATTTAGCATGGCAAAATACACTTATAATTAGGCTCAACATATTGTATGTAGTGAGAATGAGAACATTCACTTACATATTTTAGAAGCTCAGACTTCTGTTTCTGTAAATCGTAAACAGTGCGTCTTCCGATCCCAAAAGCGTCAGCTATAACCATTACATTCTCACCACTCTCTAAACGTCTCAATATTTCTAACTTTTGTTCGCGTCTAGGAGAATTTGTCTAAAACAATTCGTCTAAAATACAATTTGTCTAAATCAATTTGTCTAAAACAATTTGTCTAAAATAGTTTGTCTAAAATCAATTTGTCTAATAACAATTTGTCTAAAATACAATTTGTCTAAAAATAATTTGTCTAAAATACAATTTGTTTAAACAAACAATTTAATATAATATGGCATACAAATTGTTGCCTGATGTACAATGCTATTTATTACTTGCCACGCCCCATCTTAAAAGGTTACCTCTTGTGCGGAATAGTACATCGAAATAGTTTGTCTAAAATAGTTTGTCTAAAAATAATTTGTCTAAAATACAATTTGACTAATAACTGAAGATAACTAGAAATGCATTTGTCTGCTTGATAAATTTGGAGTGAGGATGAAAAGATTGAAAATGGGTTGATTTTATTTCATAATATCCTAACCTAAACTAACCGGGTTATGGGTTCCGGGATAACTGATTTCGATGTACTATTCCGCACAAGAGGTAACCTTTTAAGATGGGGCGTGGCAAGTAATAAATAGCATTGTACATCAGGCAACAATTTGTATGCCATATTATATTAAATTGTTTGTTTAGACAAATTGTATTTTAGACAAATTATTTTTAGACAAATTGTATTTTAGACAAATTGTTATTAGACAAATTGATCTTAGACAAACTATTTTAGACATTGTTTTAGACAAATTGATTTAGACAAATTGTATTTTAGACGAATTGTTTTAGACAAACTCGCCTGATTCGCTTTTGTTCAATAATTAATACAATACGTTTCTTTTTCATTCTTTTTCACCACCCGAACGTATTTTACGCTTCTTAGAACTCATACTAGCAGTAAAAATAACTACAGAACAGTCTGTTTATTCCTAGGTGAGGTTTGCTGATGTTTTGATCATGCAGTGTTGCTACAACCGCTCGTGCTTTCTCGCCAGCTGGGCTTGCTGGGCTTGTGCAGATAGCGCTGAATTTGAAATACGAACATTTTACTGGGCAAAATAAAGTGCAGCTAATTGACATCTGCGGTTAATTAACGTGCGGATAATCGACCCTTGACTGTATATGTAATATTGTAATATTTATTTTATACTTTTTTTTATTTGATTTCAGAGTTGTAGAAAGTTCACTGAATTTTAGGATTATGTTTGATTTTCCTTTTTATCGGTAGAATTTCAGTTATTTTTTTGACATCTTGTGTGTTGGTTATGAAAAAGAATTTTCAATCCATTTGCTATGAAATATTAAGACTTTTTTTTACGTTCTGTTATGAACTGTTGGTATAGTTTGGGTTGTATTGGTATATTTTGGGTTGTACTGAATTGGATTTCACCCGAGTTATATCTGTGTAGTTTGGCTCTTTTTAGTAAAGTGTTGGTGACGAAACCAATTTAGGAGGCGTTATACAACCTTCCTCTGTGCAATTTTATTAGTACATAATTTTGTAACGAAAAGGGTTATAGGGCGTTTATTGCGTGTTAAGAATTGAATTTCCATTTTATTCGATTTGTAAGTGAAGGGATATTTTTTGCATTTTATTTTACTGTACACTGTACAGGGTGTTCCATTTAAATGGAACCATAGGGAGTAATTAATAATGTCTTTTGTTTTCCATATTTGTAGGGGTAAACGTAATAAAAGTAATAAGGCAATAAAGGTAAGATAAGGCAATAAAGGTAAGATAAGGCAAAGGTAAGATATGGTAAATAAAGGCAATAAAGTTACCACTATCTTTTCCAATCTTTATTACTCCCATTTAAATGGAACCATAGGTAGTAATAAAGATTGTAAAGGATAGCGGAACCTTTATTACCTTTATTTACCTTTATTATCTTTATTACCTTTACCCTCACAAATATAGAAAAAAAGACATTATTAATTACTCCCTATGGTTCCATTTAAATGGAACACCCTGTAGAATAAGGAGGGGAGGCTGCGGTTTGGACTTGTACGTAAGTGTTCACTATTTTTGTTCTTGCGTTGGTTATCGTATTATTGTAAAGATTACTGACTATAATAATAATAATAATAATAATAATAATAATAATAATAATAATATTAATAATATTAATAATAATAATAATATTAATAATATTATTAATAATAATAATATAATAATAATAATATTAATAATATTATTAATAATAATAATATTAATAATATTATTAATAATAATAATATTAATAATAATAATAATAATATTTACTACTAAGGAAAACGCAGAGAGAGACTTTAGTCACCGAAATCAGAAGGCAGAGACAAGAATCGAATGCAGGACCTTCAACTTAACCCAGCGCTTGAGCACTAGGATACCCTTGCGGGTGTGTATTGCTGATGCTTTTCAATTATAATGTGTTGAAATTTATTGTTAATTAGGTTTGGTTTATTCCTGTAATTTCAGAATTTAAATAATTGCCATGTAAATGATATTTTTATGACACTAAAGTTTTAAGACTGAAATAGTTTGTAATTTGAGATTATGTATGAAGCATATTTTTTACATGACCTATTGTCCGTTAATTTTGTATAAATACCCCCTGTTGATAAGGCCTACTTCTGAAATTATTAATTTTATGTCTATAATTTCAAGTTCGTTTGAATTGGGTTGTTCGAAGCTGAAAATTAAGAACATTGTTGGGTTTTGCATATTCAGTAAATCTGTGTTAGGTATGATCAGGGGTGTAGTGCTGCGGGACTCCCGCACCTCCATTCATCCAAATTTTATTTACTTTTTCAGATGATACTTTGAATTTGGGAACAAACAGACTGAGATGAAAGCACTGGCTTCTTATGGTGATTTAAAATTTTTAATATTCCAAATCTAAGTGAAGTATTTATTATTATTATTATTACTATAAAATAGTTTACATTAACTTGACATTAATTTACATTAGTTAAAATAGTACATCAACTGATGTACCAGTACAAGGAAATAATAGCAGAATTTAAAATTATGTACCAACGTGCCGATATTTCCTTAGAGCTCCTGTACCTTAAAATTTGCCACTACACACCTGGATATGATGAATCAGGCTCGTAGCTAGGGGGTGGCAGAAGGGGCAGCCGCCCTGGGCGCGAAAGAGAGAGAGGGGCGCCAAATTGCATTTGAAATTTTCTTCTACTTATTTTTATTTCTCAAATAAAATGAACAAGAATAGTAAAAAAAACTTAATGTGTTAGTGTTGCATCGTATAGGCCACTTCATAATCTCTAATTTAGATTCCTTATACAACTTATACTTTAGTACTATCTTAATTTATTCTGAAATGTTTTTGATATGCCGATATGCCTGAAATTAATTTGTTCAAACCTTGAGACATGACCCTAAAATAATAGATAATTAGCATTATCAAAATAATCATTATACATGCCATATTATTTATATCAATTAAAATTAAATTCATTAATGATTATTTGCGAGGGAGGGGGGCGCCAAGTTCAGGTTCTGCCCAGGGCGCCATCAAGGCTTGCTACGGCTCTGTGATGAATCACTGAAAAGGACTAACGCATCGTTGACATACCTTATTTAAAATACAGTGTAATAGTTGTTAATGGGAGTACTTTACGTTTTAAGTGTAATGTGTCAATGTGTAATGTACGTTTTAAGTGTAACGTGTCAGTGTAATGTGTAACGTACGTCTTAAGTGTAATGTATCAACATCTGCAAAAGCAATTCCGAGGGCAAATCAACAAAAATTTCTGAATTTTTTATAGGCAGTGTGAGATGTTGTTCCCAAATGGTGTTTCAGTCGTGCGGATCAGTGTCAAAAATATTTCACTGTTGCTAAAAATAAAACTGCTACAATATATATATATATATATATATATATATATATATATATATATATATATATATATATACTGTATATATTTAGGGTGTCCCAAAATAAGTCCCTATTTTTATTTGCCCGTCATTTTATAATGGGTATATATTTTATTATTGGGGTTTCTTCTTCAGAAAGGTAACAGAGTGGGTTTTTACTCCGTATATACCTATAAATTTCTAACATTTTTATTACTTAATAACTAATAAATATTGTATATTAAAACTGTTCTTTCACCATTTCATACTTAAAGCAATAACATTTCTTAATTTCTACGAAATTCTTACAAGATTTCTACTTACCACAACTAATTAGTTTGTCCCGTAAAAAAAATAACTGCATTACTTCAGATTTACAGTGGTTTCAACAGGATGGAGCACCTCCACACACTGCTTGTGAAACTCGCAAATTTTTGAGGAAATATTTTTCCGGGCGACTAATCTTCCTTCATGAGCCAGTGGAATGGCCCCCATACTCACCTAACCTCACACCCCTTACTTTTTTTTGTGGAGTTACTTTATTCTACTCTACCAAGCCCAAGACACTTGAAGACCTAAAGACCAAAGTCTATGAGGTAATCAACAACATTCTAGCTGAACTATTTCCAAAAATTATGTCAAACACTTGTGTAAAGTTGAATTTTGTGTTAGAAAAAGTGGCGATTACACTGAACATGCTTAATTAACGTTAATAAACTCCTTTGTTTTACATACCTATTGTGTTTGTCTTTGTGTGTAGATTCTTCTTTTTTTTTTAGCTTAGAACATTTATTTAGAACTAATAAACTGTTAGAGAATGCTGATATTCTCTGTCTGCAGGAAACATAGCTTTCGAAACGACTTAAAGGACCTGAACAGTTTGTCCAGTGACTTTCGTGGGATAGGAGGAGCCCACCAGAGATAAACAAGAAGGTCTCCTTGCAGGACACCCACCTGGTGTGGTAGCTATACTTTGGAGGTTAGGATATGGGAAATATATTAGTGAATTAAAATTTGGTTTAAACTGGATAACTGGAATAGGAATTTCTATTGACAATAAAAAAATTGTCATGCTCTATATCTACTGTAAATGCCTTTTCAGGCAGCTGATAATGAAGATTAACTCATTAAATTGGGGCAGGTCAGCAGTATTATTGAGGAGTTGGATACATGTGTACTTGTGTAGTCTTCCTGGTGATAGCTTTACTTATGTCAGTGATAGTTGGCACACTACCTCATGGTTGGATCACTATATGATAATTATGTACACCTGATGCAAATCAGGCAGTTTTGAATATGGCAATTTTGTACTCCTATACTAGTTCTGATCATATGCCCTTCTTAATTGAGTTTGACATTGATTGTATTCCACTGCTGTCGCAGGTAAATAATTTACGTAAAATGAAGTTAGCCTGGTCCAGGGTTGATGATGAGGGCAAACGACGGTACTGTAATAAGTCTGATGTATCGCTAATTAATATAGTATGTATCCCGTATGTATCCCTAATGATGCTCTAGCTTGTCAGGCAAGGCCCTGAATTAAAACAAAAAAAAAGACCTAATACGAAGTTCATGTATGCATTAAGGTTTATAAAAAATCATGAGGATGAGTTAGGCAGAGATGCTCTGGCTAGAAAGCTTGCCAGTAAGAATCCAAGAGACTTTTGGAAAGAATTAAAAGCAATAAATAATAGGGTAATGTCTCTCCCTGCTAACATTGAAAATGTAGTAGGAACCTAGAATATACTGTAGTCAAATTATGGAAAGAACACTACAGTGAGTTATTCAATTCTGTACATAGGAAAATAATATTAATTGTAATGTTACATATAGACCAGACATAAGAGTTAGTGTATTTGAGAGTAAACAGGCAATAAAATGTTTAGATTATAGCAAATCATGCGGTATTGATGGTATTTCTGTCGAACATCTGAAATTTAGTAGTGATAGATTAGTGCCCTTGTTAGCTATGTGCTTTACAGGTTTACTGATACATGGTGTTTTGCCAGATGCAATGTTATCAGTTGTTTTAGTGCCAGTATTAAAAGATAAAATGGTAAAATCAATAATAAAGATAACTATTGGACAATAGCTGTGGATAGTATTATGTCTAAGACTTGAATAATAGACTTGAATGTTACCTGTATACAGAGGTGTACAGTATTGAAGTAACTGTACTCAAGTAACATTTTTCAGGATCCACTTTCTAGAAAATACAATTATTTTAAATGAAAATTAAAAGAAAATGAAAAGGTTTATTGGCAGACTATAGTCCATATGACAAATATTATTAATACAATGACAGTTCATACACTAAGGATAGAAATATATACAATTGATTAGAAATAATACTGTAATGTCGAAGTTAAGTGGAGCTACAGACAGACGTTTTCGCACCAAGAAGTCCATAGCTTAGAGGATAAATGGCAGGACTCATGGATAGCTTGGATGATCGGGTTGGTTGATTTTTTAATTCTTTGCATTAGACTGTATTGAGCACGTCTTGTTACCTCCTGGAAGTTCGGGACATTGCGGGTAGCAAACATTTGCGAAGCTGAGCATCTCGGGGTTAATTTATGTAAGAGTTTAAAAGACCTGTTGTACAGCAAATTTAGGGTTCTGCCAGAACCTTTTTTATAATTCACCCAGAGTTGCTGACCGTATATATTACTGCAGAAAGTACGAAAGAGAGTGTCTTTAGCTTCACTTGTATAGAATCGAAAGTTCCTTATGGTCATATTCGCTTTAGCACACAGGTTTCGAGATTCAGTGCCGGATTAACCCGAAGGCTAAAAGGCTGAAAGCCTTGGCCTACGAAAAAGTGTGGCCTTCGAAAAAAAAATTTTTTTTCAATAACACTAGCAGATTTTCTAGCAGTTGTCATCTGACCTTGAAGTAGAGGTGTTTGTTTAGTTGTTTTCCACTTTATTTGTGTAGACTGTAGAGTAGACCTAGGGAGCCTAAATTTATTATTTTATATCATATAAAATAATAAATTTATGTTTATTATGTTTATGTTTGTTATATTTATATGTTGTTATTTCTCTTTCGAGTGATGTGTATTTTTCTTTTACAGAAATTTTTAAAATTTTATGCATAAATCAAATATCATAGACATATATTGCAATATTGTCAGTGCATAATGTCTGACGGTTATGTTCGACACCATGAAAGTGGTACAGTGAAGAGAGAGAAACGCTTGATAAGACAACAGGAAGATGAAAAGCTGAGTGGATCGTTATTAAAGTTTTTCGCGCCGTCGTCATCCACATCGTCAAATTCAGATATTCCGGAACAACGTCAACAGCAGTCAGATGTACAGTCAGGTGAACCACAACAGCAAGCAAACAACGAACAAGAAGAGCTCGACGTACATGCATTCAGTCACGACCCAGCAAAATGGAAGATCTCGCCAGAATTAATAGAGCATTTTGTAAATAATCTACCAAATCAAAACTTGGATGATCTATCTCAATCTAAGTGAGCTTATGGGAACCAAAACCGATTCGCAATACGCGATTTTTTTGTTCGCAAACTTGTAAGCAATGAATCTGTCTCAAGAGAATGGCTCATATATTCACCATCTACCGGAAAGGTTTTCTGCTATGTTTGCAAGTTGTTTCAAAGCAGTAGTACAGATTGTTTGTCCAATGTTCGCTTCAACGAGTGGAGGAACGGACATGCTAGATTTGCGGTTCATGAGCGGAGTGACATTCACACAGTTTCCATGCTATATTATACTCAATTACAAATGAAAAATATGTAATCTCATTTAATAAAGCATCTATATTTGTCGAGTACTTTTTCTAATACCGATATACTGGAAAGATTTGTTGAAGTCCACGCAGTCCAGCCTTGGCCTACGAAACCCTTAATCCGGCCCTGTCGAGATTGTTTTCTTTGTTTTCTTATATCTGAGTAATCACTCAAGGAGCTGGTAATAGTTTAACCCAAATACTTAAACTCTTGTACTTCCTCATTTACCTCACCATTCATTTTAAACCTTATATCAGCTGGCTGATTACAGCTTTTAGGATGAAATTGCATAACCTTAGTTTTTGTAACATTGAAAAGAATATCATGTTTTTGCGAATACTCTTCGCAGACTTTTAGTAGCCAATCCAGACCTTTAACAGAGAGACTTATTAACACCATATCATCGGCATAAACCAAGTTATTTATCCTTGTGTTATCTATACAAATCCCACTGTTGCCTCGTTAAGTGAAGCAATTAATCCGTCAATATACACATTAAACAGCACAGGGGAGAGCAAGGAGCCTTGTCTCACCTCGCAAGAGGAGCCAAAACACTCAGATAGTATATTGCCCCACCTAACAGTGAAAGATTGGTGGGAATACCAAAATTTCAATAAATTTAATATGTACATGGGAAACTTCCTGTCTTCTAGTTTTGCAAATAAAATAGTGTGGTTCACCCTATCATATGCCTTACTTATATCTAGGAAACAGCTATAAATAGTTGAATTAATGTCAATGTATTTAGATATTGTTTCTTTAAGTACATAGATACACAGGTCAGTTGAGTGGGACCTTTTAAAGCCAAACTGATTAGATGTCCATAGGAAATCATTTAATCGGAGTAACAAGAGTTTTTCTAGTAGTCTCGAGAAGCAGGAAGCGACAGCAATAGGCCTGTAATTATTGCTGGAAAAAATGTATCCGTACTTATTTTTGACCAGGGGCAAGACATATATCCTCATGAACTCTGCAGGGATATAGCTATGAGCAAGCATGGCTGATAGGAGCAATGATATATGCAGACATACTACGTCATTTGCATATTTTAAGTGCTCATTCGATAAGTCATCTACCCCTGACGCAGAACCAGTCTTTAATTCTTTAATTAACCTCTTTACTTCAGAAAATGATATCAAAATATTTTCCCTTGTCCCTCCCACAATCGTTTCGCTGCAATGTATCTTAAGATTATCCCTACTCACACTGTTAAGAATGTTAGAGTAGTGGTTTTTCCACAGCTTTGCAATTTCATACTCCCCCGACGGTGTCCGGACAACTGCCCCCTGGACAACCGCCCCCCGGACAATTTCCCCCCGACAACCGCCCCCCGGAAAATTGCCCCCGTAGGACAATCGCCCCCCGGATTATTGCCCCCCATAAGTAAATAAAAATTAAATAGAAATTAAATTTACGTTTAAAAAATGGCAAGCTAAAACAATATTTAACAACATTATTGCCAATTCTTGCTTAATTTTGCTTGTAGCCTGAAAAAAAATTATATTTAAAAAGTTAGCAATATTTAACAAAAAATGTTCCAATTATTGCTTACTTATTTATAATAAAATTATGAAGTTTAGCTACTTAATTTTATTTAAACAGTTGGCAAGACTTATTGTATTTCATATATACTATGGATTAATTAATTATATTTAAACAGTTGGCAATACTTATTGAAAGGTCGTTTTGAAAGTCATAGTTGGTGGTTAGGTTAGGCTAGGTTAGGTTAGGTTAGGTTGGGTTTGTTTTTTATAAATATTAATAAATTTAATTCCTATTTAATTTTTATTTACTTATGGGGGGCAATAATCCGGGGGGCGATTGTCCTACGGGGGCAGTTGTCCGGGGGGCGGTTGTCGGGGGCCAATTGTCCGGAGGGCGGTTGTCCGGGGGGCAGTTGTCCTAGCACCTCCCCCGACACCCCATCGATTGTCGGAGGGAGGACATTTTTGACACCCGTCTGATTCTTAACAAATTTCCAAAATTTGTTATTATCGTTATTTATGAGAGCTTCACAGGCTTTTGATGCTCGAATAGACTCTTCTTCCTATTTACATCGCCTTTTGGCCGCCTCATACTGACCCCGACTTCTACACATTTTCATGTATACTGGTCCTAATCTGGGTCTACCATGAAAGCACCACAATTCATAGGCGTCTTTCGATTCCCTCTTCAGGGGGGCAATAAAATCATTCCATCCAGGAATAATCTTAGTATGATAGTTGTAAGATTTAATCAGGGGGCTTCCTGCTTCTCTTAACTGGGATATTATCTTACTATAACACCTATCTATGAGTTTACAGTGAGAATCATTTGAGCAAGGATTATTACAGGCAAGATGCAAAATTTCTAAATTATTAAAGAGGTGACTTGTTCTCTTTGTATTCTATTCTCTGCTGCATATTAACATTGGACTAATCGACGCGATTATTCTTACCTATTGAGTTCTTGTTAAGTCGTGTTGCGCATAAATTGGTAAAGTTAATTAATATTTCTAATGGTCTTTGATCAGAAAGAAGGAAATCATACAGAATATGAACTGTAACAATTCGATCCTTTAGATTATTACTAGTGAGACAATGATCAATCCACCTGGTGGTACCACTCATATCACTAACGTATGTAAAATTACCACTGGTTACCCCTAATACCTCTACATCACTTATACTTAAATTGGCCGACTCGCACATGTTACCCATTTCTACAAAGAATTCCGAGTTCACATGTGCGTTAAAGTCCCCCATTATTATACAGTGAGAATATTTGGGGTTATCTGATAATGACTTAATTTTGTACAGCAAATCAATGTATTCATCTAGATTACTGCCGTTGTTGTATGGTAAATAGCAGTTTACAATTAAGTACATTTTAAGAGAAAATATTGTACTTTAACCTAAGTACATTTTTACCGATAACTGGAAAGTACAAAGTACTTTTCCCAAATGTTTGGGAAATTTCCATGATTAAATCAACCAATCTGAGGTGATAGACAGTGTGGAAATTTAACGCAGCCAACCACGCGCCTTTGAGAACCAATTATTGTTAAAGCTAAATAAGAAGTTCTGCTGGTAATAAAGTTTGTTGTCCATGTTATTTATTTATCACTCTAATGAATATAATTAATATATAACTTATCGTTCTTACAAGGTAATGATTACTAATGTTATATTTGAGATTAAAGTACTTTTTACTTTTACAACTTGAGTATACTTTAAACAGGATACTTTTTTACTCTTTAGTACAAGTCACATATTGTACTTGTACTTCAACTTGAGTAATTTTTTGTCAAATTACTTGTACTTTAACATAAGTAACAAATTTCAGTACTTTCCACACCTCTGCCTGTATACTAGTGTTAACCAATTTGGTTTCAAAAAGGAACATGGTACTGACGTGTGTATATAGGCCTCAAAAGGCATGATCTGTAAATACAAAACTTTAAATTCTAGTGAATTTTTGTGTTTCCTGGATGCCTGTATGGCATTTGGTCGTGTTAATCATGATAAATTATTTGTGAAACTTGTAAATCGAAATATACCTGGTTACTTGATCCGTATATTAATACTCTGGTATAATCACCAGACAATGATTGTAAGATGGGGTGAGGTCAATTCAGAGCCATTCTCTGTAACCAATGGTGTCAAGCAGGAAGGAATATTAGAGTATCTCCCTACTTATTCAATGTTTATATGATACTCTATCTGCTGTACTGGACACTTGTAAAATAGGCCGCTATCTTGGTACAATGATTGTTAATCATATGATGTATGCAGATTATCTAGTCCTTATTTCTTCATCTGTAAAAGAGCTCAGCACACTTCTGAAGGTTTGTAAAAGGTATGGGAAGGATAATGACATAAAATATAATCTTACTAAAAGTCATATTATGATTATGGAAACCAAGGACTACATGTATATAATATTTCCTGAATTTCAATTCAGCCTTGTTCTCGGCCGGTCCCAAGTCCGGATAAATGGGGAGGGTTGGCGTCAGGAAAGGCATCCGGCCATAAAAACCCAGCCAAAGCCACAATGGTGAGTCTTCAACACGAAAATGCGATGACAGCTAGGGCGTACCCCGTAGGCGACGTACAGAGACCTCGCCCGACCTCTGTGGTGAGGCGAGGGCTACCGCACCAAGAGCGGGTGCGGCTAACGAAGCGAGCTCGGGTGGACCTGAGAATTGTGACGCTGAATGTTGGAAGCATGACTGGCAGAGGAAGAGAGAGTGTGGAGTTGATGAAGAAGAGAGTTGGGGGTGTTGTGTGTACAAGAAACACGCTGGAAGGGGAACAAAGCAAGAGAACTCAGTGAGGGATATAAATTGTTCTACAGTGGGGCGTCGGTTGAGGGAAGGAATGGTGTGGGTATTGTATTGGCGAAGGAATTGAAGGATAGCATAGTGGAAGTAAAGCGAAGAGGAGATAGACTGGTGACTTTGAGAATGAATTATGGGGAAGAGGTACTCAATATAATCAGTGCATACGCGCCCCAAAGTGGATGTCCGGACGACGTTAAGGAAGAATTCTGGAGGTTATTGGAGGAAGAAATGGAGAGTATTGCCGAGGACAACGAGTGGTGTTGGGCGGGGATATGAATGGACACGTTGGTGATCATAACGAGGGAGTGGTCAGAGTGCACGGTGGTCATGGCTATGGAGAGGCAAACGTGGACGGTGAGAGAGTGTTGGATATGGCTGTATCGTTTGATCTAGCGATTGTAAATACGTTTTTCAGAAAGAGGGAGGAGCATGTTATTACGTACAAGAGTGGAGGCAGAACATCGCAAATTGATTTCATACTGTATAGGAGGGCGCAATTGGCCGAGGTGAGGGACTGCAAAGTTATTCCAGAGACCATGTGACGCCAAAACACCGTTGGTAGTCATAGATGTGATGTTGAAAAGAGGAAGAAAGACCCGAGGAACAACAATGAGGAGAATTAGGTGGTACAAACTGAGAGAGGAGGGGAAGAAACGGAAATTTAGAGAGAGTGTTGAGTGAAATCCATGTTGATGAACAGAATGTACAGGATTGGTGGGTACATAATGCGAATGTCATGAGAACGGCAGGTAGAGACATATTGGGGGAAACATCAGGTAAAGTGTGGGAAGATAAGGAAGGATGGTGGTGGAGTGATGAGATCCAAAGGGCACTACGAAGTAAGAGAGAAACTAAGAAGTTATGGGAAGAATCGAGGAGTGAAGAGTGTAAGGTGGTATATAAAGAAGCAAAGAAACAGGCAAAGAGAGCAGTGGCGAGAGCAAAGGCGGAGGCATATCGACAGATGTATGAGGATTTAGAGGATCGTGAAGGACAAAAGAAGATATACAGATTGGCTAAGAGCAGAAATAGAGCGACAAAAGACTTTACACAGGTAAAACAAATTAAGGGAAGGGAGGGGGCGGTGCTGCAAAGAGATGAAGAGATAAAGGATAGATGGAAGGAATATTTTGAGGAATTATTAAATAAAGAAAACCCAAGATCTTTCTATGAGGATGGATTACCAAATGTAGCTATGACAGAACAAGTGGGGAGGATGGAAGTGAGTCGTGCTCTGAATAGGATGAAAAATAACAAAGCGACTGGCCCAGACGAGATACCAGCCGAGGCATGGAAGACACTGGGAGATGAGGGGGTGGATCTGGTGTGGGATCTAATGCAGAAGTTGTTTGACCAGGAGGTGACTCCGGATGAGTGGCGGACTAGCATCATAGTGCCTATATTCAAAGAGAAGGGAGACGTACAAGATTGCACGAATTATAGAGGGATCAAGCTAATATCACATACAATGAAGATATGGGAGCGAATAGTGGAGTGTAGGTTGAGAGACAAAGCGGAAGTGTCAGTGGAACAGTTTGGATTTTTGCCGGGAAGGAGAACGACAGATGCAGTTTTTGCATTGAAACAGTTGGCAGAGAGGTACAGAGAGGGGCAGAAGGCGTTGCACATGGTTTTTATTGACTTGGAGAAGGCATATGATAGGATACCACGGCAGGAAGTTTGGAGATACTTAAGGGAAAAGATGGTACCGGAGAAGTATGTTAAACTGATCAAGGGGATGTACAGGGGAGTAACAACTAAGGTGAGGAGTAGTGTGGGTGTGTCAGAGAGCTTTGGGGTGGAAGTTGGTCTGCACCAAGGATCAGCTTTGAGCCCCTTCCTTTTCAATGTGGTATTCGATGTGTTGACGGACAGGATTAGAGGGGAGGCGCCGTGGTGCATGATGTATGCAGACGATGCTGTGTTGAGTGGGGAGACGAAAGAGGTGGAGCAGCAGTTGGAAAATTGGAGAGAGGCGTTGGAAAGTAGGGGGATGAGAATTAGCCGAAAGAAGACCGAATATATGAGATGTGATGTGCAGCAGGACCGAGGAGGGGAAGTGACATTGAGTGGAGAGCGTGTTAAGACGGTGGAGTATTTTAAATACTTGGGGTGAACAGTGGATGCAGAGGGGGGAGCAGAGAGAGAGATAAACTGTAGAATACAGTCGGGGTGGAAGAACTGGAGAGACGTATCAGGGGTGCTCCGTAATAAGAGGGTCCCAGTGAAACTGAAGGGAAAGGTGTTCAAAACAGTGGTGAGGCCGGCAATGTTGTATGGAATGGAGACTGTGCCAATGAAGAAGAGCAATGAAAGAAAAATCGATGTGGCTGAAATGAAGATGTTGGGATGGATGTGTGGAGTGACGAGGAGGGATAGGGTCAGAAATGAGCATATAAGAGGAACAGTGAAGGTGGCGGAAGCATCTAAAAAGGTGCAGGAGGCCAGGCTGAGGTGGTATGGACACGTCGGGAGAAGAGAGGAGGAGTATGTGGGGCGCAGAGTGCTGGAGATGGAGTTGCCGGGACGGAGAAGAGGAAGACCGAAGACGAGATGGAGGGACTGTGTGGTGGCGGACATCAGGGAGAAGGACTTGGAGGAGGACGCGGTATACGACAGAGGAGAGTGGAGAAGACGAACCAAAAACAGCGACCCCATGTAAAGATGGGATAATAAGCTGCGGAAGAAGAAGTTGCTCTCAGAAGTATGTATCTGGGCCACGTACTTACTGATGGTCTTTCAGATGACTGTGATATTCTAAGGCAATTTAAACAATTATATGCTCAGGGAAATACTTTCATTAGAAAATTTCATATATGTACATCAGATGTTTAGATGACTTTGTTCAAAGCTTTATGTACCCCAATGTATGGAGCTCATCTGTGGTGGAACTACAGGATGTTATTATAATATGAGAAAAATGTACCGTATGCTGCCTATAATAATATTTTTAGGAGTTTATTAAGAACTCCTAGATTTATAAATGGTACTCCTTCTAGTACCAATTTGCTCTTTGTAGCCAATAAAGTGCCAAACTGTGCCAGTGTCATACGCAATTTTGTATTTAGATTTATCACAGTCTTGGTGAGTCAGTTAATAAGATAATAGAAGACATGGTTAGTGGACTGGTGTATGATATATTTTATAGATCTCAAATCTGGAAGCATTGGCGTAGGCAACTGTATGTTCATTATTCATAGTGTTTCATTGGCCTACATAGTCAATGCTCCAGCAATTCTCTCTTAATCTTCTATGGACAAATTGTATAATGTCTGTTGAGTCTGAAATAAAGTTCGTTTGTTTGTTTGTCTGTTCTTCTGGTCCATCCACATTAGAAAACGAAACACATCGCGTTGTGCTGAGATAACCTTGGAATTAGGTGTTCTATCCTTTTACACCCATTAGGTAGAGGAACATACTGTATTTGGATCTGAGGAAAGTGCTGAATAACACCTTAACCTATTCGTACAAATTTTACCGACAGGTCGGGTATAAAAATTTTAATGATGCTATAATTAACAACTAATGGGACATTTACCAATTACTTGAATTAAGAACTTTTTTCATTTCGGTCGGATCGGTGGAAACGAACCAGCATTGTAGATCCGAGGTTAATTAATTTAAGGGGAAGTCTCAATCAACAACATAAAAATCTGTAAAACGGCAACAGTTCTCTTAAGATGTTTTGGAATATCTAACAGGTTAAGGGTTGTTTTGTACGTTTCTTTGATAATTAAGTTTAGAGTTTCTTTGACAGCGGACGTTTCGTGAACAGGTTTTTAACATCGAAAAAGTTTTTATGTCATTAATAAATGTAATTCGGTTATACTGAAAAGCTGCTTCTCCGATGTCTGAACTATTTTCCATAAGTATATCCTTACAAAAGCAACTTTCTAATTTTTTAGATCCTCCTTTTGAAGATGATCAAAGTCGAAAGCTTGAGTATCGATGTAAACTTAATATAAAAATGGAAGAAAAGATCTTTCTGGGCTGTAATTATTTTCTTACCAAAGAATTCTGATAAGATTAAACCATGGTAGACTATTATTCAGAAAAAAAAAAAGACAGCTCTTCTCTCACCGAATTTCTATTTCCTCGGGCTAACTTAGAGTGGATCTTAGGGTCTCGGTTTGTCTGTAGTTTTCCAATTATTATTATTATTATGTAATTAAAATTTAATTAAGCCTTTTATATACTCGTGTGTGTGTATATGTATATATATATATATATATTATATATTATATATATATATACACACACACACGAGTGTGTATATATATATATATATATATATATATATACATGCATATATACACATGTGTATATATAATATATACATGCCTTGTAGCTCCTGGTAAAAGCATCATATACAGTGTAATCTTGCACAGAAAAGCAGCCACAAAAGAAGATTTCAAGCTTTAACTGCTAGAGGGCACGGTGGAAGAATGCGGTTTGAAGCCAAATTGGGGTTTCAAATTATATAATTAAAATTTTTAGAAATTTTATAATGAAACACCAAAGTTTGAACATCTTTAGTACAAGTGTCGCGATAAAGGCGGTAAAACAATACATTTATATATTTCATAATCATAACTATGAAGTTTTTGTATTAATTAATCATCATATTTACACTACCAAATCATAACTACTGTACCTATATATGAAATGCTTTCACCTTATAATTAATTTGAGAGCCCAGTAAGACCTAAAGCTTAAGGGCCAAACTACATAAAATAAATAAATATTGTTTAAAAAACTAATATTGTCAATTCTAGTATCTATTTCTACCAATAGAGAGTTGTTGTTATTATACCTTTAGTTAGCTTCCGCCCGAATTGTTCATTCTGACGAAGGTCAAGCTTTTCACTCCACCTTAGGCCTACAGTTTAACGTGGAATCCGAACCACGCCCCATCAGCAGCAGCCCAGCGTCTTAACCACTAGGCCACCTAGGGTACCCATTTATCTACCAACCACTTTCTTTATTGCGTGGAAGGATAAACAGCTGGGTCTTGCTGCGCGCCGGCTGCCGTCGGGTCTCGAACCCGGGGCAGATGGATTCGTAGTCAGCGACGCTAATCACTACACCATTATTAATATTATTATTATTATTAATTATTATTATTATACTGTATGTCTGAAATACCTTTCTTGTTGGAGCCGAACTTTACCAAACATTTGGCAAAAAAAGCCTCGAAACGAGTACACTACAAAACGTTACTTTCAAAGCCTTTTGAATTTCAAGGATTACGCTTCAGTGTTTCATATTTGTGTTACTTCTTTAACCCTTAAACCCTACCAGGGGTACTGGTGTACCGTAGTACCCCGCAATTTAGCCCTGTTCAAAAATCAACATTTTCTTATTTTCATAGGTTTCTGTACTTTTTCCCATGCTTTTTGACATGAAAAGGCCGAAAATCACAACCATTTTGACCTAGGTTGTTGGGAAGCATTGCCGCATGGAGCTTTAAGTTTTCTGCCTTGAAATCGGCCAAAAGCACCAGTTCCGGGGTCCCTTGAATCATGTTTTGCACTATAACTTTTTATCTAAACAAGATAGAGCAACAAAATAGGCACCAAATTAAAGTGTTTTTAATCCTCTTTCTAACTTATACAATTATGATAGTCTTGGAACAAGAAATGGCACATTGGTACATACAAAGATTTCAGAAATATCACAAAATTCGTTTTCTCACACTCAAGGCAGACAAGGCGCCTTATTCATGACACAAATTTGAGATTAACATTTTGTCACAAGTCTAATCGATCAAGAAGTGAAAGCATTACATGATTAATTTCATAATGACATTTACACAGTCAGTTGTTGAGAGTTTGTTTCTTGAAGCTGTCAAAGCGGCGTCTGTTGAACTCCACAGCTTGAAGGAGATAGTCCCTTTGCTTGGCATCTGTTGTTATGACATTTGCAAAGTCGCTCATCATCTTGACACCACGTTCAGCAATGTCATTCACCGCTTTCAGATTCTTAACATAGTCCAACGCTTTTCTGTAGTCCTCATTCTGTGGCCAAGACGTGACAGGTTCCAGAAGCAACTCGGATCCAATGTTTAGTGTGTCCAGCAGGAAATGTGATTCTGGGCCAATGAGATCAACCAGGGTGGTCTTAGCTGTGACTCTCTGGAATAGAGGCTTTCCTGTTCTGAAGCTGTCTGGCTTCTCAGTGGCATGTAACTGGGCAGCAATGTCGTGCTTCAATGTGTCACTCAATCTACTGCTGAACAGGGCAAATGGCACGACTTCCTGCGTCAGGTACCATTTGTGGTTTTCCATCTTATTAAGTACTGCATCAGCAAGCTCTGGGTCAGTTTTCTTGTACTTCAACATGTCCTGGATTAGACTTAGATCATTCACGGGAGCATCTGCAGCAGACATTGACATCATCCATACAGGAGTGTAGAACAGCGCAAGGAAGGTGTTGAGTCTTTCCAGCTTTGATACAGTGTCTTCGTCGTACTCAAGTTGATCTGCAAACATCAGCATTTTCATGGAGTACAGGTTTCTGGCCATCCATCTGGCCTGATGAATGGCGCCTGGTCGACTCCAGTGAATACCTCGAGGAGGCGTTCCTCCAAGAACAATGACTGTCAGTTCAGCCATTTCCCTGTAGTCGGCTCTTGGAAGCCTTTCTGCTGTTAGAATGTCTTGGAGTATTTCTTCACTGTTCTTCTTCTTTTCCTTCAGCCATTTGCTGTTGATAGCCAGCATCTTTGGGTTTTCCTTGGACAAGTCCGTCCAAACATCCTTCAGATGCTCAAACCAGGGATTATCTGGCCCCTTCACCTTCCCAAACAGCTTCTCCCAAACTGCTCCTACTAGGATTTCCAGGATGTGATGTCGACAAGCCAGATAAAACACCTTTTTGTTCAGCATTTTCTCTAGCAGTTTGGCAGCTCCTCTGTGAACTCCACTGTTACTGGATGTAGTGTCAAAAACAAGGGCAGTAACATTATCCGTAAGTTCCCATGTCTCCAGTAAATCCATTGAAGCCTCAGCCTGAGCTGTGCCAGAAGAATTGTCGATGACAGGTACTCCCAATAACTTTCCTTCAATGTATGAAGGTGGACCAGACACTAGCACAGCTAAAGTCTCTGAGGTACTTCCAGGTTCACTGCCCAAGACATCTTTGAGCAACTTTCCATCCCAGTGTAAGGCAGCGTACTGTGGGGGGTTTTCACAAAACTTGGACATGTGACTCTGGCTGATATTATACCTGGACAGCATTCTGTTGCGACGTGTTGTTGAGGTTGAGATGACGAAGTTATCCAGATCAGCCCCTCCAGCTTTCAAGGTGGCAGAAACCATGGCAGTAACTTGGATTGTCTGATAAACCAAGACGATCAGCTGTATTGCAGATGACATCACATTCCATGACCTTCCTTGGAAACGTCAAAGTCACACTAGTCACAGTGTCTTGATGGTGAGAACATCCAGGACGAGGCTGATGGTAATCCATGTCATCTGTGTTAGCGTCGTTGTCAGTTGAGTCACCCCAGGTAATGTCATCCACATGAACAACTGCCTCTTGTTCTGCTGCAGCTGTAAAATAGTACAACATGTTAAGACAGTAATTGTTAAGTACATGCTAAATATCGCAATGGAGTAAAACTTAAAACTTTTTGTAACGTTCAAAGTAATTAGTTTTACCTTGTTCTTGTCTATGCTGCAGTCTTTCATTCCTCGCTGCTTGCTGCAGGGATCTTGTCTCAAAAATCTTGTCATGACCAGACATATGACCTTTCCTCTGTCTTTTGGTCTTCGTAGAACCTGATATCCTCATCTTTCTTCTCTCTGGATAACAGTCTGTTGTTCTGTATTTCCTGGATTGCATCTGGAGCTCCTATATCGAACAGGCTGTCTAATTCCAGCACAAATGCTCCTCTTTTTCCTCCAGGGTTACTTGCTCTTCCTTTGCTTTTCACCAGAGCACGATGTTTCTCATGTAGTTTCATGAAGAGCTTCATTGCGTTGTACTTGGTCATTGTCTTGATCCTAGCCATCTGCCAGAATGGGATGATAGATTCAACTGTTTCATATGCAAGGTCTTGAACCATGGGCCTCCCTGCATTTTCCGGTAAATTCTGAAGATTAAGGAAATACTGGAACGCCTGTCTGTTGGTGGGAAGCTGGGAACCACTGATAAAAACTGAAGGGTATCCAACCAGGAAAGTTTCAGTGAGAGATCTGGTAGATGGCCCAGTTGACACCTGCCTGTGGACAGTACGTGGAGGTTCTGAGATATCAACTGTGCGCCCACGGAGCTCCCTCAGCTCCTTGCTTAATGCCATTGTGAAGTTGTAACTTGTAGATGGTTTTCTAGATTCTGATTGAGTTTCTGTTGTTTCCTGAAAAATGATAGTTAATTATTATTATTATTATTATTATTATTAATTATTATTTATTTATTATTATTATTATTATTATTATTTATTAATTTTATGCTCTTTCATTTGATACCTAATTTGTTGCTCTATCTTGTTTAGATCAAAAGTTAAAGTGCAAAACATAATTCAAGGGACCCCGGAATTGGCGCTTTGGCCGATTTCAAGGCAGAAAATTTAAAGCTCCATGCGGCAATGCTTCCCAACATCCTAGGTCAAAATAGTTGTGATTTTCGGCTTTTTCAGGTTAAAAAGCATGGGACAATGTACAGAAACCTATGAAAATAAGAAAAAGTTGATTTTTGAACAGGCCTAACCCCGCATATTGCTAGCGGAGCTTTTATAATGAGTAGGGATTAAGAGATAAGGTGAATACAGTTCAAAAGTCATTTCGAAAAGGGAACGGCTCTGTATAAAAATGTTGATTATAATGTGGAGAAGCTGGCTGTGATTATCGAACTAGCATTTTACGTCTATCCCAAACCGAGGTATTACAAATGTATCAAAAGTGTGTTTTGTTCATGAGAGGACAATTTCTAAAGAGCATAGAAGTTTTTTAATCAGTAATGAACGAGGTTTTTTTAATCTTAATACTGTCATCAAATAAAAAACAACTGAAGAAAACCAACAGACTATTTCGAATTAGTAACTTTTTATGCTTTTTACAAACTTTGTATTTCTAGGCAAACTTTTTCTTCCCAAGATGTACTACTGTATCAGAAATTAATCTGACAGATTTACCATATTTTCATTCAATCGCAAAAGGATATTGGGCACCAGGTACTTTAACCCTTTCAGGCAAAGTGGTTTAAGAATAAAACCACCTTTTCAGTCCTAACTTCATCCTAAAACCAGCACAAATACTCCTTTTTCCATCCGTCAAATTGTAACAAGATGAGGCATGAAAGGAAACATAAAAATAAAAAATAATAAATAAAGTAAAATTTTTTTTTTTTTTTTTTTGGCGTGTGTGCCGCAAAGAGTTACGAGTAAGTCGTTTTCCTGATGCAGCTTATAAGAAATGTTTCATACACTCAAAAAAAAATCCCTTGTCTATGGATCAGCTTAGAAGTGTATCGAAATCATCACTGTGCGTGCATTTTTCATCTCGGCAGGTTTTTTATAGTTAAATGAGTAAGACCGCAAAATGTACCATTAATGATTAGTGGACTAGCTATCGGCATATCTCGAAAGAGATCACAGTACACCAAACGCAATAAATACTATTATTTGGGGTTTAGGGAGAGAAAAGTTTCCGTGGTTGATTTAGCAACCTGGTTGAAGTCCATAGATCAACCTAGAGTTGCGTGAATTCCTTTTTGTTTATGCAGGAAGGAGGGAGCCAAGGGCGAATGTCCTTGGTTTTGTTACATACCAGCTAAAAATCTGAATTTGGAGCTTTCACAATACTTTTGAACATGGTCAAAGAAGAAACAATTGGAAGACGAGTAAATATATTTCTTATTTTCATAAAAAAACTGTAATAAAGTGGCGAATCCTTCTTAAAAGGAGTTACCTAAACTTATAAAACAACTCTGGACCTGAAACCTCGGTAAGTTTTATAAGAGCTCGAGTACACACTAATTAATGTTACGGAACTCCTGTATAAAAACCCGGTTTTTTTATTTTGTCAGTATCTTTGGCGTAACTATGCGTAACTTCGCTTAATGTAACTTTGGTACGCAACGTTGCTATAATTTTTTTGTTAGTAACTTCAACGTAACATTTGTATGTGTAATTTTCTCATAAACATGTACTTCAGACAATCAATATTTTCGAAGGAAAACTGAAATATAAACAAGGGTAAATAATAAATTTATTAACTGTACATGGTATAAAAATTGAAAAATATCTTGACATAAGTAATATATATATATATGGTGGCCAAAACTACCCACTAAATCACAAGGTAAGTTTTACAAGGTAATTTAATAAAGTCAAATAAAAAGTTCAAATATACTAAGTTAAAAAATAATTTAGTTTTCCACTAAACATAAATAATTAATTTTAATGAATATTAAAAAAAAAAATGAGAAGTTACAAATACGAATTATAGGCCTATACCCCAGAACTAAGTTTTTTAGTTTAATTGTTATTAAAACAGTAGGAGGCTAGCTATTCTAGATTTTTGGCTGAAATAAGCTCCGAAGCCACAGGAACACCATCCATTACGGAACATAATCTTATTTTCATGAAAGATTTCCTCGCAGTGGTATAAGTAAAACATCTAGTTCTCTGTAACCAGAGAAATATGGGGCCCATGGCTAATTCTTCTTCAGGAACTTCCTGAAAAATAAAATTATTTAAATTATAATTTGGTTATTCTTCAAATTAATTACTTAGCTTTTTGTCTGTTCAGTAACACTATCAAATTTAAATTCATAAATGAAAAGGATATTTGTGGACAGGTATAACTCGTTAAAAGAAAGCATTTTGCTAGCTTTCTAAACAATCCTAAATATAAATTCCACATTAGCTAATAGTAAAATGCAAAAATTTAAAAATGGTGTATATACAGGGTGAGTAAAAAGTCCGGAAAAATAGGGATAGCAAACTTTTATTGCAAAAAGAAATGTGTTACAAGTAATGTTATAAGATGTGCTCTACTGTATATGTTCTCCTTTCACTTCCAGACATTTCTGGAATCTGTTTCCCAACTCGACCTGGACTCTTTCCAGGACATCGGGCTGGATTGCAGCACAGGCTTCTGTAATGCGCTGCTTCAAGTGGTCTGTGCCCGGGATCTTCAGACCATACACAATGGCTTTGAGATGTCCCAGAAGTAAAAGTCCAGCGGTGTCAGGTCTGGTGACCGGGGAGGCGACTCCACTGGACCACAACGACCAAGCAAACACTCTGGAAATTATTGTAATGACAATTCCCAATTATTTCCTGTTTCCGGACTTTTGACTCACCCTGTATAAATACTCGTATATAAACTTTAGTAAAATATTCAAATTTTCATTTCAATATTAAACGAAGTATAAGTTCTAAACAAGAACTATTATATACCATTACATCATGGGTTTAAAACGAGGAAACAGAAGAAAACCCCCCAGCTCTTTAACAATGACAAGCAAGTGATACAAATGAAAAGTACTTACTTGAAATAATTTGTGCTCCTATGGTAATGTCCACAAAAACAGCACCTATCGCTATCATTAAGGGAACACGCTAAGGTAAGATAACTTTTCCCTCTCTCTTCCAGTTGAGTCTTTCATCTTCAAGTATAAACAGTTTATATAGGCTTAGGCCCTATATTTCAATATTTTTATATTAATTTCATCTTTTACTGAAGTTTCAAACTTCAATATAAATTGTGGAGCTATTCAAGAAAAATTAATACATAAACCACTCATTCTAAAGAAATCTACATATTTTAACTAACCCAAATCAATTTAACATTAAAATATTGTACAAAATAGTTAATCTATTGAAAGTAAATTTTTCCCAAAACTATCAAACATACAGTATCATCAAAACTACGAATTATTAAATCAATATGTCTGAAAACCTAGTCATAAAAGGTAAGAATTCTTGAGTATCAAAATTTAACTAAATTTTAACTACTGTATGTTCATGGTGCAATGATGAAAAATTGAATTATGAAATTACTTAGAAATAATCTATTTTAAACTGCGGCTCAGAGTTGGGAACCTGCTAAAATAAAATTCAGCCATGTACGCTATAACGATACTGTAGTTTGAAAAATTTGAAATAGAGTAGCAAAAACCTTCTGAAATTTTTTTCTTATAGGTGCTCTCTAATCGTCTTTTCAGTAAATTAATTTTTTAAAATTTAATGTAAAGCTTGTCACGGCTAATTGTTTTGATACTATTTCTTTCAAAAGCATTTTTACCACAACAAAAATTAGCCTTTGAAATTTTAATTTGTTTTAATCAGATCTCAAAACTTTCTTACCCTTCTCGACATCTTGAGAATAATGAAATGGGTCTTTATTAAGAACTTGCAACTCCTTTGTAAACCAGGAGAAAATACTTGAAATGTCATCATCTGAGAGAGGTATTCAGGAATTTTTATTTAAAGGTTTAAACTTCTTTGTAGGTTCAGAGGACAAATTCAGAGAATTCTTATCACATGAAATAGTTCGAAGTGTACTGGGATCAGAATGTAAAGCGTTCTTTTTCTTCTGAGCAAATTTTTTTTTCCTTGCAATACTGTTTCCTAAATTCAGTGTAATGTCTTCCCATTCCATGAAACAATTTTTTTTAAATAATCTGATTAGCCTATTCCTAAAAGAATAATTAAAAATTATAATTTTACATAATAAGTCTGAAATTATAATTCTTTTAAAGATCAATCTAGAATTTAACAAAAATATTTCTGCTCTTGGTAATTCACTGTTTAACAAAGATTCTGTTCCTCTGGTAGTGTTGGGTGTTACTTTCAGACTTCTTAGTGCCGGTTTCGAAAATAGTGAAATTTTTCCATCGCCCACAGTTTTATATATATATATATATATATATATATATATATATATATATATATAGAAACGACGTAAATATTGAGGAGCGTTCTGCACACGAGGAAAAGAAATAACGAACAAATGAAAAATGAAGTCCCCGCCCGGGAATCGAACCCAGGATCTTCCGATTGCCGGTCAGATATGCTAACCACTACACCACAGGGCACACAATAGTCAGAAGTCGTGATTCTCCTACATAGGGCAGAAACCAATGCCCTAAGAGGGCACCCTCGCAAATCGTGAATATGTACATTCAACTGCAATGACCACGCAGTATACCTGTATTAATGTATAGAAACGACGTAAATATTGAGGAGCGTTCTGCACACGAGGAAGAGAAATAACGAACAAATGAAAAATGAAGTCCCCGCCCGGGAATCGAACCCAGGATCTTCCGATTGCCGGAAGATTTGCGAGGGTGCCCTCTTAGGGCATTGGTTTCTGCCCTATGTAGGAGAATCACGACT
Organism: Bathynomus jamesi; assembly: GCA_023014485.1. Lineage (NCBI taxonomy): Eukaryota > Metazoa > Arthropoda > Malacostraca > Isopoda > Cirolanidae > Bathynomus > Bathynomus jamesi. The sequence goes on along the minus strand of JAJOZX010001129.1, from coordinate 372,277 downwards.
TCTGACTATTGTGTGCCCTGTGGTGTAGTGGTTAGCATATCTGACCGGCAATCGGAAGATCCTGGGTTCGATTCCCCGGCGGGGACTTCATTTTTCATTTGTTCGTTATTTCTCTTCCTAACTTAGGCACTTTCCAGAGTTGTTGCAAATGTCGATGGGTGGTGGACGGGGATGAATTGAGTTTCTGGGCCAATTCTTCGACAGTTGTTGAACAGTCTTCAAGTGCAGCTAACAGCAGGTCATCATCAAACTCAGCAGGGCGTCCAGAGCGTACTGCATCTGTCAAACAGCAGTCACCATTCCTAAACTTTTGAAACCATCTTTGACATTTCCTCACATGCAGAATATCGTTGCCATAAACTTCCTGAATGTTTCGCGTTGCTTCAGTAGCACTATTCCCTTTTTTGAACTCGTAAAGCATTATATGCCTGATATGCTCTTCTGATACCACCATGTTTATGAGGGGTTCACATAAAGCAAAACACACGTCTTCACTGGTCAAGGTCTGTAAAGTATGTAGCGAAACACGATAGATTTCCTCTTAGATATAACCTTCGGAAAATTTATGCTTAAACTGAGTGGGACTAGTTTAAACTTAATCTATCGTAAAAAACGACATTACTTATGGGCTGACCTGATAATTACGTTGTTGGAAGCATGGGGTCTATATGACCCCCAGGTCTAAAATCTTACAAAATGGTGCTATAAAAAGTCTGTTATGAAACAACCACATGAATGAAACATTGTACAGTATTTGATATTTAAGAACTTTTAACAAATATTATCTCTCTCCATGTTTTGACTGCTGATACAAAATACAAAGATAAAAAACTCATCCTTACGGTAGTGATTCTGGTAGGTAGTGATAGCGATTCTAGCATTTTTATAATTTCACAATGATCAAGTATTGTCTTTCTTGACTTTATCAAAATTTATGAATTAATCTATGACTATGGGTGAGTATGAAATAAATCTCTAAAATAAAGTAAAATTCATTAAAATAATTACGTAAAAATTAAATATAGTGTACATTAAATAACGCGAAAGGAACCAAGGGGTCAGTTTCACCCCAAATAGATAAAATGACACTCCTCCCGAAGGAATTCAGTAAAAGCAATAAAACTTTGATATATATAAAAAAAAAGAGTGTTAGGTAGGATTACATGGAAGTGAAGGTCGCCACACTGCCTGGTCTATTAGCAGCAACTATTTTAAAAACACTGGGGATCAAATAGACCCCATGGCTTCTGATGAGGGGTAAACCAACGACTACAAATAACTACAAAGCAGGGATGACATTCAAAATTAACTTTTTGCCTATATTTTCATTTTTTGTTTCTATACCTACACTTCAAATATAAGTTTTTATATGTATATTTATCATATCTATTTACAACAAAATAATATTACAAAAGTATTTGTAATACTGATAATTTTGCTCAGTGGATAATTCTCATTTTTTACCTACCTACCTTTTCACAGGTAAAATGTTGGTGAAAGATCATCTAAAACGAAGAATCTTATTTTTAGGTTCATTTTTTGGTATACGCCAAGAATATTAAATTTGTCATTTTTATAATTCACCATCGCATAATTGTGTATTGGTACCTTTACCTGTACATATATCATTTAAAATATATATTCCTCTACCTTTACTTATACCTATACCCACAAGGTACAGAACTGGCCACACTCCTGTTCATTATCATGCTAACAGACATAGACAGCGGAGTAAACAGCAACAGTACAGTAACATCCTTTGCGGACGATACAAAGATCAGCAGAAAAATCAGCGATGCAAATGAAGTGGAGGCCATGCAGAGGAACACGAACAAAATATACACATGGCCAGAAGACAACAATATGAATTTTAACACCGAGAAATTTCAGCTCTTGAGATATGGTAGAAATGAGGAACTTAAACAGACTACATTTGCTCCAGATAGACAGGAAATTCATAGAAGCACGAAAGCGGTCGATCTGGGGGTAATAATGACCGATGATGCCAAATTCAAGACAAAATCAGACAGCAATAAACAAAGCAAAAAGAGTCGTGGAACAGATACTAAGAACGTTCAAAAGGAGAGACAAGACAGTAATGATTCCACTGTTGAGAACACTGATCATACCAAAACTTGAATACTGCTCAGTTTTGACGTCCCCATATAAAAAGGAAGAAAACTAGAAGAAACGCAGACCCATTTCACAGCCAAGATTGATGGCTGCAAAGAACTGAACTACTGGGAAAGACTACGTAAACTAAATCTGTACTCCCTGAAAAGGAGAAGAGAGAAGTATACCATAATCTACACATGGAAAATGATCTAGAAACTGGTACCAAACCTCAAACTAAATCCAATTATCATCCAAACAATGCTAGAAAATAGGAAAGGCAGAATGTGTAGTGTTTCCAAATTAAAGGCCCGACAAGCGACCTTCTCAACACTGAAGGAAGATAGCTTGGTTGTCAGGGGCCCGGGGCCGTGTGAAGAGACCAACACGGAACCGAAACGAGGTTAACGAGGTATACTTACACTCTTTTCTTCATTTATGGAGGGGGGTTGCGGGCGTTCGCCTTGGCCCCTCCTTCCCGCATAAAAAAGTTAAATTTTATATTGATATTAAGTTTATATTAAGTTACATATAACAGGGCCGGGAGAGGTGGGGTGCATGAGGTGTCAAATCACTAGGGCCCGAGCTGGAAGATAGATTAGGAGGTGATCGGGGGTAAAGGAACCCGGAGTCAAAGTAGCACCAGGACCCGTGATTCCTCTCCTGTTTCTTGATTATTATACCTAGGTTAGATGCATACCAGGCTTCATGTTGTTGTGCAGTCAGGCTAAGACAGAATCAGGCACAGAACCGAGGACCCAAAAGTATTACCTCGCAAATGAATGAACCCACTTCATCTGTGAATTATAAAACATTCGAATTCACTTATGTCCAGTTGCCTACGCAAGCAAGCAAGCGCGCACGCACACACACACACACCACACACACACACACACAACACACACACAGAATAAGCAACTAAATAAAGGTTGGCCTATCTCCTACTTAAATAATTTAGATTTTTTGAAAAACTTAACGTAGGGCCTAACTGTAGAAACAAGTTTATACCGTGTTATCCCTAATGTTGCGTGTTAAAATGAATGCCAAAAAAATTTAGGGTCCAAACTTTTATTAACTGCGTTATTGTGTTTTATCAAATATACATAATGAGTGTGGAGCGGGTTTGCCAAGACATAATATGCAAAAAAACAAAACAAAATAGAATCATCATCTAAAATTACAAATAATGAAGATACCAATAACGATGTTAAGTACGTAGAGCTTTAGACAAACATTTTCATACCAATAAGTTCATAGTCTAGGAGACAAAGCCGTACACATGAATAGCTTCGCCAACTGGTTTATTTGAGTTTTCAAGCCTTTGCGTTAGACAGTATTGAGCATGTGTTGTTGTCTCCAGGATGCTCGAGACATTGTGTTTAGCGAACATTTACGAAGCTGAGCATCTTGGAGGTAACTTATGCTGCAGTCTAAAAGATATATTATAAAGCAAGGTAAAATTCAAGAGTCCAGACAGTTCAGAAACTGAGTTAATAGGCCCTAATTACTATCCTAACCTAACCAACCCTAATCATTTGACTGTGGTTTGATTGCATGCTTCACGAACAACAGAAGTATCAGATTGATTAACAAGGAAACTCTGAAGATATTCACAGTATATGAAGAAACTCTGAGGAAAGTTCGCATAAGGAAAGTACCTGATTATGTTATTGAAACTTTACACTTTGTGCTTCACAGTCTTAACTTTGTGGTGCTACATTCTTCCCAAGAAGACTTCTGTATTGGATTTTAGACATATTTCTAGTGAAAATTAAAGGAAAAAGAAAGAGAAGAAACAGAATCCATATTAGAGCAATTTAGCAGACAGGCGGGCAATACATTTTCAGAACTCCAACAAAAAGAGCAACACAAAATTGCAGACGAAGGATAAGCACAAAATAAAGAGAATGTTCTTTTAATAGATTCACAGTAATAACTGAATCTACACACACACTATTAAAACCAAAAGTTAGCAGTTGACGAGGAAGCTTCTAGCAGTGGCTGTATCCTCCAGCGCGGGACACGTCAGCGCGTCAACGTCAACGAAAAAACGTGGAACGTCAACGCGAAGAAGAGGCGACGTCAAACCGAAACATAAATGCATTGGTGGCCAAACTTCCTCAAAACTCCGTGCAGCGGGCTGTCTACGGTTGGCCAGATTGGCAGTCGACGGCCTGTTGTGTGGCACGGTCAGAGTGCCGATCGGCTCCCGGGGCCGAACCTATACCACCGTGCTATTTTTTCATTTACGGGAAGCAATTGCGTGCCGGACGTGCTCCCCGGACTACTCTTACTCTCCGGCGACATTAAGACTAATCCATGCCCCACTACAATTTACACATGTCAACATACACAAAGATAGACACAATAGGACCATGAGACACATACAGAAGCATAATATTAACATATTACGTATAGTACAACGTAGATGGATGGCCTCACAAACAAAATCATGCAGCCTAGGGAATTCGTACAGAAACAAAACATTCACATAGCACTTATACAAGAAACAAAACTAAAGCACACACACAAAACACCCACCATCCCTGACATCACGCGATCCGTCAAGATCGTACTTGGGGGGTCACGGGGGTGAACTCATCACTTACGTACGTAAAAGCATTAGCTACACTGATGCTACCAAAACATTACAAACACAATCCAAGCAGATAACACGATAGAAATACAGGCACTTAACATTAAAAGACGCGCAAAACACAACACCACACTCATCAACATTTGCATCCCACCAGATAGTTCACCTCAGGTGCCAGCCAATTACAATCCACAGTTACACAATCTGGCCTCTCTCACTAATGTCATCTTAGGAGGAGACTTCAACGCTAAAGACACTAGTTGGTACCTGCACAACCAAAACAACACCAGAGGCGCCAACATAGCCACACAACTAAACAGCCTCTTCATTCTTAACAACACAGAAGAACATAAACACGCACCACATCAAGCAGGATACTCAAACTCCTCCCCAGACATAACGTTCTGTTCCCCCTCACTAGCAACACATACACACTGAAGAACAGAAAACAACTGTCATCAGACCACGTTCCCAGCATCATTACAACACGTTCTACACTCTGCTCCAACAGCCTTAGGCACACTTACAGAAGTTACAAGAAAGCTGATTGAGAACAGTTCAAAATACGGACTGAGGAACAATCCACCACATTAAACAGCACACCCATCATAAACATCAATACAACACTCAAGACATTTAATCAGATCATCAATAATGCAAACAAACACATACCCAAGGGCAACATTAGGAAATACAACCCAAATTACACTAGAGATATAGCCCACCTCATAAGGCAACGTAACAACCTCAAACATAACACACAAACACCACACACAGAAGCCATAAAACAGCAGATACAACAGCTCAACACAGAAATAAACAACAAACTCAAAGAAAAACAAAGAGAAACATTTAGGGAATTCATAACAACACTAAACCACTCCACAGATACATCCAGGCTATACAAGACTATAAACAGCATTACCCACTCTAACAGCGACATTCACACCTCACACGCGGCTATCTGTCGCAGCCAAAATAATATCCCAACATATACACAACAAGCTAACATTCTAGTTAATCACTACGCAAAGATAAGTCACTTAAACAGAGACAAAAACCAGAAACACGCAGACAGACAAACAGCCAGACACAAGAAAACCTACATACTCGACACGACCATTACACCCTTCAATACAGACCAGACCACCAAGATTATCAAAAACATTAAGAATTCGAAGGCTACTGGACCAGACAACATATCTAACATACACCTTAAACATTAATCCCACAGGGAATACTAGCTCTCACAAATATCAGTACATATTTATACCAACACTGTATTATTCCTGACATATGGAAACAAGGTAAAATTATTACACTACTCAAACCAAACAAAAATCCAACAGAACCAGCTTTCTATAAACCCATTACTTTACTATGCACTCCTTCCAAAGTAACAGAAAGACTAATCTTATAAATCTCCATAAATCAGATGATATAATGGATTTCTGAATTTCAATTTTATGCCTTATACACCTTATCTAAATTTGAATCTTGGTTTTTAGCATGCTATAATGTGCACATTATTAGAATTTATAGGATTTTATAAGTTATATTTACCTGGAGGAATACACACTTTTTCATTGTTAAAAATGTTACGCCAAAGTTACACAGTTAAAGAAAATTTTAAAAAAAGTTACGAAATTGCTACTGCATGATGTAGCAGATACGGTTTTTGCTTTTATGAACGTTCAAATAGTTACGCTAATGTTGCACATTGATTTCTGTGTTGCATAAAGGTTACGTTGAAAAATGTAACTGATGTGTATCTTTGTAGAATTCTTAGGAGTGTATTTATGATAACGAAAGGAATGAGGTGTATTTTTTGGGGAGCTATATCCATCGGATCTACAAGACCATAATATGAACACGCTAAAAACCTAACAACCCAACTTAACGTAACCTACACTAACCCACATTATGCTTGTTGATAGAATATCAGTTTGATCAAATGAGGGGTCCCGCGTCTTAAGGTACCTAAGCGCCAAAATTAAAATTCGTCAGAAATTGCCTCCAAAGTTCAGCAATATTCTGGCAATAGTATCTCTGTTATTAATTGAGCTAGAACGTTCATTTTTGGCTAAATTAGAGTTCTAAGTATGCTAATGAAGATGTTGATGAGTTTTCGGAATAGATTTTCATATTTTATATTTCATATACCGCGTCCGAGAATTATCTGTACAATTTTTGGCTGTTATTAAAAGTCAACCATGAAGTGTAGAAATTCCAGTGTTGTCCCATTTTACAGAGAATCTCATTAAGTTTTTTCTGATACCACGTTTTGACAAGTTTTTTAGAAATGTACGCGGGTGACAGACATTGATGATTTAAAAGCAAGAATCACAGCTGCTATTGAGCGAATTGATGTGGATATACTGCAGCGTACATGGCAACATTTGGAGTATCGATTGGATGTTTTGCGAATCACTAATGGTGCACATATCGAATGTTTGTAACAACGTTACTTTAATAAAAGAAACTTTTGAAAATACAGATTCTAAATAATGTTGTTTAAGAATTTTACGTGTGTTATCAAGAATTTTATTAAAAGATGAAATTGTACAGATAATGTTCGGACACACTGGAATTTCTAAAAAACTTGTCAAAACTTGGTATCAGAAAAAACTTAATGAGATTCTCTGTAAAATGGGACAACACTGGAATTTCTACACTTCATGGTTGACTTTTAATAACAGCCAAAAATTGTACAGATAATTCTCGGACACCCTGTACCTATATTTTTTTTAAATTTTTTTATTTTCTTATTATGCCGAACTTTGGTTGAACTTTTGGCTGGCGATAGAGGTGAAAAAAGTAGTTCGCTTCATAAGGTTTTCAACCATACTTTTAGTGTCGTAAGTCATTATAACCCAAACCACGCGATAGAGGAAGGGTGAAAATAGTGATATCCATCAAAAACACGTTTTCGCCTGTGGTGGCGCTTAGGTACCTTAAGACGCGCGACCCCTCAGATGTTGTAGTCCCGTTTTCGGTGATATACGGAGAAAACTATTTGATTTAAACGACCAAACACATGGTTAAATATTTATTTGCAAATCAATCCAAATTGTTAATCCAACCACGCTATTTTTATATTATAACCATACTTACGTTTCTGGTAACAAATTAAATGGTTAGTATAAACCTATAAGTAGTATAGATGGATGAAATAACTGCATTAATTGTAAGTATTTAACTATTTGGTTGTTTTAAATAAGTATTTTCCTCTAGAGCTCATTCGAACGTGATGTAGTTTTAATTTGACTGGAGTTTTCCTGATAGATCATTTGTAAACTCTATACAGAGAACACACAAAGAACATCAGAGAATACACAGAGGACCGAAATTAGTTCAGTTTTGATAGAATTATTTTTTCATTTCATTAACCAATAAAGCAATTCCAAAAAACTGACTGAAAATTTCCTACAAATTTTGAACGTGACATCCCATCTACTTTTTGTTGACATAATTTGGCGTCTAAAGTTTTTTCCATTTTTGCTGTGATGGATATTTTTTCAACAGATACTCTAAATTTATGTAAATTTTCACTAATTAGGCGCATGACGAAGAAAACTTGCGTATGCGCATTGAAAATATGACTATAAAAAACAATGCTCTGAATGGGTTTTAGTCTAAGTCTCTAAGCTACAGTATTTCTCTGTCTTAAATAACTTTAATATTTTTTTTGTATTAAAAGTGAAAATTCATATTTTATTAAATTTATTTTAAAGCCACAATTTGCAGACGAGAATTTCTGAAATTTCTGGTTTCTAACTTGGGCATTTTTCTGCCCAAACAAAAATGAGAATTAGTTCATCGGAATATGGAGCCTAATAAATAGTTGCTTGACATAATAAGCGCTTTGTATGCCTATTGTAGCCTGTATAATGTATATGTTATCGTACATGCATTAATTGCATAAAGGAAATTGAATGTATTTTTGTTAATCATTTACAGACTACAGATTACAGATATAATACTCTTGCTTTGACAGGCCTAGCAAACCGGAGTGGATGTCGCTTGCTCAGGAAACTCGCAGAGAGCCTCGAATGGATGGACTCAAACGTTGACGACTACGGTCCAAAAAGGACTTTCACTTGGATTTGTACTATAAATGTTGGAACGTTGAGAGATAGGATTGAGGAGACTGTTGATTTTATGACAGAGAAGAGGTGAGGATAGAATTAAGATCCACGAAGATTACACATTGGTATATAAAAGCCGTCAGGAAGATATAAACTTATAAAGGGAGGAGTGGCCATTCTTTTGTTACCAGAGATGGCAGGAAGAGTCGAGTATGTTAGGGTGGTAAATCAAAGAATAATTGCAGTTACTTTAAAAACATCTGTCAGGTTTACGTACCACAATAGGGACGAATTAGACTAGAAAAACTTGAATTTTCTGAGACATTACAAGACACAATAGATTCATTACCAGCAGACGAAGAATCTAATTATAAATGGTAGACATGAATGAACACATGGGTTCAGACAGAGGAGTGGAGAACGTGCTGGGAAAGTTCGGAGTGGGTGAGCGAAATGATGAAAGAATTATTTGGGAATAATTAACACCTTTTTTAAACATAAGCAGTTTCATCAATACACATGGTATCGTTGGAATAGATAGCTACCAACATATAACCCGATGTCTCGGATCGATTTTATGATATATTGAGTGACAGGAAGTCTCTTGTGAAAGATGTCAAAACAATACCATTAATATCCTTTGACTCAGACCATAGGCTGATAAAAGCAACGTTTATAATTCCACCCGTAAATAAACCGAAAAGTTAAAGAATTAAAGTAGTTAAACAGAATGTGATAGCAGTAGTGTCTGAAGCGTGGGAAAGACAGGCGTCTAGGGATATGTAGCAAATATGGGAAGAGTTGAAAGAAGTAATTTATAAGCTGCAAGACGAAATTGTCGGAGTGAAGATAGTAAAACAAGGTGGAAGAAAAAAAAATCACCGTGGTGGATTCACGAAGTGAAGGAAGCAGTTACAAGGAAAACTATACTCTTTCACAAATGGCTTGAGATTAGAACGGATGAGAGTAGACTTGAATACGAAATACAAAGAAATGAAGTAACCAGAGTCAAGAGGAAAGCAAAGAAAGATATGTGGGCAAAAATTGGGAGAGATCTGGAAGAAGATTTTAATAGTGACAGAAAACTGATGTATAGCTTGGCTAAAAGCTATAAAGATATGATAAGTAGTAGATTGTTGTCCATTAAAGATAAAGAAGGAAATATTTTAACAGAAAGAGGCGACATGCGGAGAAGATGGAGCGAATATTTTAGAGATACTAAATGTCAACAACCGGAAAATGGAAGATCAGAACGAAATTTGACAGGATGACAGTGATGAAGATAATCAAAATGGAGAGAAATGTAAATATCAATAGAGGAGGTAGAACAGGCTATGCAGTGTATGAAAAAACAGTAAAGCACCAGAGACGGACTTAATCCCAATTAAAGTCATTAAAGGCGCTGGTGAACCTACGGTGGAGTGGCTGACCGCGCCTTTCGGTGCTGCGTGGAGAGAACAAGTTCCAAAACGAATGGGGCGAGTCACTAATTTGTCCAGTATACAAGAAGAAAGGGGACCTAGCACTATGTCAAAATTATAGAAGCATCTCACTGATGAACCACATAGGAAAATTGTTTGAGTGTTGGAGAGACGTTTGAGGATGGAGGTGAAGGATAGATTGTCTGAAAGCCAGTGCGGGTTTCGAGCTGGAAGAAGCACAGTGGATCAAATATTGGCGTTAAGAATGTAGCTTGAAATGAGTTGGGAATATGACTGCGAGTAGCATATATGCTTTCTAGATTTGGAGAAAGCATTCAACTGTGTCCCCAGGTAACGTATGTGGAGAACATTGAGAGAATTTGGAGTTTCAGCAAAACTGATAGATATTATTAAAAGCACTTATCATCATCCATGAGATGAAATGTTTGATGATATGCTTGAAGTAGGCTCGGGTGTCGTACAGAGCAGTGTACTATCGCCACTGCTTTTTATTTTATGTATGAACAAGTTTCTTGTCGAGATGAGAGGGTACGATAAAGGTAGTACTGAATGTTTGGCATATGCGGATGATGTCATACAAGTTGCTGGTTCCAGAGAAAGACTACAGCTGATTATGAGACAGTGGGAGAAGTTGTTGAAAAGATATGAACTGAAACTGAGTTATCTGAAGACTGAGTACTTGACAGTAAAGAGAGAGCAAGACAGGCCAAATTTCCATTGATGGCAATCAGATACAAAAAGCTGTTGGCTTTAAATACCTTGGTAATACGATTATTATAAGTGCTAACTACTCCACTGAGAAATAAATAAATCACAGAATCTCCAAATTTGGTTAGAATGTAGCAACATTATACCCATTGCTGAAAGATGGACATATTCTACAAAATTTCAAGCTGATAATTTTAATGTATAAGACCATCTTGAGACCGATTTTTACGTATGGAAGTAAGACGTGGCTAATGAAAAAAGAGAATGAAAATAGAACTCAAGCAGCTGATATGAAGGTACTCAGATTAATACTTGGAGTGACAACCGAGAAACAACATTATAAGAGAGTCTGAATGTGCCATTAGTCATTTTAGATATACACAAGAGTCGATTGCAATGGTACGGGCATATAAGAATAATATCACATGGCAGGGATCGAGAAGAATTATTGATTAGTTACCAAATAAAAGAGGACCAATTGGAAGGCCAAGAACTGATTGCAGAAGGACAGTGAAACATGTGGTTGAGGAAAGTGGCTTTAGTATGGAGGAAGCCCAAGAACTTTGTATGGATCGCGAAAGGTGGAGGGAGTTTGTCCGGGGACCCTCAACAGACGGACATCATGTTCCCCCCTTGCGTTGGGTGAGAAAAAAAAATTACAGATTCATGGCCTATGGCCGACTGCTAAGAAATGTTAAGGATTCATACAAATACATTCCTTACATGGTCGTACACAACATTCCCTCAATAGAGAATTTTAATATTATTTACTTTAGTTTTAAAAGAATGCATTTTTTTATTTTTTCTGAATATAAAGTTTTTAAATGCAAACAGAAAATTTTTTCATCTAAAACAGGTCGTTTAACCCTTTGTCGCGTAATATGACTTTACTGATTTTGTTCGGGCTAACGCCAGACGATTTTATTCAGTATCGGAAAGACCGACCTTTGTGCAATAAAGGGTTAAGAGAGGTTGCTTAATCCTTTACTGCGCAGAGGTCTTTCCGAAACTGAATAAAATCGTCTGGCGTAAACCAGAACAAAATCAGTAAAGTCACACTGCCCGACAAAGGGTTAATGAAATTATAATGTAGAGCAAAACAATAAATACCCAATATGCGAACTGCATCGTTAGTTCTTAATGACGTAATGAGAATAATACAGTGTATTTATGCGACAGATCTCAAGGTACGCGGTTTGGTCCGCGTAAGTGGATGGAAAAGTTATATATTTATTTCGTTATATATAATAAATAATAATAATCTATACTATAATAAGAGAGCTGTCCGTCTGTCTGTCCGTCCGTCACACTTTCAGAAATTGTGAGAAAAAATTGTGAGAAAAAAATTCAGAAATTGTATTACGGGCGGCAATGTGAAGCTCAAAATTTTCATGACTGTGTTCTTTTCTGTAGTTTAGCCTGTCTGTTTGTCTGTTTGTGAAATTTATCCCCGGCAGTAATGGGGGAAGGGTGGGGGTGGGTAATGGGGGATGGGTGGGGTAATGGGGAGGGGTGGGGGTAATGGGGGAGGGGGTTAGCCCCCAAGTTGCATGAATGGGGGTGAGGAGGTTTTGGGAGATACCAGATTCAGAAATGTTGAAAAAAATGTGAAGCTCAAAATTTTAATGGGTGGGTTTTTTTCTGTAGTTTAGCCTGTCTAACCGTCAGCGAAGCGACGGGAACTGTACTAGTAATATTAATAATAATGTGCGTAATTGAATACAGTATACAGTATAGTAGCTGAGTTAGTGTTAAATAAAGAAACTATAAGGTTGTAACATATATTCTGCTCGATTTTTTAGTTTATTCACAACAAAAATTAAATGACAATGACAAATTAATCATCAATTTAATTCCCTTCTTTTTCTAATTATAACCTCCTCCCACCTGTAGAAAAGTTTTTTTATGCCACGTTCGAAGAAATCCCTTGGTTTCGAGTTAAATAAAGCGATCACTTCGTTTTCGATAGCTTCCCTGGATTGCAACTTTTGTCCATCTAGGTGGTGCTGCAGACTTCTGAATAAATGGTAGTCTGAAGGTGCGATGTCCAGAGAATAAGGTGGATGAGGCATTTTATCCCAACGAAATGCCTCCAATTGGGCAGTGGTGATTCGAGCAGTGTGAGGGCGCGTGTTATCCTGGTGGAATAGAACACCTCTGCGATTAATTAATGCATGACGTTTTACTTATAATGCCATCTTCAGTCGTTGGAGTTGTTGGCAGTAGACTTCAGCTGTGATTGTTTGGTTATCTGGCAGAAGCTCAAAATGAATAATTCCTTGCATATCCCACCAAATGCATAGCATTATTTTCTTTGGATGGGGTCCATTCCTTGGCTGAGGTTCAGGCTTTGTTTCACGGCTAAGCCACTGATGTCGACGCTTAATATTGTTATAGAGGACCCATTTTTCATCCCCATTCCCCAGTGACGATCCGATTCAAAAACGGTGTCTGCAGTTGCCGAGAATGCAGTGATGTGCAAATATCGATTCGATGTTGAAGATTCGCTTGTGACAAATCATGCGGAACCCATTTCCAACCTTCACTACTTTTCCTAACAGCTTCAAATGACGATGAATGGTCATATGGCTAACGCTGAGTTGCAGGCCAAGTTCTCTTACAGTTACCGTTGGATTTTCCTCCACTGTTGCTTTCAGCAACTCTTCATTTAACTCATTTGGTCGTCCTGTTCGTTGATAATAATCTCTCAGACTGAAGTCTCCATTTCTGAACTTCTCAAACCATCTCCTACATATCCATTCGCTCACATTATCAATTTCATAAACTCTTTGAATGTTTCTTGCGGATTCACTAGCGTTATATCCTTTATGGAACTCATACAGCATCACATGTCGAATATGTTCTTTCGTGGGGTCCATGTTTTTTCAATTACTGTGATATTGTAGGGGTGGCGTTGTAACTATGAAAAACACCAGAGAAACTATTCATTAGCCTAATCCTACACTAGCCTAAGTCATTCTGTATCGTGATAAAAACTGTGCGAACCTGTCGTCGCGTGTATTTTGCAACATCTAATATACTATTTCAGAAATGAAGCCTTATATATGTAACAGTTTTTTTGCGCACAATTGGTGTAGAACAATGCGGTTTTCACCATTCGATGCGTCTTTTTATTGTGCAGTGCCCATGCTAAAAAAAATTCCCTAACATAATTCCTTCCCCCCTTTTAGGGGTACAGCTCTTCCCATGCCTGGACACGCATTTTTTTAATTTTTCATTTTTAATCATAATTTTGGCACAAAATAAGTCAATATTTACTAAACATTTAATATCATTCGATTCACAAAAGATTTTTCGATTCACAAAAGATTTCTTTATCGATTCAATACAAAAAATTACATAATTAAAACGGGCAATTTAAATAAACACGAGTTTAAAGTTAAACGAGCCACACTCGAAATTATTTACCGTGACTTTTGTGCGTTTTATTACTGTGGCTTTTGTACAAATAATTTTACGTATACACAAACAATTTGATAGGATATTGATTTATCATTCTATTTTTTAGTTGTTATAGAAATACGTTAATTAAGTTATCTGATTAGATGCGCTTTTATAGTTGAAGATCATTTTAGAAAATTATTTATTTTCCCCACTTTAAAATATTACAAAATTTCTATTAGGTATCCTAATATCATTATGCCTGTCGCTGTAAGTAAGAAAATAGCAATTATTTTCCATTTTTATGAAAATTTCGGACCCCCTAGGCCTACAAAACCAATTTTCCCCTTTTCTTTATCAAAAATTGTTGATTTTCGGAAGTCTTTCGGTTATAAATTTGTACCAGTCTATTGTTTATCTATAATAATA
>JAJOZX010001129.1:340000-355000 GCA_023014485.1 Bathynomus jamesi | reverse complement strand
TCGGGTTTGCTTCCGCCCGAATTGTTCATTCTGACGAAGGTCAAGCTTATTACCCCATCTTAGACCTACAGTTTACCGTGGAATCCGAACCATGCCACACCAGCAGCCCAGCGTCTTAACCACTAGGCCACCCAGGGTACCCATTTATCTACCAACAAATTTTTTGTTATGTGGAGGGATGAACAGCTGGGTTTTGCTGCGCGCCAACTGCCGTCACCGGGTCTTGATCCCGGGGCCGATGGATTCGTAGTCAGCGACGCTAACCACTACAGCACCGAGGCGCATATATATATATATATATATATATATATATATATACACACCACACACAGTATATATTTTATATTTATTTATTTATTTGTTTGTTTGTTTGTTTGCATATTGAACAAATTATCAGGCTCGACCTGTGTTTGATCCTTTTACAGCATCTCGCCTCATTTAGGAGGTTTTTATAGTACCCACACAACCAATAAAAGGATGGACAACTGTGTGTGAGCTGCGTGCCGGCTGCCTTTGCCGCGAATCGAACCCGGGCCGATGGATTCGTAGTCAGCATCGCTAGTGACTACACCACTGAGGTGTATATATATATATATATATATATATATATATATACACACACACGAGTTTTAATAAGGACAATATTTTCGGGAATAAACGTTCTTCTTGAAGAATGCTTCCTTTTCTTTACGTTTCTCACGTTGAATGTTTCCCGGAAACGTTCCTTATAGTGTGATGCATCTTTCATCATCCCTTGATCTTCACGTCCTGTGACGTTTCTTAATGAATAATAATATCTGGCTCCATTCAAGGCGAGTGAAGTGAGAAAGCACCTTCACATTGATCTTCACAACAAATAACAATTAGACGCCAAGTACAAGACTCAAGGCTGTAAACATGGCGTAAGAATAGGGCCAAAGGAAAGGAAAGAGGAGGTTGAAAGGAGGGAGATTTAAAGAGGGCGAAAAAAGGAAGAAGGGCTTAAAAGAAGGAAGATTTAAAGAGGGCGAAAAAAGGAAGAAGGGCTTAAAAGAAGGGAGATTTGAAAAGGATGAAAAAGGGGAGAAGGGAGACGCAGAATGAGGAAGGAAAGGAACGAGAAGGAATTCAAATTCACTATGACTCGTTGTTGAACACTTTAAATGAAAACAAACCCAGCAAGAAATGCGATATTTTGTAAATGTGAAAAACGTTTCATTTACGTTTTGTAAACGTTTCCTAAATGTTCTATTTTTGTCTGGGAAGGAAAACTATACTGTACAATGAGTGTACATGCGACTTAATCAACGTTTTAAATTTGTAAAACTAAGGGTGAAATTTTTACATCTGATCGACTTGACATTCGGTCGACAGTTATATTTGTGGGTTTGAATAAGTTAGCGTAACTTAATCTATACTAATTTAACCTAAGTTACATTAGATTAAGTTACTTTCTTATGGAGTGTCGATGTTACGCTCTTGTCAATCCAATGGATGAAGGATCAGTTTTCTTTAATTAAAAAGTACGAATGACAGAATCTATTCAACAAAGGAAACGAATCCCAATTTTGAAAACTATTTCACACACACACACACACACACATAGAAAAAGAGAGAGAAAGAGAGAGTTACAAGGAAAAGTAGCACCTCAAAAGGCCTTGCGGCCCATACCGAGGAGGAACCAATGGCAACGGGTGCCAGGGAAAAATTGTCACCCTCAAATAGTGTGCAAGATTCGGTCTAACCTTTTCTTGAACAGATCTACAGAAGAACTGTTCACAACTTCTGAAGGTAGTCTGTTCCACGTGTCACAGATCTTATACGTAAAGTAATTCCCACACACACTAGTCCTAAACCGTTTCATATCAAACTTCCAACCATTGTTGCGAGTTGGGTTATCATTTAAACTAAAAATGCTTCTAAAATCGACATTGTTGAACCGCGTAAGAACCGGACTCAACGTGTCCCTCACGTATATTAGTACCCCTCTTCCCTCCCCAGGGGTGCGGTCTTTGTGAAACATTCTATACCCGGGAATCTCGAACTCCAACGTAGTCCCTACCATCATTATGAAAGAGAGAGAGAGAGAGGAGAGAGAGTTACAAGGAGGAGTTACAAGGAAAAGAAGTACCTCAAAAGGCCTTGCGGCCCATTAAAAGCAGGTCCCAATGGCAACGGGTGCCAGGGAAAATTTTCTATACACTCAAATAGTGTGCAAGATTTGGTCTAACCTTTTCTTGAACTGATCCACAGAGAACTGTTCACAACTTCTGAAGGTAACCTGTTACACGTGTCACAGATCTTATACGTAAAGTAATTCCCACACACACTAGTCCTAAACCGTTTCAAATCCAACTTCCAACCATTGTTGCGAGTTGGGTTATCATTTAAACTAAACATGCTAAACATGCTTCTAAAATCGACATCGTTGAACCCGCGTAAGAGCTTGAAAAGTTCGATCAGTTGACTGCGCAGCCTCCGAGTTTCCAGCGAAAACAAGTTCAGGGCGCGTAACCATCGATTGTAGCCCATAGGCCTAACGGAAGGGATTAACTTTGTGGCCCTCGCCTGCACTCGCTCCAGCCTCAAAATCTTTCCTGAGGGTGGGCGACCAGAACTGCACTGCATACTCCAGGTGCGGCCGAACCAAGGAATTGTACAGAGAGAGCACAATCTCCTTGTTCCGAAACTGAAATTGCCTCCTGATATAACCCAACAAATTCTGGGCTTTCTTTTCCACCTCTACGCACTGTTTCGTAAACTTAAGGTCGCTGCTAATTAGCACACCCAAGTCCTTTTCCAAATCAGTCGCCTCGATATTACTCCCCAACATCGAGTAGTCCGACTTGGGATTGGCGTAGCCAATGTGCATCACTTTGCATTTACCCAAGTTAAACGGTATTTGCGATTTTTCGGACCACTCTCCTATCCTACCTAGGTCCGCACGCAGTTCCTCGATCGCTTCGGGCGTCCCAACATTGGCCCCAAAACGGAACCCTGAGGAACCCCACTAGTGACCGAGGCCCAACCCGAACTAGCCCCTCTAATGACAACCCTCTGCCGCCTATTCCTCAGCCAGTTTTCAATCCACCTTCCTATTTCCCCACCGATACCCAGCGCACGCACTTTCGCCATTAGCCGGCGGTGAGGTACCTTATCAAAAGCTTTCTGAAAGTCGAGATAAAGTATATCAATCACCCTACTCTTATCATACTCACTCAACATGACGTGGAAAAACTCGAGCAAGTTGGTGAGACACGACCTAGAGAGAGTTACAAGGAGTTACAAGGAAAAGAGGAAGCCTCAAAGACCTTTCGGTCCACTCTGGGAGGTTCCTGTTATTAAAAGTTTATTTTTGTTTCAACTATCCTAATAGTAGTAGAAAACTGGATAGAAAAGTAGAAGGCTCTCTCCCCACCCTCCGCTCCCTCCCTGCCAGAGGCAGGTACGGAAAAAGGTTGAAGAAAATACCTTGACCCTGGAAAAGTAGCCAAGGAAATTTTACAGGAAAGTGGAGAATATATAAATAGCTCTATATTTAGCTTGCTCACAGAGACACCGTGCAAGCGAACTCCTGCAGAGCTTTCTGAGGTTTTAATCTTAAACTATGAGTGTGTTCAGTACTTTGTCTAGCCTATTTTTAAACACATTTACACTTTGACTGGAAACAACCTCTGAGGGAAGTTGGTTCCAGATATTAACTATTTTATAGGAAAAGAAATTTCCGCAGAGAGAGAGAGAGAGTTACAAGGACTTACAAGGAAAAGAAGTAACTCAAAAGGCCTTGCGGCCCATACCGAAGAGGTACCAATGGCAACGGGTGCCAGGGAAAATTTTTTACACACTCAAATAGTGTGCAAGATTTGGTCTAACCTTTTCTTGAACTGATCCACAGAGGAACTGTTCACAACTTCCGAAGGTAACCTGTTCCATGTGTCACAGATCTTATACGTAAAGTAATTCCCACACACACTAGTCCTAAACCTTTTCAAATCAAACTTCCAACCATTGTTACGAGTTCGGTTATCATTTAAACTAAACATACTTCTAAAATCGACATCGTTGAACCCGCGTAAGAGCTTGAAAACCTCGATCAGTTGACCGCGCAGCCTCCGAGTTTCAAGCGAAAACAAGTTCAGGGCGCGTAACCGTCGATTGTAGCACATATGCCTAACGGAAGGGCTTAACTTTGTGGCCCTCGCCTGCACTCGCTCCAGCCTCTCAATATCTTTCTTGAGGGTGGGCGACCAGAACTGCACAGCATACTACAGGTGCGGCCGAACAAGGGAATTGTACAGTGAGAGCACAATCTCCTTGTACCGAAACTGAAATTGCCTCCTGATATAACCCAATAGTTTCTGGGCTTTCTTTTCCACCTCTACACACTGTTTCGTAAACTTAAGGTCGCTGCTAATTAGCACACCCAAGTCCTTTTCTAAATCAGTCACCTCGATATTACTACCCAACATCGAGTAGTCTGACTTGGGATTGGCGTAGCCAATGTGCATCACTTTGCATTTACCCAAGTTAAACGGCATTTGCCATTTTTCGGACCACTGTCCTATCCTACCTAGGTCCGCACGCAGTTCCTCGATCGCTTCGGGCGTCCCAATATTGGCCCCAAGCTTGGTGTCATCAGCGAATTTGGCGATCCGACTGACGATGCCACCGTCGATATCATTTATGTAAATGATAAACAACAGTAGCACAAAACGGAACCCTGAGGAACCACACTAGTGACCGAGGCCCAACCCGAACTAGCCCCTTTAATTACAACCTTCTGCCGCCTATTCCTCAGCCAGTTTTCAATCCACCTACCTATTTCCCCACCGATACCCAGCGCGCGCACTTTCGCCATTAGCCGGCGGTGAGGTACCTTATCAAAGGCTTTCTGAAAGTCGACATAAAGTATATCAATCGCCCTACTCTTATCATACTCACTCAACATGACGTGGAAAAACTCGAGCAACTTGGTGAGACACGACCTATGCCGTCTAAACCCATGTTGAGAGTCCCCAAGCAGCTTGTAGGAATCCAAATGGTCAACGATCCTATCAGCTATTATCCCTTCTAATAATTTACCTACAACTGAAGTGAGACTGATGGGACGATAGTTCCCTGGACTTTCGTGATCCCCTTTCTTAAAGATACGGGTCACGTTGGCTTCCCTCCAGTCACCAGGCACCTGGCCCATCTCCAACGATTTGTTGAAGACTGTAGCCAGGTGGGGAGCCACCTGGTCGCGTACTTCTCGCAACACTCTGGGGAGAAACTGGTCTGGCCCAGGAGCCTTAAACGCGCTCAGTTTGTCTATTCTATCGGCAACGACTGTCGCGGTACATCTAACACTATCCAGGCCAGCACCTTCGTGCCTCACACGGGTATCCTCCCTGGTGAACACTCCCGCAAAGTACTCATTAAGCACATTAGCTTTCTACTATTAACATAACTGAAGAACTCCTTAGGGTTCCCCTTGCAGAGGCTTGCCACCCGTAGTTCTTGTTACGTTTCGCTAGCCTAACCTTCGCCTTCATTTCCCTATACAGGCGGACATACGCTTCAGTGATCTCGTTGGAACGATTGGCCTTCGCCCTCCTATACGTTACTTTCCTATTTCGGATAGCCGAAGCGATGTCACGATTGAACCACTTAGGCTGCGTTGAAGCAGGGGTGACCGGTTTTGAGGGTATGGCAGCAGACTGCAGCACCATAAACTCGTCCCGGAATGCACTCCACACTCCCTCAACATCGCCGCCAACCTCTAACCCCATCTCTCCTACGCTATCCCGGAGGCTAACAAAGTTCGCCCGCCGGAGATCGAGCTTACAACCTCTCGACTTACTACGCTTCACCCGAGGGACGCACACACGGAACCTAATAAGACCGTGATCACTCCCGCCCAATGATTCGTCAACGGTGAGGCCAGTGACGAGGTTGTCTTCGGTCGTGAATACTAAGTCTAGAACGCTTTCGCCTCGTGTAGGCTCGTTGACCCACTGAGTGAGGAAGTTCTCATCAGCAAAGTCAACTAGCCTCCTCCCTTCAGCATCGGCAGTCCTGTTTTCCCACTTTATGCCGCGACAGTTGAAGTCTCCTAAAACTACACACACCCTATCCCCTAGCAGGCTACTGAGTTCGGTGTACAGGGCTGTATCCTCCTCGAGGAGGAGATGCGGAGGTCTGTACACCAAGATTCCTATAGTTCGTCCCTCCCACGTTCAGATCGACGGGCAGTCAACCGGACTCAACGTGTCTCTGACCTATATTAGTACCCACCCCCCTCCCCACGGGTGCGGTCTTTGCGAAACATTCTAAACCCGGGAATTTCGAACTCCCCAACGTAGTCCCTACGATCAGTATGAATCCAGGACTCGGTGATAGCAACGATATCCTGGTATTCTGATGCTAAGAGCGCCCGTAGCTCGCCAAACTTGTTCCTGATCGACCTAGCATTAAAAAGCATTGCACGGAGGGAGCCTCCCTATTCTGACCGCCCCCTAGCACGACCCGTTTCCCGAACAGCCAGGGCTGTCGGGAGTTGAAGAGCCCCTCACTAACGAGGGGACAATCTCCGCAGGAGCCTGAGCCCCCTCCAACGTGGAAGGAGAGTCACTACCTGCTGTTGGATGGGGACTACCTGCTGTTGGAGGGGGAGAGGGAAAGAGGTAGATAGAGAGAGAAAGAGTTACAAGGAGTTACAAGGAAATGAAGCACCTCAAAAGGCCTTGCGGCCCATTAAAAGGAGGTCCCAATGGCAACGGGTGCCAGGGAAAATTTTCTACAACCTCAAATAGTGTGCAAGGTTTGGTTTAACCTTTTCTTGAAATGATCCACAGAGGAACTGTTCAAACTTCTGAAGGTAACTGTTCCACGTGTCACAGATCTTATAGGTAAAGTAATTCCCACACACACTAGTTCTAAACCGTTTCAAATCCAACTTCCAACCATTGTTGCGAGTTCGGTTATCATTTAAACTAAACATGCTTCCAAAATCGACATCGTTGAACCCTCGTAAGAGCTTGAAAACCTCAATGAGTTGACCGCGCAGCCTCCGAGTTTCTAGCGAAAACAAGTTCAGGGCGCGTAACCGTCGATTGTAGCTCATATGCCTAACGAAAGGGATTAACTTTGTGGCCCTCGCCTGCACTCGCTCCAGCCTCTCAATATCTTTCCTGAGGGTGGGCGACCAGAACTGCACAGCATACTCCAGGTGCGGTCGAACCAGGGAATTGTAGAGAGAGCACTTACTCCTTGTTCCGAAACTGAAATTGCCTCCTGATATAACCCAACAGCTTCTGGGCTTCTTTTCCACCTCTACGCACTGTTTCGTAAACTTAAGGTCGCTGCTAATTAGCACACCCAAGTCCTTTTCCAAATCAGTCGCCTCGATATTACTCCCCAACATCGAGTAGTCCGACTTGGGATTGGCGTAGCCAATGTGCATCACTTTGCATTTACCCAAATTAAACGGCATTTTCCATTTCTCCGACCACTCTCCTATCCTACCTACGTCCGCACACAGTTGCTCGATCGCTTCGGGTGTCCCAACATTGGCCCCAAGCTTGGTGTCATCTTCGAATTTGGCGATCCTACTGACGATGCTACTGTCGATATTATTTATGTAAATGATAAACAACAGTGGCCCCAAAACGGAACCCTGAAGAACCCTAGTGACCGAGGCCCAACCCGAACTAACCCCTTTAATTACAGTATAACCCTCTGCCGCCTATTCTTCAGTCAGTTTTCAATCCACCTACCTAATTCCCCACCGATACCCAGCGCGCGGACTTTCGCCATTAGCCGGCGGTGAGGTACCTTATCAAAGGCTTTCTCAAAGTCGAGATAAAGTATATCAATCGACCTAATCCTATCATACTCACTCAACATGACGTGGAAAAACTCGAGCAAGTTGGTGAGACACGACCTATGCCGTCTAAATCCATGTTGGGAGTCCCCAAGCAGTTTGTACGAATCCAAATGGTCAACGATCCTATCCGCTATTATCCCCTCTAATAATTTACCTACAACTGAAGTGAGACTAATGGAACGATAGTTCCCTGGACTTTCGTGATCCCCTTTCTTAAAGATAGGGGTTACATTGGCTTCCCTCCAGTCACCAGGCACCTGGCCCGTCTCCAACGATTTGTTGAAGACTGTAGCCAGGTGGGGAGCCACCTGGTCGCGCACCTCCCGCAACACTCTGGGGAGAAACTGGTCTGGCCCAGGAGCCTTAAACGCGCTCAGTTTGTCTTTTCTATCGGCAACGACTGTCGCGGTACATCGAACACTATCCAGGCCAGCACCTTCGTGCCTCACGCCTGGCTGGGGGATGACGCGGGTGTCCTCCCTGGTGAACACTCCCGCAAAGTACTCATTTAGCACATTAGCGATGTTCGCGTCGGAGGTCCGCATAACATAACTGAAGAACTCCTTAGGGTTCCCCTTGCAGAGGCTTGCCATCCGTAGTTCTTCGTTACGTTTCGCGTCTAACCTTCGCCTTCACTTCCCTACACAGGCGGACATACGCTTCAGTGTTCTCTTGGGAACGATTGGCTTTCGCCCTCCTGTACGCTACTTTCCTATTTCGGATAGCCGAAGCGATGTCACGATTGAACCACTTAGGCTGCGTTGAAGGAGGGGTGACCGGTTTTGTTTTGAGGGTATGGCAGCAGACTGCAGCACCATAAACTCGTCCCAGAATGCACTCCACACTCCCTCAACATCGCCGCCGACCTCTAACCCCATCTCACCTACGCTATCCCGGAGGCTAACAAAGTCCGCCCGCCGGAGATCGAGCTTACTTCCTCTCGAGTTACTACGCTTCACCCGAGGGACGCACACACGGAACCTAATCAGACCGTGATCACTTCCGCCCAACGATTCGTCAACGGTGAGGCCAGTGACGAGGTTGTGTTCGGTCGTGAATACTAAGTCTAGAACGCTTTCGCCTCCAACGTGGAAGGAGAGTCACTACCTGCTGTTGGAGGGGGACTACCTGCTGTTGGAGGGGGACTACCTGCTGTTGGAGGGGACTAACTGCTGGGGGAGGGGGACTAACTGCTGGGGGAGGGGGACTAACTGCTGGGGGAGGGGGAGTAACTGCTGGGGGAGTAGGTTTAACTGTTTGGGGAGCAGGATCAATTGCTGGTTTGGGGGTCCTAGTTTAAAAAGATTATACAAATTAATGTTCAATAAATCACCATACTTCTTTTTCCCCTTCTGGTTAAAATGTACCCCGTCCGAACCAAAGTATTCCCCATTTCCGTAGAATGTAGGCCAAAAATCGACAAACTTTAGGCCTTTTTCATCACACATGCGTTTAACTCTTTTATTTATGCTAATGGCTTTACTTAGAGTATAATCACTAGCACGCATTCGAGGGAGAATTCCTACGACCATACCCATGTCTGTCCTATCCCTAACCTTGTCAGTTAGGTTCTTGAATTCATTTATAATGGGCTCTGTCTGCCCTCCTGTCCCTCCCAGAAGAACGTCATTGCCACCAACATGGATAATGATAGGGCAACTCTTATTCTTGATATTAATTTTGCCTAATTCCCTATTAATTATCTGGCTTGTGGCACCCGGAAAACATCGGAGTTTTCTCTTGGTAAGAGGAGAGAAAGAGATAGAGAGAGAGGAGAGAAAGAGATAGATAGAGATAGAGAGAGGAGAGAAAGAGATAGAGAGAGAGTGTGTTATTTTCCCCTCCTCAACAATTTGTGTACGTCGTTTTTTTTCACTAATGAAAATACGTGATGTAGTGAAAGGTAGTCGTGTAAAAAATGCTTTTTAAAAACCTTTTAGCTAAATAGTTACAAAGTGAGACTATTTACAACAATTCACTATATATATATATATATATATATATATATATATATATATATATATATATATATATATATATATATATATATATATATTAGGTGTCACTAGGTAATAGGGGAAAATTAAACGATGGATATTTTCCTATGACACCCCCTAAAATTGTTCCATTTGGTGTAAAACATACGGAAGAGAAGTTTGGTCCTGATTGGTCATCATTTAAAGGTCGCCCTCGTCACTGAAAACAAGACCCATTTGTTGACGTCAACAAGCTGTTCAGTGTTCACAGCTTGGGCCGAACCAGATAATAAAAACAAGGCAATTTGGTGAAATAACGAAAGTAAGACACTTAAAAACGCAAAGAATACAAACAGTTTATTATACAGGGTGGGGCACGGGAATCAAGTGTTTTTTGAATAGCTAGTAATCGGCCATTAGGAATGGGAGGGGCGTGCGGTAGGTAGCATTCCATTCCTGGGTTCATAGCATTTAACTTTAACTAACACTCACCTTTATCTTTCAGGTGCCATCATGGAGCAGTGGACGTTAGAACACCGCATGTTCGGTATGATCATTTTGTTAGGAGTGGCGAGTCAGTGACAGCGTTCAGCGTGCGTTTCGCCGCAGATTCAACATCATCGAAATGACTCTGTTCCCGCTCGTGACACAATCTTACGTTGGGTTAACAATCTTCGAACAGGAGGCTCAATAATGAAAACAAAAACCGAAGGGGCCGCAACGCACTGTGCGTACTCCAGAGAACGTTGAAAGGGTCAGACAAGCGATGTTGCAAAGCCCAGGCCGCTCTGCTCGGAGACATTCAGCTGCACTCGGAATCAGCAATCGTACTGTTAGACGGATTTTGCATGAAGAATTACATTTTCACCCATACAAGTTAGCGATGGTGCAGGAATTGAATGTAAACGATTGCCCCCAACGACTGAATTTTGCACAGGAAATGCTTGCACTTTATGAGCAGAATGAAAACATGATGGTGGTAATGAGTGTGAAGCCCATTTCCACCTTAATGGGGCCGTCAACAATCAAAACTGTCGGTATTGGGCTGCTGAAAATCCGCGACAACTCCATGAAAAACCGCTGCATAGCCCTAAGGTTACAGTTTGGTGCGCGGTGGGAAAGTTTTGGCGTCATCGGTCCCTATTTCTTCGAACAAAATGGGGTTACCGTTACCATAACATCTGGGCGTTACATTGAGATGGTGAACACCTTTTTCATCCCTGAGTTACGAAGAAGGCGTATTGCTCGTCGACATTTGTGGTTTCAGCAAGATGGGGCCACGCCACACACCGCCAGAGCGTCAATGGCTGTTCTTCGCCCCCTGTTTCCCAACCATCTCATTTCGAGATTTGGTGACATTGCATGGCCCCCTCGGTCCCCTGACTTGTCCACATGTGACTCCTTTCTATGGGGGTACCTTAAGTCACGTGTCTACGAGGACAAGCCCCGTACATTAGATGCATTGAAGGAAGCGATCCGTCAACAAATCATCCAAATCAACAGAGACCTGCTGGGAAGAGTGGAGGCCAATTTTCGTAAACGCCTTCAACAATGCGTCGACGGCCAAGGACATCATATGCCAGATATAATTTTCGGTACATGATTATTATGACATGAAATGCTATGTTCTTACGAATGTTGTTCTACCAATATATTTTCTTTACAAAAATAAATATCATTTTCCTGATTATTCCAAAAACACTTGGTTCCCGTGCCCACCCTATATATCAAAATAGAAGACATAATTTGGCGAATAATGGTACAAAATGGAGAAGCAACAAAAGCAAAACTTTGAGAAATAAAATACATATACAGTAGCAGAATAATTGGTGCTCATACGCTGATCAGTGATTAGTTCTTTCGCGTCCTCACTAATGCTGATTTGTTCGGAGCTGGGTGTTGCTTTCTGTGGTCAGTGACAACTTGAACGAGGAACTGGAGCTGTTCTTCTTTCACTGTCAACTTTCCGTTCAGCTCCTTCACCAGAGCCACGGCCCGTTCTGCTCTGTCGTTCACCACTGCAAGTTTGGAGACCACATCCCGAGCTTGCACGTATTCAGAGTTTGACGTCCATGAACTGGGATGGTGGAGCAGAAAGCAATCTGGCAACTGAAGTTTTGAGAAGAATCCTCGGGTGTTCTTTGTGATCAGTTGCTCCAGTCCTTTGCTGTCACTGAGGAACATAGTATCAAGAAACAAAGGTCGTTTGGGCGGCATGTGAGGGGCTTCTTGATCTAACGCTGCAACCATGCTGCACTTCACTCCATCGATATCCTCTCATCAAAGAACGCCAGACCCACTACCTCCTCCGAATGGTACCACAGGTGTGCAGACAGCTTCTTGGTGATACCATCAGAGATCTTCTTGTGCGGGTATCGAAGGAGCGTCCTCATCAATTCCCAATCATTCAGCGGAGCTTCGATGGACAGATGAGCTGTTGCCCACGCTTTCATGTAAACTAGAACAGAAAAGAGGCAGATATCTCGAATTCCGCGTTCCTCAGTGTTCGTCAGTTTAAACTGTCTTCGGAAGAGCCAGATCTTGATGGCATAGAGCCCCTTAGCCATCCATCTCGCCCGGTGCATAGCACCAGGGGCGCGGAAGTTTAGTCCCTTGTATGGAACTCCTCCAAGAAGGATGACGGAAAGATCGAGGAATTCCTGATAGTCATCACGAACTTGAAGTGCTTGTGATTTTGCAAACTCAATGAGCTCCGTTCTATGCTTAAAAATAGCTGCTTTGGTGAACGCATCTGTGTCCGCAGTTTGGAACTGTTGCTGGTCAATGTGGGTCCAATAATCATGGAAGCGCTTGAAAAGCAGAATTTCTGGACTGGTAGATACTGAATCTAGCGATGCTGCGAATGCCGCCTGTAGCACCAACTCCAGTACATGGTGTCTGCACGCGCAGTGTAACAGGTCACGTCCAACTTTTTCTTCCAGAAGAACACAAGTTCCTCCACGGTGGCCTGTGTTTGTCGCGGTTGTGTCGAAACAGATTTGACATGATCGGTCACTCCCCATTCATTCAGGCAATCTATGATGGCATTTGTTTGTGCCAGCGCGGTTCCTGACAGAAGTTTTGGCACCCCGAGGAGCTGCTCTGTCCCGGAGCCAGATACAAGAATAGGTAAGCGGTCAACATATTCTCGTGACGTCAGATCTTGCATGAGTTTTCCGTCCCAGTGAACAGTCAACGGACTATTGCCTTGGAACTCGCTCTTCAGTTGCCGAGCCTTAAGGGTACGGAATTTTTCACGCTGACGATGAATGGATCCACGATTGATGTTGTAGTCGCTAGCATCATGCCCTAAGCTGGAAGCTGCCTCAAACAGCAGATATGTGGCCTTTCTTGACGAGAGTTGCGTGCGATCAAGCGCTGCCGCCAATTCCGATGTCATGATGTTCTTCGTTGCTCTTTGTTTAGACGCTAACGAACCACCACATGCTCCTTTTTCTTCGCTATCATCTGAGCTGGAGGATGAGGACTCCAAAACCGCTTCGTTGGATACTGCCTCCATTTCAGCTGCTGATCGCTTTCTTCGTTTCTCCTCTTCCTCCCGACGTCGAGTACAATCTTTGACTTGGCGCTGATGGGTCATGTCCAAACCTGCCATTGAACCTGGACGTCCTTTCTGGCGCTGCTGCTGAAGGAACTCCCAATCCTCTGGGTACTTGACCAATTTCTCACAATCAGCGTGGGCGATGTCAAAGAGACGATCGAGGCGTTCAATGAATTCTTTTCCTTTCGTCTTGTGTGAATCGCTCGTCCTTGAGGCGTGTTTTTGAGTCCTTTCCACTCCTCGGAAGACTTTATCCAGTTTGCTGACGCAGTGTGTCTCGAGTCTGGTTGGAATGGTGAGCTTTCTCCCAGAAGGACATCACTGCTCGAAGTGACTTCCTCAACGCGTCACGTATTGTCATTTTCTTTTCATGGTGAAGGTAAAGGAAGTAACCGAATGCTTGCCTGTAGGAAGGAAGCTTGCATCCTTTCACCTCATCAACCGCTGCCCCTAATAGGTATATACACTTCCGGGTTTCCATCACCAGAAATCACGTAGCTGAAAATGAGAAACGGTGAATCGTTAAGTATTGTTCACTTTATTTCTCAGATATTCAGACACACACGACACACACACACATATATAGAGATATATAGATATCTAATGAACGATTATGGAGACGCCGCGCAAGCATTAAACTTTGGAAGAGGCGGGGGCGACCTTTTATAGTTATTCAAATAAAAAGATTTTTCAGTCACCATGTTTTTTTTACCAATGGAATAGATTCGCGGGTGTCAGCATGAAAATTTCAAACTTTGCATTTAAGTGACACCCTAATATATATATATATATATATCGTAAAGAACGACGCTTTGTATAGGAGAATTATCCGCGCAAGATGAGAGCGCGGATAATTCTCCTATACAAAGCGTCGTTCTTTACGTTAATTATACTGCGTGTTTGCAGTTATAATGTGTATATATATATATATATATATATATATATATATATATATAAAAGTCGCCTCGGTGGTGTAGTGGTTAGCGTTGCTGACTACGAAACCATCGGCCCCGGGTTCGAGACCCGATGGCAGCCGGCGCGCAGCAAAACCCAGCTGTTCATCCTTCCACACAATAAAGAAAGTGGTTGGTAGATAAATGGGTACCCTAGGTGGCCTAGTGGCTAAGTCGCTGGGCTGTTGATGGGGCATGGTTCGGATTCCACGTTAAACTGTAGGTCTAAGGTGGAGTGAAAAGCTTGACCTTCGTCAGAATGAACAATTCGGGCGGAGGCTAACCAAACCAAAGGTTATACTGTATATATGTTACGCCCAAACATCGAAATCGCTCAGTGAGCGAAAAAACCAACCACAACGCGTTGTGGCTGCACCTAAGTGACCACACACCGATGTTAGATATTTTTTCGTTTCATGGCCGTTCTCAAACAACCGCAACGTGTTGTGGACGATTCGGATATGACCACAACGCGTTGTGGACGATTTGAAACGACCACACACCGATGTCTTTCATGAAACTCTTTTTAAACACGACGTATATTGAAATGATATAAACACGACGTATATTTATCGATGTATTCAACGATTAAAAAGCAAAGTCAAGCAGATATGCTGGAAAAAAGATAAAGTCCTTTCAAAAATGATTAATTATCAATAATTT
>JAJOZX010001129.1:172500-337500 GCA_023014485.1 Bathynomus jamesi | reverse complement strand
AATAATTGTTCCTATATACATTATTATTCTGATCACCACATTAATGTAAAACGATCTGTTCTTTCTACTTTGTTTCTAAGAGGCCTACGAATTTGTAGCCCTGAGTTCATTGACGACGAAATTAGTAAAATATACAAAATTGCTTTTCATTTAAAATACCCAAAGAACTGCATAGATAAGTCCTTAAAAATGGCAAAGAAAACCTTCTACGAAGTAAAGGATAAGATTCCTTATAACACAAAAAATTGTTTTAGTGTTACCATTCAGAGAAAATTTTCTTGATCTGCCGAATCTGCTGAGGACTTTTAACGTAAATATTGCGTTCAAAAATTTAGATGTAATTAAGAATTCATTGATTAAGAACTCCCCTTTAAGTGAACATGGTTGTGTATATAAAATCCCTTGCACAATATGTAATAAATTTTACATTGGCCAAACTGGTAAGACCCTTGAGGTACGTATTAAACAGCATCAATACAGTATAAGAAGTGGCCAGGAATCTAACGCCATTTTCATTCACGTAAGAGATACTAATCATCTCAATGATTGGAAAAATGCTTCCAAATTAAGGTTTAGTAAATCTATTGTTAGCAGAAATATACTGGAATCAAGTGTGATCAAGAATAATGCGGATTTGGTCCTTAATATTAGCCCTGGGTTGTACAAATTAGATTCGTGCATTGTCAGAAAGCTGGCGAAGGGCCTACTGTTTTCTTAACTGCATTCTTGCCCCTTAATGGTTTGCCCTGTTTAAATAAATAAATATTATTGTAAGAACTGTTAACATTCTTATGTGTCTATTTTAATTGTAATATTTCTTTCGTGTATAATCTTTGGTTGCTGGGGGTTTATTGGACTTTTGAACTGGGTTGCTTTTGGGAAAACAATTTTTTTTTTTTCCAGACTGTTTGTAGAAATTTTGTAATAATCTGGAAGACGATGGCAACATTCCCTTCGTTTTCATTAATTTCGGGCCACTTAATTTCCTACTTCAATTAAATATTAGTGTTAATAACCATTATAATAATTTTTGTTTTCTGTACTGGTGTTTTGTCTAATTTCATCTATATAGTAATTTAGCAGCCTACAGATTATGTTATCTATTTGTTATCTACGTTATCTATTCGTTTTTCATTAAATTCTTGCCAATTAATTGCGTGCTTTAATTAAATATTAGTGTTAATAACCATTATAATAATTTTTGTTCTCTGTATTGTTTTTTTTGTCTAATTTCATCTATACAGTATACTTCTTTTAAATTTGTAATTTAGCAGCATACAGATTATGTTATCAATTGAAAAAATCTTTAGAGGGCTTTAAGGCCTTTAATTTGAGGTGCCGATTGTGAATTTTTTGCTTGTCTATTTAACCCATTTACTTTGTAATCTCCGTCTATTTTCTGTTCCTCCTTGATAATGTGAATATATCACGAAAGCGCTTGGACTTTGTGTTTCCTTTTCCCTGTGGTTGTTTGCTGATTAATAAGGTCACGTGTTATTTTGTGATTTTAGTGCATATATATATATATATATATATATATATATATATTTACAGGGTGTCCCGTAAGTCTGGAACCATAGGGCAAAATTATAAAAACGGCAATAAAAACGCCGAAGAGACTTTTGGGGACTGTTTGTGAAATGAGCGAGGATGGTAGCGGCTGTGTCATCGTCGGTGGATGTCCTCGGAGGTCCACTGCGTGGTTTATCTCCTATGGATCCCGTTTCCCTGAACTTTGCTACAAGTTTGCCGACACAGCTGTGTGTTATCGGCGCGCGGTCGGGATGCAATCTGTTAAATTCCTCAGTGACCTCCCTCTGACTCCGATTTCCTACGAGCAGAATTACCAGGAAGCGTCCTTCCTTACTCAAAGACATCATGGGCACGTACATAAACGGAAAAACATGAATTACTTATTTTACCCTATGGTTCCAGACTTACGGGACACCCTGTATATATATAATATTTGTGAACATTTTTTGAAAAAAATGAGTTTTAACATTTAAAGATTTTAATATATATGTAAAGAATAGATACTACTCGTATATCACGAATTCAAAATCCCTAAAATCTGTAAACACTTTCGTGTGTACAGGGTTTAACACCAAAAATAGAATAAAAATTTGTAAAAATAGTAATTAAGTCTGACTTACATTAGATAAATTACATACCTTGTATCCATAGCAACTCAACATCAATACAGGATCACCTGAAAATCAGGACCCCCAGCCTTCTTTAGTTAGCTTTATAAGGCTAACTAAAGAAAATATCACGACCTAACCTGACAAATCGTCAAGGGCGTACAGTTGACCTAATGATTGGTTATGTTAGGTCGTGATATTTTCGTTAGTTAGCCTTATAAGGCTAACTAGAGAAGGCTGGGGGCCCTGATCTTCAGGTGATCCTCAGTACAGACTAATATTTTGTTGAAATTATTATTATATATATTAAAAAGCTGTCAAACTTTGTAAAGAAAGAAGTACGATAGAGATTTTGATAGCTTAAGATTTACAATATCGCCTTTAAAATGTTCTCATATTTGGATCGAATGATCCACTACAATATGTTTACATCATTTGCGAACTATTTTTCTTGGTTTAGATTATATGAAGTCATTTTCATATATGATCAAAATGTGATGCAAAAGCGTTCAAAATAAAAAGAGAACGTTCTTTTGAAAAAATTGCAAGGGATAGACTAGAGACAGCGCATAGATGGCTTACTTTGCTCTAAGGAAGACAAAGCGGAAAACAAGCGTTGTTGGTAGGTGAAAAAATACACTATGGAAGAAAGTGCCACAGAGCAACTGCTCGGGGGATGAATTAATTTTAAAAAGAAGCGGTTCGGCAATGGGGTACAGTTAAAGTATGTGCGCTCCCAGAGACCCTGTAACCTGGAATAGGTGCGGAGGGGCGGAACAATATGTGAAGTTCGCTTGAAATATCTGTAAAAGAGTGAGTTATAAAATGTTACTGTGTAACTATAAAGAGGAAAATTTATTAGAAATAAAAATATTAATTGTTCTAAGGCTTTATTAAGCCATTAGCTAGTGCACCCCACCTACAGGCGAGAGCAGTACTCCATCTGGGAGTGTACATGGCTTTCATAAGTTGTGGCTATCTGCTCATTAGTAATGTCTGGCACTAAAATAGAGACTCTACTTTTATAACTTTTTATGCAGGAAGGAGGGGCCAAGGGCAATGCCCGCAACAGCCCCCTCCCATAGGAGAAGAGAGTAAAAATCAAGGTTCTGGGTTTTCGAGATACCTAGACACTCTGTGTTTGAAAGATGGGAGGTCATAGACAGGAGGAAAGATGGATTGAGGAAGATTGTTCCAGAGTTCACCGGTTGAGTAGATGAAAGACTGAAAGTACCGATTAACCCTTGCATTAGATAGTTGGACAGAAAAGGAATGAGAAAGTGTGGAAAATCTGGTACTGCGTGCTCTCCTTAAAGGAGGAGGCATGTAGTTAGAGAGTTCAGAAGAGCAATGTCCGTTCTGATAGCGATAGTAAAGAGAGAGCGAGGCAACATCGTGGCAAAAAGAGAGAGATTGAAGGCAATCAGTAAGAAGCGGGGAAATGATGAGACGAAAAGCCTTTGATTCCACCCGATTAAATACGGCTGTGTGGGTTGAACCACCCAACACATGAGAAGCATACTCCATACAGGAGCGAACAAGACCCCTGTACAGAGACAGCAACTGAGTGGGGGTGAAGAAACTACGGAGGCGGTACAGTACACCTATCCTCTTAGTAGCTGTTTTAGAAAGAGAGTATATGTGATCTTTCCAGGAAAGATCACGAGAAAAGGAAACGCCAAGAGTGTTAAGAGAAGAGGAAGGATTGAGTTGTGTGTTATTGAAGGTAAGGGGATAGTTGTGTAGAAAATTGTGACGAGTAGACAGATGGGGGAACTGAGGTTTTGAGGCATTGAAAGTCACAAGGTTTTCTCTGCCCCCATCAGATATAGCAGAAAGATCAGCGGTCAGGTGTTCCACAGCCATACTACGCGAATCATGGAGACTGTTGAGAGGGACGCTTTGTGAAGCGGGTGGAGAAGTGAAGAGTAGAATCATCGGCATAGGAGTGAATAGGACAGGAAGTGCGAATTAAAAGATCATTAATAAATAAAATGAAAAGAGTGGGTGACAGGACAGAACCATGAGGACCACCACTGTTAATAACTTCAGAAGAAGAACAGTGGCCATCTACAACCGCAGCTACAGATTGGCCAGAAATGAAATTAGAGATGAAGGAACAGATATAAGGATAGAAACCGAAGGAGGGCAGTTTGGAAATTAAAGATTTGTGCACACTCTATCAAGAGCTTTTGATATGTCTAGCACAGCAGTAAAAGTTTCACCGAAATCCTGAAAGGAGGATGACCAAGAGTCAGAGATATGCAAGAAGATCGCCAGTAGAGCGTCCCTTGCGGAATCCATACTGACGATCTGAAAGAAGATTGTGAGAAAAGAGGTGTTTAAGAATCTTCCTATTAAAGATAGAGTCAAAAACTTTGGAAAGGCAAGAAATCAAAGCAAATGGACGATAGTTGGAGGGTTGAGAGCGGTCACCCTTCTTTGGGACAGGCTGAATGAAAGCGAACTTCCAGCCTTGGCAGGGTGTCAGCACAGAAACACAGTTCTTAATAACAACAGGAGGAACACCATCAGGACCATACGCCTTCCTAGAGTTGGGCCCAGATAGGGCAGAAAACCTGTTTTCGCTATTGAAGTGGCAAAAGGAGTTCAGGAAAGATTGTGATTGATAGTAATCAGTGAGGAGAGCCAGAAACTGACACAATGCTCAGGCCAAGGAATGCAGTTTATTGTTATATTATTATTACCAACATTATCGAAGTTCAAACCCCTCCGATTCCGAGCTGGCGATCCTAAGAGCACGGAGAAACATAGAAGAGCATATGGCTTTCTTGATGGGAGTCATGTCCGAAATAAAAGTAAAATACTCGACTTTCTTTGACTAGAATTACATAAGTATGACCTGCCACTACCTGCACACATTGTTTTGAAACTCGCTAAACTTTGCATCAAAGACTGCAAATTCATGTTTAATAGTCAATATTATCAACAGGTTTTTGGATAATCCTTTGTCGTCCTTCCTCTCCAATATTTACATGGAGTTTTTTGAGATAACTTACATCCCGAGAATCCTGGGGTTTGGCATCCCATGGTTGCGGTACGTCGACGATATTTTGTGTATCTGGTATATGAAGTGTGAATTGGATGACCTCCTCGTTCAGTTAAATAATCATGTCCCCTCCATTAAGTTTACTTTATAATTGGAAAAAAACAACTCAGTCTCGTTTAGGGATGTGTGTGTACATAGGGAAAGCTCAGGTTTTAATTTAGTATCTATCAGAAAAAAAAAATTGTCTTATGTACACTTTAACTCCGGAAATATCGCCTCCATCGAAAATGCTATATTCTCTTCTATGTTTCTCCGTGCTCTTAGGATCGCCAGCCCGGAATACATGTTTGCCAAGTTAGAAAAAATCAACAATATTGGAAACAATATGTGCCACCCACCTGCTTTTTTGGAATCTTGCCTTAACAGGGCATAAACTTTCTATCGTGTGAATAATAACCCTTGCACTTTGTCGAAGAATATTTTAGTACTTCCTTTTTTTACAGGCTTCTTACATATTGCTAATGTATTTAAACTTTTGAACTTTAATGTACAGTATTTTCATATGACAATATTGTGAAAAATGTCACAATAAAGAATAGGCCTACCAATAATTCAGGCATTATCTATAAAATTGGGTGTAGATAATGTGATTCTTTTTACAATGGACAGGCGGAAAAAGATTTGAACACACGTATAAAACAACTACAATATTCCGTTAGAACGGGACAATCGTCGAACGCCCCTTTTGTCCATTTGTCAGAGTTGTTTCACTGAAGTGATTGGATTAATTCTTGAATTTTGTTTCACTCAAACAATATTGTTAATATAAACATTCTTGACTCTGTCATCGTTCAAGTTACAAACAATTTCAACCTTAGCCAGGGCCTTTTTTTCGCTCGATCCTGTTATTTTAAATTCTTTCAGAGCAGATAAGAAGAGCAAGGCGCTAAAACTGTGGTAGCTTTTCCACGTGGATTGTATGCTCCTCCTCTAGTATTCTCAATCATATTTTTTTCTTTATGAACTGTAATATTGTTTCGATCTTGTTACTAATTTCCGTGTTCCCGAGGAAGAGGATGGCATTTGACAAAAGCACTTGAGCACTATTTCGTGTTTTAATTTTCATATATATATATATATATATATATATATATATATATATATATATATATATATATATATCATTTTAACTGCAAATAACACACAGTATAATTAACGTAAAGAACGACGCTTGTGTAGAAGAACGTTCCGCACAAGATGAGGAGGAAGAACAAACAAATGAAAAATGAGGTTACCACCCGGGAATCGAACCCGGGATCTTCCGATTGCCGGTCAGATATGCTATCCACTACACCATATATATATATATATATATATATATATATATATATATATATATATATATATATATATAATGGCAGACTGTTCCTTTTTCGATAAAACTTTCCCTGTCCTGTGGCTAATACCCATATGGGAGCAAAAAAAATCTCGCCTGCAAAGAACGAACTGTGCTGCCAACGTAGTTCCCCTGGGAACACCCAGGGCAGGTAAACAAATAAACAACAGAACAGCTCATCGCAGGGGGGATTTTGTCCTTACATCGGAAAAAACATCCAAGGGTATTATTATTTACAAAAGCAACCTTAAAATCAGTGTGAAAATGAAATTTCCTCACCACACTCAACAATTGCTTTTTCACAAAAGTGTTAAAATGGTAGAGATCAGGTAAAACAAGATATTTACAATTCTTAGGAACATCATACGTTGGGATAAGGTTGGGGGAATATACATTATTAAGAAATTTACCAATAATACCTCGTACAAGATCCCGTGGAAAACCATTTTTAAAGAAAAAATCAGTAAGGAATTCAAACTCATTATGAAGCAGAGCAAAGTTCGAGCAAATATTATAAGCTCTATGCACCAAAGGGCGAATGGAACTTAATTTGTAATTAAAATCGCAAAATCTATAAAAATTAAAATTAAAACCCAAACCCGTAAAAGTAGGCTTCCGGTATATAGAAGTTAAAACGGTCGAGCCAGATTTGGAGACCAGAACATCAAGGAAAGGAATAGAACCTTCAACTTCCTTTTCCTGAGTAAATACAATGTTCTTATGCAGTGTGTTCAGAAAACTTAGAAACTGAACTGATTGATTATCCGTTTGGAATAAAGCAAACGTATCATCAACATAACGTCTTTACAATTTCGGCTTAAGGTGAGGGGGCACTTACAAAAGGCCCTTTCCTCAAGATGCGACATGAAAATATTCTCAAAAACGGGACCCAAGGGGCTCCCCATCCCCACTCCATCCAGCTGACGGTAAACTACCCCTTGAAAACTGAAAAAGTTATGCTTGACTGCCAAATTCAGAAGCTGCTCAAACTGTGCTCTGCCAAAGCCGTGAAAAAGTGAGTCCGGCTGTGGAAAAGCTTTATTCAAAATAATTGTAATGGTCTCATCCAAGGGGACATTTGTAAAGAGGGAAGATACATCAAAACTTGTCATAAACAAAGAATTCGTATTAAACTTCTTAATTTCCGACACGAAAGAAAAACGATCCTTAACAGTGTACGAGTTCACAGTAAATGATGATAACAGTGGGATAAGAAATTTGGCAAGTTTGTAATTAGCCAAAGGATAAGACGCTAAAATTGGGCGCAATGGAACACCGACTTTATGAACCTTAGGCAGACCATACATAAGACCCAAATAAGAGCCTGAAACGTACAATTCATCATAAGTGGCGGAGTTAATAACACATTCCTGTTTAAGCTTAAGCAAAACACGGTCAACCTTGTCTTCCAATCGCTGAATAATTTTAGGAGCCTGTTCATCTACCTTAACGAATTTTAATGAATCAGAAAGAATATCAAGCATTTTTTTAATATAATCCGTTTTATTCATAACCACAACACCACTACCCTTATCTGGTTTAGTAATGACAATAGATTCATTTACACCCAAACCTTTTAAAATTTCTCGGTCCTCCCTATGCAGAAAAATTGTGGAAAACTTAAAAGCTTTAATTTTAGAAAACAATTCATGGGACAATTGTGAAATATGTTGTCTAACCTTACCAAAATCATTAGCATCAACGGTTGGAAGAGCTTTCAGATCATGGGCTATCCTTTCAAAATAAAAATAAAAATCAGCACTTTTAAAACGCAAGTTGGGAAACTTGAACTTAAGGCCAAGAGACAAGAGTAAACTTTCACGCTTTGACAGGGTATAGTCAGATAAATTCCTAATGACCTGACCAGGATCCAAAAAAGAAGGGCGAGATAGGTTTAACTTAAAAAGCTTGCGGTCATGAATCCGGGAAATAGAACGTACATATGAAAGGGAGGAAACTTGAATATTAGACACTATGCACGCATAGTCACAAAAAGAAACCAAGGCCTTCAACCGTTGATGCTAATGATTTTGGTAAGGTTAGACAACATATTTCCCAATTGTCACACACACACACATATATGCACACACATACATATATATATAATATATATATATATATATATATATTAGTGGTGGACCGGATATCCGCCTCATTTTTAACATCCGCATCCGCACTTCTGACTGCGGATATTATGCGGATATTACCTCTAATAAATTATGCAATTTACAATTAAATTAGCTTATAAAGTAGCTTATAAGGCCCAGTCATGCACATTTCATGTAAATTATTAATTATTAATGAACAAACAAATATATAAACCTCAAAATATAAATAGCTGGTAACACAGATAATTGAATGAAACTTGTTTCATTCAATTTTCTGTGGCTGAAACTCTTGAGAAAGTTATTATTTTTATCATAATGAAAACATTAATATTAATTTTAATTCTTATGCATTGCCTGCCATAATAGTAATGTCACGAAATTTGAAAAATTATGTCATAGTCA
Organism: Bathynomus jamesi; assembly: GCA_023014485.1. Taxonomy (NCBI): domain Eukaryota; kingdom Metazoa; phylum Arthropoda; class Malacostraca; order Isopoda; family Cirolanidae; genus Bathynomus; species Bathynomus jamesi. The sequence continues at coordinate 328,443 of JAJOZX010001129.1, read as the reverse complement.
TAATTCTATATTATATTGATAGATTAACTAATTATCCGTATCCACAGATTTTGAAAAACTGACATCCGGTCCACCACTAATATATATATATTACCAAAAAATGAGTCGGTTGACCACACTGTCATAATCTGATTGCACAATTTAGGTCAATCTGAAAATTGTTCATTTCCAATCACCACTTTTATTTATTTATATATATGTATGTATGTATGTATGTATGTATGTATGTATGTATTATTTTTTTTATTTTTTTCTGTAACCTATATATAGGCTGTAACTCTCTATGTACTTCAGTGTTCCTGAGGATGTCATTAGACGAAAGCGCTTGAGCACCATTCTGTGTTTCCTTTCCTTCGTGGTTTTATTCATTATAAATATTTTTCACGTGTTACTTTTGTGAAATAATTTTCATATATATATATATATATAACGGTGAGTAAAATAGAATAGCTTTTAATGAACTTTAATTTCCAATGATAAAATTAATAATTTGTAAATACAAAAAAAATTTATTATTATTATTATTATTATTTCCTTTACGTAGTTTTTCTTTGTTGTTGTCATAATGGTCGTTAGTTAAAGAATATATATACTCGAAATTTGCTACTTTAGGACTATTTTAGTTAATACGTATAAAAACTTTGTTTAATTGTATTCTTAGTATCTATTTCGATTTATGTATATGCATACATGGATATAGTTTATCCATACATTCTATATCTTTATATACTCAATATATATTAAAATAATAGATGTTCTCCGGGTGCCAAGAACACAATTAGACAAAACTAATACAGTACATGTATTATGCTTAAAGCAGCCATGGAAAACAAATTTAGAGTGTAGAACAGATGTCAAAAAGACATAATGGGGTTAAACCTCTACTGCTCGACACTGTAAACAACAGTAGAAATTTTATTTTATGCACTAAAGGCATATAACGTTCAAAACATTGCCTTTTTTGGAGCTTCAAATATAAGTAATTTTTGCACTCATGTTCTGTTGTAAGAAGGGGGCCAAAAAAGTGTACTTTAAACTCAAAAATAAAGTTTAAAAAGGCAAAAAAAATGTTAAATCGTGCATTATAGCGTTAAAAGGATGCCTAAACCGTGTTGGAAGGTTGTCAAAACATCAACCTAACCCGTTTTGATCACCTCTCATATTTTTATGCATTACAAAATAATCGAGGCCATAATGTCTTTCAGATTATCTTAAATGCTTTTTATATGAAAATAATTTGAATAAAACATCTGTTGACTGGAAAAAATTTTAGGAAAAATAGTTTATCCTTAAAATGAGGGGAAAAAAACTGCAATTATTATAAGCGTTGGAAAATGATCAAGAGTGTAATTTTAATTTTAAAGTTTAACGTAAAAATTATAATTTCATTTTTAAATTTTTTTTCATTTCGAACCCCGGTGTTTAGTGACAGGTTTTAGATGTTGATTGAGTGGGTGTTTAGTGACAGGTTTTAGATGTTGACAGAGTGGGTGTAGAATTTTTAATTTAAAGATTTTGATATTCTGAGAAATTACAATTTTCATAAATATTTGTAGCTTGCAAGAGAAAACAAAATGAATCAGAACGCATCTCGAAAGCATCGATTTTAAAGGGAAGGCGTCTCCCAACTGCTTTTGATACTCCTACTTCAAACAGGGCTTCAGATAAGCTATTTGAGGATACATTCGCGCCTGTTATACCTCTGAGTGTTTTGATTGGATTTTCATCTCTTTTTTTTACATATACATACATACATACATATACATATATTATATATGTCTTGTTTAGCAATGCCTTAAGCGTTCCTACCTTGCTTATAGGATGAATATATTACAGCGCTGCTCTGAAAACATGTCATGTTTACATTTTAACTTTTATCTACCATATATACTCGCATATCAGCCGATCTCGCGTATCGTGCGACCCTTCAAATTTTGTCTCCAATAGATGATTTCATCATATATCCCGTGTATCGTGCGAGTTCCATTTTCGGTATAGATTAGACTAGGCTAGGCTTACCAAGCTTACGGCATACAAAAAGTTATCTATTTAAAAATATTCACAGGCAGCGTACTATTTATCTTAAAATTAACAACCACCTAGGCAGCGTACTATTTATCTTAAAAAATTAACAACCACCTAAATTAAACAACCACCTAATAGATTTAATACTCCACGGTAACTTCCATTAGTAAAAGATAATAAATGTTCATTCCTTGTTCACCCAATGGAGAAAAAGACAGTCGAAAGTTTACAGCTAAATTTAAGCTGCAGGTTGTAGCTGCAGCTGAAGAAACGAACAACGTGCAGGCTGCAAAGCATTTCGGTATAGGCGAAAGCAACGTCCGAAACTGGCGAAAGCAAAAGGAGAAATTAAAGAAAACACCTTCTTATAAATGTGCAAATCGGGATCTAAATGTAAGTGGCCGCATTTGGATGAGAAAGTGGCAAAGTGGGTGTCCGAAAATCGAGAGAGTGGATATATCATAACGAGAGCTGCAATAAGGCTTTATGCCTTAAAGAAGCACGAAAAGAAGGAATTCCTGAATTCATAGCAAGCGCTGGATAGTGCACCTTTTTAAGAGAAGGCATGACTTTGTGATACGAAGAAAAACAAAATTGCTCAAAACTGCCAAAGGAATTGGAAGAAAAAGTGACGAATTTCCTTACATTCATCCTGAAGCATCGCAAAGCTAACGAATACAAGTTATCGTGCATCGGCAAAATGGATGAAACACCCATGAACTTCGATATGCCTTCGAATTCCACAGTTAACAAGATTGGAGAAAAACTATTTTCATTAAAACTACAGGACAAAAAGCTCATTTTACTGTTGTTTTAACGTGCATGGCAGACGGCACCAAACTTCCTCCCATGGTTATCTTTAAACGAAAATTAATGCCCAAAGAAAATTCCCTGGCGGGATCATTGTTCATGTTCATCCAAAAGGATGGATGGATGAAGGTGGCTGCAAGATTTGGCTGAAGAAAGTTTGGGGATCGAGACCAGGCGGTTTAAGACGAGAAAAAAGTTTGCTTGTTTGGGATATGTTCAGGTCGCATCAAGTGGATAGTGTTGTAAAATCCGTTCGGGAATCAAACACTGATATAGCAGTTATCCCCTGGTGGATTGACTAGTGTTCTTCAACCTCTTGATGTCTCACTTAATAAACCATTTAAAGATATAATGCGGAAAAAATGGACTGACTGGATGAGAGAAGGTGAGAAAACGTTTTCGAAAGGAGGAAACATGAGAGCTCCAGCGTTGCCGATACTGTGTACGTGGGTGAAAGAATCATGGAATGAAATCGATGCAGATTTGGTAATTAAATCATTTAAGAAATGTGGAATATCAAACGCTATGGATGGAACTGAAGATGATATTTTATACGAAGATTCGGGAGAGGACGATGATGACAATATCGAAGACTTGGTAGATGATCAGTACGATGACGGCGTTGACTCAGATGAATTGCAAACATTATTTCCAGATTCTGCTAGCAGCGAAAGTGATTTTGATGGTTTTTAATGTACCGTAATAAATGTTATTTTATTTTGGTATACCGGTTTTTAATTTACTGTATTTCTAAATAAATATAAACACGCAACACATTTGAAACAGCTGCTTGTTGTTTGTTATTACCCGTACGACTGAAAATATTCAAGGTCAGCTGATGTGCGTTGCAGGCAACGCCATCTATTGCCTAAATTCACAACTCCAAGATAAGTTAATAACCTCGCAAGAAATATGGTATATAGAAATTTAATCCAATACAAAATAGGGAATGTTTTTCAAAAAGAATAAAAATAGGAAAATAAATACAAATTCCTAAAATATATCATCCTAAAGATCAACTGTTATGCACTGTACACGAACGTATCTTCAATGGCCAACACAAATACATTAAGAAAAGTATTAAAAAAATCCAATGCAGACTAACAACTTCATAACCACGAAAAATAGAAGAGTAAATCTAAGCATTTTTAATTATTGTATAACTAACTTATCTAATTCCTTTGACGATAATATGACGATCGTACATTAAGATCACACACACACGACGATGACAAAACGGTGAAATGACACACATGTCACACACACACGATTTGTACTTCGCGTATGGTGCGACCCCCTGATATTAGGCTAAAAATTAGGTCTCAGAAAGTCGCATGATACGCGAGTATATATGGTATTTGTTTTTAGTTTTTTATTACGTTTTTAATTGTCGCTTTTAGGAGCTTCGCTTCTGTTTTGCACGTTTTCCCTTTTGTCTTGGCCATTCTTTCCTTTAGGATTTGGAAAAGGAAAATTAAGACATACGAAGACCAATCAGCTTGAATTCCTCATTCGGAGTCTCTTTCTAAACACTTGCAATTGTTACACACACACACACACACACGCGCGCGCGCGCGCGTTTGGCTTCCCTACAGAACCGCAACATTTTCAGGATCACCCGAAGATCAGGGCCCCTAACCTCAATTACCAAATATTTTTGTTAAAACTAACGAAAATATCACGACTTAACCTAACCAATCGTCAAGGGGGTACAGTTGACGTAACCGGGCATTCAATTTAATTTATGATTATATTTAGTAATGTAAAGCAAAAACAAGAATACAGGGGGGACCCTGATCTTCAGGTGATCTCATTTTCACACTAACACATTCAATTCTGTATCGCGACACTCACCCAATTTTGTAAACCTAATAACATTAACCAAAGCTAATTTAACCTTACATAACCTAGCGTATCCTTTTTATGATAGAAGATAGCATTTATAAATATAATTTACCACGACACCGCAAATGCCGAGATTCGCACGTTCCTGTCGTGACAGGCTCTGTGTGTATCTTCAAGATCGTCACGATTTCTTTGATGACACACACACACACACACACACGCAGACACACGAACAAACAGCACCCGATTCCACCCAAAAAAATGGCTTAGCGTCCACTCCTAAAAGAATTTTTCTTTGACCACCGACAATCAATGGTTCGTTCTACAATCTCTGAAGACTGTAATTTTATTTATATTTAGATTTGGGTCGGTTTGAAGTTTTGGATTAATTTTGGATTGGATCATTTGAGGAGGGTGAAGTGGGTTCTCATTTTGAAATTTCGAAACAGGGTTATTACTTTCGTCGTATTTATGAATTTAGTCGTCTGATTAATTATCCAACGACTTGATTTTAATTCTATTCTCTTATGAATTTATTCTGTATGCGTACCTTCTTACAACAGCGTCCGTACCTTACTGGATAAAACCATTTTTCTATAAGCAAAGTGAAGACGCTGAGGTAGGGGGTTCGACTCACAATGTTGCTGGTTATTAATAATACGAAAGTTAGTAGTGTAATGGGCCTCATTAGTCTAGCTTGAATGCTCTGCCACTTTCTGTCTCTTCTCATTATTAGTAATAATAATAATAATTTCATACTTTAATACTTTCTTATTGTAATATTTTAATTAATTACATAAAAAAAATTGTGTTAATGCGATATTTATTCAAGTTCGCAAATAATTTAACTAAGTCATATATATATATATATATATATATATATATATATATATATATATATTATATATACACGTGCATATGTGGATATATGTATGTATATATTTGTGAGTGGACAATTATATATATAATGCAAACCCACAGGAAAAAAATTATTCCAAGTCCTTTCGTGTATTCAGAAGTACACCTCGTCAGGGAATGAAGGGTGGAGGCAAGATGACCAAAAATATATACAACGGGACAGGGAAACAAAAAGATTAACAAGAGTTTATTAGAGGCAAAAGGTATTTTGACAGAATATTGTCAATTTTATACATTCCCGCATTGTTATTGAAATTATTTTTAAAATGGATAAATGCACATTCTACAGGGTGGGCCGTAAGTTTCCATACATAGGAAAAATTAAACGTTTGTTTTTATGTTTCAGATACCCTAAGAATATGCGTTTGACGTAAGATCTTGTTTACTGATGAAGCAAATTTTTACGTCAATGGAGAGGTTAATCGGCAAAACATACGTTATTGGAGTAATGCTAACCCTAACTGGCTGAGTCCGACGAAGATGCAAGGTGCCGGTAAAGTGATGGTGTGGGCCGGGATATGGGGTGACAGAATTATTGGACCAATTTTTGTCAGTGGAAATCTTAATGCCGAAAGGTATCTTAACATGTTGCAAGAAGAGATTTTTCCCATCCCTGCTAAACGAGGAAGGTAACTTCCCAGTTTACTTCCAGCAAGATGGAGCTCCACCTCATTATGGTCTTCACGTGCGTCGGTATTTGGATCAGCAGCAGTTTCCGGATGCTTGGATTGGTCGGCGTGGTCCTGTGGAGTGGCCTCCCAGATCCTCAGATCTCACCCCCCTTGATTTCTATCTTTGGGGGCACTTGAAGGCCATGGTGTATCAGGAAAAGATACGAGATATAAATCATCTAAAGGAACGTATCACCAACGCCATTACAAGCATAACGTCAACTGTGCTAATGCGTGTTCATCAACAGTGGGGAACACGTATTGAAATGTGTTTTCAAAACAATGGCAACCATGTAGAGCATATTATATAAATAAAAATGGTTGTCCATAAAAAAATGTTTATTTTTCCTATGTATGGAAACTTACGGCCCACCCTGTAGAATATTCTTTTCGCTTATATCTATTTTTAACGAGAGCTTTAGAACTATCCCACTTAATACTATGATTACATCTATACATATGGTTAAAAAATGCATTATAATTATTTGCTGTTCTACACGCATATTTATGCTGTTTTACCCTAATATCTAACGTTTTACCCGTTTGGCCTATATATATATATATATATATACTAAGTCACATTGTGTACATCCGATCGAATACACACAACCAACCAGATTATCTGGGCTATTCTTTATTAAGCGTGATTTAACAGTATTATTATACTTAAAGACTACATTGATACCAATTGCTTCAAGTAAAATCGGAAGATATTGAAAATTTACATGGTAAGGTAGGCTAAGGATATTTTTACACTCAAATTCCTTTACAGTTACGCTATTATAATACCTATTCTTAGCTTTCCTAAGGCAGTTATCTAAAAATTAAATAGGGTAACATAATTCAGTACCAATATTCATGATATTGCATAACTCGGATAATATCCTGTTAAAATACCTTTTGCCTCTAATCAACTCTTGTTAATCTTTTTGTTTTTCTGTCCTGTTGTATGTATTTTTGGTCATCTTGCCTCCACCCTTCATTCCCTAACGAGGTGTACTTCTGAATACACGAAAGACCTTGGAATAATTTTTCTTTTTCCTTGTGGGTTTGCATCATTCATTCATTCATTCATTTCACGTGACTAATTATATATATATATATATATATATATATATATATATATATATATATATATATATATATATATATATAGCCTGGGAGTCCAAGTGTGTCCACAGATTAATGTCTGTAGCTGCGTGAGTGAATGTGTTAAAGCGATAGAAAAACTCTATTCACAGTTGATCAAAACCCTCTGAAGACTGAAGAAATCTATTTTATTTTTTAGATTAAGAATGTCAGATTGGCACTTTGGCACTATTATATAAGAAAGCTATGAACATCGAGTGGGTGAAGTTCGGACAATAAGAGTTTATATATATATATATATATATATATATATATATATATATACACACACACACGAGTGTATATGTGTGTATTTATATATGTACACATGAGTGCACACACGCGTACATATATAAAATTGTCCACTTACAAATATATACATACATACATACATACGTGCACATATGCACGTGTATATATATATATATATATATATATAATATATATATACAGGCACGTGCAGAGAGGGGGAGCTACAGGGGGTTGATCCCTCCATTTGCCCCTTCATGCCTCAGAAGTGCCCTTTTTTAAAATAAAATAAATAAATGCTGTGAAGAGACTTATTTTTTTTGATGGGGGGAGGAGATGGTGCCCTTTTTGTTAACTTTCAGCCTCCCCCCAATCTGGAGTGTCCTGTGCACGGGCCTATATACATACATACTGTATATGGCTTACAAACGTAAATATACACTAGGATGATTATCCTCAAGAACAAATGGCAAAACTCATCAATAGAATGCCAGAACGTGTGTCAGCTTTACGTAAAACAAAGGGGAAAGCAACACGATTCTGGATATGTTCAGTCAATAATCTGTTATTATTTATTGACTTTTATTGTCAATTCTAAAACTATGGAAAAACTGACGGTGTCTAATTACGTTTGTCAACTTTATCTATCTCCCTATTTATCTATCTCCCTATTTATCTATCTCTATATATGTGTGTGTATATATATTCTGTATAATGAAATCTGAGTAAAGGTGTAAGTGCGAGTCAAAAGAAGGAGTTATTGATAAAAAATAAATCAGCAAATCTGAAATCAATATATCGGTAACAATTACGATAATATTACAAAATATAGACGACAAATCAAACGCCAAAATAGAAAGAAAAAATCTTGGAAATGATGTCACTACAAAGATTTTTATTTCATTTTTCTTGCCTCTTAAACATCCAACAGATTTTTTATGGTAATAATACAATTAGGTTTGGTAAGGTGTTATTCGGGTCTGGTTAGGTTAGATTAGCTCGCTTTATTTTTCGTCGTCTTCATTTTCAGTAAAGGATTTTTTTTATTCTTAAAATTATTTCTTGAAATTTTTTTGATGTTTTGGGAATTTAGTCCATCGTCAGAAATGTTTTAGTTTTCAAGAGTCCAAAGCTCCATCGTTACTCGAAACAGTTATATCTAGTTAGCAATTTTACCTCACCTTCATCCCAAATATGAAATAAGTTGATATTATTTATTGACGATAATGGGTTAGACTATAAAAGACTCAACAATATTAATGTATTTATAAAAGTTATTAGTAGTATGGTGGGTTACAAAAGACGTAAGTTGCATTGGAAAATGCAAAGATCATGTTCGTGGATCATCACCCCTCCCTTCCTTTAGGCAACATTGCAGTGTGGCTTACCTTTAAGCTAATATTGTTTTAATGGAAAAGATTAAAACAGGTAAAATCGTATCCAAGTTAATTATGCAAGATAAATAAAAAAATTTCTTTTATTTTTCTTTCTTTGAGAAGAAACGTATCCAATAAGTGCTACATTTTCTTTGTCTTCATTTGTGTAATGCGTGAGCTAACTTTAATTAGCTTCACTTACATTTTAATTTTTGTTTTATCTAATCTTATCTTTTAAAAGCAACGATAAAAGGCATTTTATATGAGTCTGCAACACGATAATTATTTAGTCATTTTAAAACGTCAAAGCACTTTCGTGTGCAACACAAATTAACTGATAGCGTAATAATTGATAAGCATGAACAGGAAAACCCCCCAGATATATAACATTCTTATTTGCAAAATGTGAAAGGTACAAGCAGATGTTTCGGAAATACAGTTCTATCTTTAGTGTTATAAAAATTTAATTTTACAATGTTAAGAATTTTATAATTTGTTTAAAAAACAAAAAATAAATGTTTAAAAATAAAAAAATTAAAAATTAAAAATCTTAAAATAGGCAGATTAAAATGGTATAAGACAATAAAACGTAATTAGAATGTTACCGTTGCGTGCATCAGTATAGATATTGATATTTCAAAGTACTGAAATACAAAAGCTAGAAAAAGATAAACAGTTAAAAACTTAATCATTATCATATAATAGCGAGATTAAATGCTGAAACGTAATCGTTCAGAATGGGTTTACTTTTTTAAAACGTGAAGGTCGACAAGTTGGTTACTATTAACGGTTTATAATCTGAAAGGCGGAAGGGTCAATGGGATGGTTTGCGGCAAGACAGTGCTCTTATTGAAGGTTTTGAAGGTCTATTTAGAGGACGTGATGTGCGACTGGAAATTCCCCGATCCTCATCTATCTTAAGTTTGTATTGGTGGCAGGTGCTGCCAATATAATTCGCCTGACAGCAAGTATGTTTGAAGGAATAGACAACCGATGAGATCAGATCATTGGGTAATTTTTCTTTATGAAGAAAGCAAGATTTAACACCATGCGAATTTGTAAATATGAACCGGAAATCAATTTGAGGATATAATGGTGCAAGGAGGATGAATAGGTCGGTCTGTAGTTTCCGACTTAAATAATTTTAAAAAGGAAATTCAAAATATTGAATGTCCTTTGCAACAGTTGGAATATTATGAATCGATTGGTAGATTTTATCGAGAAACTTTTTGACGAATGCCTGGAAGAGATGACGGGGAGAAAGCTGTTAGAAAAAAAAGCCTGAAGAAGGGCAATGAATTTCATCACACCTATGCTTGAATGAACCGCTCTCACGCATCGTATGAATCATGCCACATTCACAAATCTCTAACTTAACTTTCTGCACGTACCATTAGTCTTATGGAGAATAAAACATTCATTATTGAAAAACATCCGTCTACAATCATTACAATCTCTCTTCTCAACTTCTAACGCACGGCTTACGTGTCTAGGGCTTTTACACTGAGCGCATACCATATGATAGTCCTTACGATGCTTTAACAAATTATTCGTAAACTCAAGGCATCCCATATACAAATCGTGATGACGGCCATACTTACGGCTTCTGTCATAGCTAACGTAAAACGCTCTAATATGATGAATAGGAAGATAGGTTGCACCTACCAACCCTAAATTGATCATAGGTATTGTTCGATCTGTCACACGACTTTTATAAACATACGTCGTCCTCTCTTGTTCATCGAAACCAAACATAACTATTCATAATTTCATCTGTTGTTCCACCTTCACTAACTCTTCAGGACCCATATTACAGTCGAAATTAAGATCACAGGATCTAGCAAGGTCTATAACCATAACTAGCCAAATAATTTGGTTATGTTTATTTAGAATACTGATTATATACACGAAAATTACAGCCATAAATCTGCAACTACGACCGATGTTTGCGTGTAGTCTGTAAATTTGATAGTAGTTTAAAGTTTAAAGTGTACGGTGTAACCATGGCCATTAACACGTAACACGTGGTCTCCATCGATCATGAAATTCACCAGTTTGAATTCTGAACCACTTTGCATTGATTTCTCAAAACATGTGAGAATGTAGTCGGTATTCTCCTTAACCAGGTTTTGTAGACGAGTATTCTCTTTCTTGATAGCAAAAGTAAATGAATTAAGAAGGATATACGTACAATATATTTTAGATATATACGTATATATATATATATATATATATATATATATATATAATATATATACACACACACACACACACACTGTGTGTGTATATAAATATTCATTTGGAAATTAGGTTCGACCATAAAAGATCTTTAAAACCGACCATCATCTGACGATGAGATATGCGTTAGGTAAATAAAGCTTTTAAGAAAATAGAAGCGATGAAATGGATATATAAATAAATAAATAAACTTTGTCTTCAACGTATAAACACTTGTACAGACCTGTACCTTAACTCTGACTATTAAATTATATATATAATTACCTCACTGGTAATCCTTTAAGGTTTTAATTTTTAATTTTTTATTATTTTTACTTCTCTGTTTATTGTATATATATGTATGTATGTATGTATGTATGTATTTGTATATATAGATATGTATGTATATATATATATATATATATGTGTGTGTGTGTGTATGTATGTTATTTATTTTTTTTTTTTTTCTTTCTGTAACCTATATATAGGCTTAACCTTTTTATGTACTTCAGTGTTCCTGAGGATGTCATTAGACGAAAGCGCTTGAGCACCATTTTGTGTTTCCTTTCCTTCGTGGTTTTATTCATCATATATATATATATATATATATATATATATATATATATAATATATATATATATACACACACACACAAAACTAAACATATGATCTCCAGGGGATTTGACCATAGAACAATGTAGCGGTCTATAAGCTTGGTTTATGTATCTTTTCTTCTTATGAGGAGGTATAAACCATGAAAGGTTTTTATTATGGTTTCAGAGATCGATTAGTAAGGTATCAGGTAAATACCAGATGACCCTGTTTGAATTGCTTCAGACGAAGAGTTACCAAAGCTCATAATTAAGCTTCTTTTTAAAGCTTAACTTGTGTGCTTTTGAATTTATTTCGAAGTATAAACATAAAAAGGAAATTAAATCCGTCCAACATCAGCCACTGAGACAGGTGTCAGGCAGCATTCCGTTTTGAAAAGAGAATTAACTTGTGTGATAAAAGGAATTGAAATAATTTTTTTTTTGTTTTAGAACGAAATAGATTTGCTATGTTTTCATTCATTTTTTTCTAAGAGGTTTGTAATATGGTTTCAAAGGTCTATGAATAAAGTACAGGTAGCATTCGGTATTGAAAAGAGGATTAACTTCTTATTCAGGGAAGAAATTGAAAAAAAAATTTGGTGTTTATTTGCTGTGTTTTCACATTTCAGAAAAAGTGTAAAAAATAATACAAGCCATTCAAGATCATTAAACCTGTTGCCATTGTCGTAAGTTTCTTAGGACAACTTCTTAGCAATTATAATGGTATACGATCAGGTCTTTCCAAGAGCAAGCTGACATCACCACAATCAGCTGTTCTCCAAGTACTCGAATTTTATGAAAAGCAAGCCCTTATTCAGAAGAAATATAGCGCGCGGAAAGAACGAAAATTTCTCAACTGCAGATTGGACCACGCATCATGGCTTCCCCGCAATACATTGTCGTAAGCGCCATGTTGACAAATCAGTTTTCGCTTAGCACCGACCAAACCTAGACGCTTTTACAAATTGAATTTTCAAAATCATTTTTCTGTTCAGAACCACTTACCATTAATACCAATTGAGAACCAGTATTTCCCGAACATGTATTATTTCACATTACAACAAAATTAACGTAACTAAAATGAGCTTTCAAAGTGACTTACAGAAAGCCTCGTAGCCATCTATCTTAACATTGTAGCCTACCTTTAGCAAAACTGATAACACCGCTTTCAAATTTATTCTGTAGTCACTATTCAGTATATTAATATTTAACAAACTAATGAGTAGTAACACATTTAGCAGATTATATGGCTAGGAACTAATTCAGGATTGATTTGCCCAATTACGGTATTAATAATGGCCCATCTACATCAGGGACACTCTTAATATCGCTGGTGAATTATTCATGAGTTATTAGGTACAGTCATTAACATCAGATACTACTACTCATTCAAGGACGTTAATATAACTTCATCTCATTCAACCTCGCCAAATTTATTTCTGTAGGCGAAAGCGATCGAACCAGGCGTCACGTGGCCTAGAGGGAGACGGAAATATTAATTATTCAAAAGTGGTCCTTCGAAAATAAAATAAAATGAAAGTACCAAATTAAATATGAAAGTCATAAATCTTTATCATCTATAATATATATATATATATATATATATATATATATCGTCGCGTATAAAATACTTTTCTTTAACGTTGTTTCTACCGATATGCAACGTTTTACATTTACCTATGCTCGAGTAATTTATTAATATCTTTTAGAATCTGCAAACGTTTTGCCGCTGAATTTGTTCGTTCCCCTCGTTTGGTATCTGCAAATTTTGAAATTAGACTCTTAATTCCCAAGTCGACGTTATTGATGTAAAATAATAAAAGGAACCGGTCCTAGAACTGAACCCTGAGGCACTTAATTCATTAATTAATATTACTGTGCATAAATTTATATATTTAATTAATAGTTTCACTCACTCTTTTGCCATGGCTGTAAATCCTCCATTACCCTGTCCCTCCAATTTATTTCACCTTATTTCCCCCTATAATGATTTATACATCCGCACTAAATAACTATAACGTATTAATTATGAATCAACGTATATCGTATAATGTGTTGGACTATGACGTCATAAAGTACATTAATTCCTCTGGCATTTATCATACCTTGAATACTAAATCTTCAAACTGACATCTTTATTATTCAATGTATGATAAATTCCCCATAGTTTATACTGTACAAGTCATTATTTATATGTTGGTCTTGTGTAACGTAATACAGTATAACTGTTGTCGGCTACGTTTATTCACACGTCCATGTTCCTTCTTGAATGAAATAATGTTATCATTAATTATTTTCGAATTTATTTATTTATTTATCTACCTATTACCTACACCAGTGGTGGCCAACCCAGGGCACGAGTGGCTATTTCTAGTGGCACGCGGACGACGAAGTGATTGTAATGAACGGCCAAATTTTGAAAAATAATTTATTTTATAATTTACGGACGCTAAAATATTCAAGTTGGCACATTCCACAATTTAAAGTCAAATAGTGGCATGCCACAAAAAAAGGTTGGCCACCACTGACCTACACTATCTATGCCCTACCAATCTATCAGTCCATGTTTACTTGTCCCTCTATATTACGTACATAACCTATTGTGTGACGTATGTGTACTTTTATGCAATCGTTCATGATTATTGCTCATGATTACTGTTGTATTGTTCATGATTATTGCTCATGATTACTGTTCTATTGTTCCTGATTAAGTACGTAGTTACCTTACATGGAATTACGTCCACACGTCTGCAGCCAGTTCTTTTATAGAAGCTGGTTTAATTTCTTTTCTTAATTATTTTCTCTCTCGCAAGATACCCGTTGGTGCCGACGTAAGGGTTCGAATTCCGATGACGTCGCCCAAAGCGAGCTTCTGAGACCGAAGAGACTTGCTCGTAACTGATAACATTATTATGTATGTTATGTTGTGTGCATATGCTCATGTTCTTTATGCGTTATGCTCCTAATTCAGCTTTCCCTATGCGTCCCTGAATACCGAATTAAATCCAAGAATAATAGTCCCCAAAGTTGGCTATAAATATATAGTACTATAAAATTATAATTAACTAACAAACTTAATGTGAATCAATTGATAATTATAATCGTAATTATAATGTACCAAAATTATAATGTACTTAACGATGTGCATAGAATGTACTCGGTGTACAACCTCGACATTATGTCGCCACTCAGGAATGTATACTCTGCAAAATTATTAACTTTTATTATTTATTTTTTAGTTTTATTTTGAAATCTTTCAAAATTTTTGTTGTCTGTTTAAATTGCGGTTAACGACAAGAATACTTAAAATTTAGCCTTCAACTTCACCTCCCCTCCAAAATGTTTACTTATTTATTTCTTGTATTGTAAATTAAATTACTCCTGCCTTAGACTTCAGTTGATAAAGATTTGTGAAAAATACTTGCTTCACTATCAGCAGTGATATAGTCCCTTGTGACCTGCCCAAGGCAATTAAATAAATTATTCAATCTTGTCAAAGTGAGCCTTGGTAGTATATCTGCCTCATGTGAAAGTACTAAATAAAGTTTAATTGATTGAATCAAAAGTCGAGCTGCAGTACTCTTGGTTTTTACTTCAGTTCTTCATTATATTTTATGGTGTGTTTAAAGTGTGTAGTAAACTGCACCCAAACTCGGATGCCCTACGGCCCAGCCCGAGTTTAACTTCGAGAACCACCTTAAATCACCGTTCAACAGTGCATCCCTCATAAAAGTCGCGTGCGGGAAATGACCTCTGAACGCGTAAAACACACACACACACACACACACGCGCGCGCGCGTTATATATATTATATATATATATATACACGGTGAACCAAAAGTAGGTGGACAGTAGGTTGAATACGGTTTGTGTTATATTATATTATAACTATGGTGTTCATTATAACTATGGTGTTTGTGTTATATTATATTAAATATTATAATTAAATTTATTTAAATATTATTTTGTTTTATAGTATACAAATAAATTAAATATGTATTCTCAAAATAAACGTTATCATTTACTGTCCACCTACATTTGGTTCACCCTATATATATATATATATATATATATATATATATATATATATAGGCAATTGCCTATCATGAAAAGACAACGTATATTTTTGTCACTCTTCAGATATTACTGTCGTGAACGCGCCCAGTTGTTGAAGTTCTACTGCGCCTATGTCTATAAGTTAGGCTAAGTAACTATACTCTATATTCAACTGGCACCCCCTTCCCTCTTGCCACTCCAACTTGGCACTCCACCCATCTCTCCCCCATAGCCCATTATCCACACCTCCCTCGGCATAAATGCACCCATACTACAGAGTCCAGTGAACATTTTTCTCCGTGTGGGTATACAACTAAATTAAAGTTGTATTTCCTCTTCACTGCATGCCATGGTGCAAGTCTTAAAGAGGCCAAACCATTTTTCGTTACCAAGAACTGGCTGTAGAAGAAAATTTCTTTGTCATGAGCTTTGGAAGGAAGAAAGATAGAATGAAAAGAAAACGAAAGGAAGAAAAAGGATGAAAGAAAATGAAAGAAAAATTAAAGGAAATGAATGAGAAGAAAGGAAAGGAAAAATATGAAAGAAAGAAAGAAAAAGAAAAAAAGAGAAAATTCTTCATTGATAAAAATAAATATTACAATACTTATAACAAACATGGGACATACAAATTTTATAGCTTTCATTTAATTATTTTATCAGCTGTCAGATTAAGTAAAAGATAACACGTCTCATTCTTATTATTATTAAAGGTACGGTGTTGACACACAATTGAGTATTACACGAAATACCGTCCCAGCAAGAAATGGAAGGTTCACAAAAGGTCAACAAAACGTTTATAACATTCGCTGAACGTCCCATTCCTTGCTTTTGGGTGAATTTAAAAATATTAAAACACAAAAGAAGCAAAGAAACATTAGTACGATGTGAGAAACGAAACGAGAGAAAGTATATACATAAATCGCCATCACCGGTAACAGCGTTTTCCTGTAAACGAAGTGAAGACACTAAGGTCAGGGGTTCGAATCTGATAGTTAGTTAGTTACTTTACGCGAGTTCGAACGACGGTTCAGGATCGACCTACTGATAATAATAATCCAGTAATTAGCGCAATGAGCAGTATTAGTTGGCCTGAGCGCTGTGCCAGTTTCTGGCCCTCCTCATTGGTTATATATATATATATATATATATATATTATATATATATCTTAGTTATGCGCCTCGGTGGTGTAGTGGTTAGCGTCGCTGACTACGAATCCATTGGCCCCGGGATCGAAACCCGGTGACGGCAGCTGGCGCACAGCAAAACCCAGCTGTTCACTCTTCCACACAAAGAAAGTGGTTGGTAGATATTGTAAATGGGTACCCTGTGTGGCCTAGTGGTTAAGACGCTGGGCTGCTGTTGGGGTGTGGTTCGGATTCCACGTTAAGCTGTAGGTCTAAGGTGGAGTGAGAAAGCTTGACCTTCGTCAGAATGAACAATTCGGGGGGAAGCTAACCAAAAGTTACCGAAGGTTTTATATATATATACATATATATATATATATAGATATACAGAGGGTGACAAAGTAAATAGATAGCTTCTGTTTTTCATAGTTTTTTTATTTGATAATGAGAGTTAATAAATAATATCAGATTTATTGAATCGATATATTTAGAATCGTGTTGTTTTCCCCCTTGTGTCATTTGTTCACGAGGACAAATCTTTGTTTTAATTTATTTTTGTCAACTCTCTCTCTCTCTCTCTCTCTCTCTCTCTCTCTCTCTCTCTCTCTCTCTCTCTCTCTCTCTCTATATATATATATATATAATATATATATATTATATATATACAGTATCTCCATCATAAATAAATTTATACGAACACTTATCAGCATTTACTTATTAAAGGAGATTTCAATTACTTCTTGTTAAACGCAATTCTATGATAAATAGTTTTAATATCAGCCTTTAAATAATTACATAATTTCGGTAATGAGATGAAGATTGGAAAGTTATCTTTCAATTTAAACTATGTCCTACTCTTCTTTATGTAGTGAAATAGGCGTGAATGTTTTGATGAGCGGCAAGTATTCATTAATTCAATGTAAATTAATAATTTTGTTCATACAACCGTAAATGCGTATGAAATGTAATATGTTGATATCATTTATGATCTCTTATAATTTGAATAGTTTAATTGTTTATTAAGATGGATAATAATAATTATTTGGGGCGTTGTTTAGAGTGTTTGTCACGCGAGTGTGCAATGCATTACGTCAGAAAGATCAACAGTGTGATGTGGATTTTATACAATATGTTTAGGAACTATATGTTGAAGTTTGAGCATTATTGCAACGCTCCGAGAAACTATTATATATATTTCGTTCGTTATACTAAAAACTGAAGTTTATTTTATTATATTTAAAATAGTTTGTTATTAGTCAGTCACGTCATAACTTTGGTAAATTCATTTTTAAATGTCTTCCACTGTATTAACACCTTCACCAAAAAAATGTTGTAGTGTCATTCGCAAACATTATGAAGCATATTTTAAGTGTGAAAGGTCATTCATACGCACTAAAAATAAAACTGGACCTAAGACTGAACCCTGAGGTACGGTAACCAATTCTCTGAATGACATAAGCTTGACAAATGGTATCTATCAGAGAAATAAATTCTAAACTAATTATTAATAACGCCTCTAAAGTATAAAATATATTGTTTACGTAAACTGTTATGGTTTGTAGCATCAAAAGTCTTGCTGAACTCTATAAAAATGGATGGATATAATTTGTGTTATTATTATTATTATTATTCCCTTTAGCGATTTGTTGGCATCGTCCACAAGACTGAAGATAACCATTTCACTTGATTTTTTCTTACACAAGCTATGTAGATATACGAGATAGTGAATTATATAATTTTAAATACTGATTTATCCCATTTTAATCATTTTATCAAAAGATTTCAATAACGGAGCGTTCTACAATTCGTTACTATTGTGCCGGATCACCTCCCTTTAAAAGGAATGTTAAATATTCAATTTATAGCATCGCTGCAAAAGATACATTTGGAATTACTGAAGCTCAAAATTTTAGAAGTTATATAAATAGTTCCAATAAAAGTTTTAGAATTTTCATTCAGCTTCTATATGCATTTAACTCTTTTATTTACGTTTTGCATACTGACTAAACATTTTTTAGGCAAACGCGCTTAGTTCAGCGGGTACCACTGTATGCGAAGAGAAAACAGCGCTAATAATAAATACGGAGTTGGAGCGCAATGGACTGAATTTGTTGGCCTGAGCTCTCTGTCAATTTCTGGCACTCCTAACTCATTCTTATTATTATTGCTTAAATTCTATATACGTGTGTAAAGGCAAAGCAAATATCACACGGAAGTTACAGTGTAAGAGTTCTTGAATAGTGAATAAATGTCAATTCGTCGTCGTTTGGCCTGAAAAGCGATTTGAAGTCCACTTTCTTTTCTGTCTATCAGATTATTTAAAGTGTTTGATTGCCTAATTTGTATTTTATTAATATTTTGCTCATTAGTGAATTAAATTATTTTGTATTAATATTTTAATCACAAAAGTATTTTGTGTGGAATTTGTGATTTTTCGTTGAATGTGAGTACACAGTTTGTTGCCGTTTACTCTTATTGCAGTATTTCTATTTTAGTAATATACAGGGTGTCCGAGAATTATCTGTACAATTTTGGCTGTTATTGAAAGTCAACCATGAAGTGTAGAAATTCCAGTGTTGTCCCATTTTACAGAGAATCTCATTAAGTTTTTTCTGATACCACGTTTTGACAAGTGTTTTAGAAATGTACGCGGGTGAAAGACATTGATGATTTAAAAAGCAAGAATCACAGCTGCTGTTGAGCGAATTGATGTGGATATGCTGCAGCGTACATGGCAACATTTGGAGTATCGATTGGATGTTTTGCGAATCACTAATGGTGCACATATCTAATGTTTGTAACAACGTTACTTTAATAAAAGAAACTTTTGAAAATACAGATTCTAAATAATCTTGTTTAAGAATTTTACGTGTGTTATCAAGAATTTTATTAAAAGATGAAATTGTACAGATAATTTTCGGACACACTGGAATTTCTAAAAAACTTGTCAAAACTTGGTATCAGAAAAAACTTAATGAGATTCTCTGTAAAATGGGACAACACTGGAATTTCTACACTTCATGGTTGACTTTTAACAACAGCCAAAAATTGTACAGATAATTCTCGGACACCCTGTATAATATAATTATTACACAAAGCATTTAGAATCTTTTGTTATCGTTTATTGTTATTAGTTCCAGTTTTATTAACATAATTAATAGTTATTTCACAGAAAATTTGGAATTTTTTTCGATACATCCGCTATACGTGGTCGTTGTTTCTCACCGCTATCCCCTAGTTAGACCTCTCTATTACTATTACCTACTTAAAAAAATGTGCGCGCGCGCGCGTGTGTGTGTAAAAGTTCCTTCTTTTGGTATTTCCGAACTCTTCTTTACTATTTTCAGGTCACTAATCCATAATTCTTTCCAAACTCTTCTGTCTGCCTGTTTGATTGAAAAATTAATTTTCATTTTCATGAGAAAATGTTTTTAGTCATGGCTCCTAACCTACGCGATTGTTCCGAATGCGGTGGAAAGTTTCCTCAGTACTTTTAACATTGTCTCTTCTAACCTATTATTATGCAGATTTTGCATAAACTGACAAGTACGAAATGAGGTGATTTCGGCGAGAGACGAACTTCGAAGTAGTAAGGGAGAGACGACTGCGTTGAGAGGGGAATTTAGTGCTTTGGCAGCTAGGTTTAACTCACTGCAGGATTTTGTTTGAGAGAGATTGGGCGCAAGTTCTCACACAGGGCGGAGATCGCGCGAAGACTACGACGCATCCCTAACCAGTCGTCATTCCTGGCACCGTTCCTCCCTCGGGGGATCGATCGTTTGAGCCAGTTCGAAGTTGGGCGCGACCTAAACATCATAAACCTTGCTTATGAGTAATTCAGCCCTTGGCCCCTTTTCCTGCATAAAAAAAAATTACAACTAATAGATTTTCCGTCTCGGAGCCAGAGCAGAATGACACGCAAGAGTTTAGGCTAGTTGGTAATTCCATTATTCGAGGACAATTACAGGAGTTCTGCAGCAAAAAACCAACTCGGAGAAGGTATTCTTTTTTTAATTATCTTAAACGTTTAGAACCAAGTAATATCCCATTACCTACTGGCGAAGTCTCTCAAACCTAAATGGTGGAATGCTGAAATTAAAAGTATCTTAATGTTAAAAAGGAACGCGTATTTCAAAGTTAAAGAAACAAATAATTTGTCCGATGAAAATGCTTACAAGCAATTGAGAAGACGAAGCAAAAAACTTATTAGAAAAAGTAAGCGCAACTATGAGCTATATAGTGTATATAATGAATCAAATTAAATCGAATCCGAAGAAATTCTATAATTATGTTAGGAATAAACAGTAGCTTCACAGACTATTGGTCCACTCACAGGCGAAAACAATTACTAAATTTTCGATGACTTGCAAATGACGGAAGTTTTAAATATATTCTTCTCTTCCGTGTTTACTAACGAAAATATGAACAACAGTCCTGTTCCTGCAATCAAGCTAAATGATGATCATTTAAAGCTTTACAATTTTATCATTAATGAACTGAAGTACTCTCAACCATAGGTAAAATTAATCCTAATAAAATTTCAAGTCCAATAAGCTCTAACCTAGGGTACTTAAAGAAATGAACTGCGCAATAGTCTCTCCTCTTACATATACGAGTATATTTAATAACACTAATAAATCGTTACTGTCTGGAGAAGTTCCGTCCAATTGGAACCTTGCAAACATAAAGCCAATATTTGAAAAAGGGGACAAATCGATTTCGGGAAATTATCGTCCCATTTGTCTGACTTTAGTAGTTGGGTAAGCTCATGGAGACGATCGGTTCGGCACAAAATAGTTAATCACTTAGAAATTAATAATTTAATCAAAGATTCTCAACATGGATTTTGGACGTAATCGTTCTTCTCTTACTAATTTGCTCGACTTCTTTAATGATATCGTAAATAGAGGGTGTTCAGAAAGAAACGCAATCGTTGGAGAATGCATATCTCATTGTAACCTAACCCTTTTCTTTCCGTTTCAGGTTGCGTTTCTTTTTGAGCACCCTGTATGTATGCTGAAAGTAAAACAGTAGCTGTTATATATTTCGATTTTCAAAATGCGTTTGATAAAGTGCCACATAGGAGATTATTAGCTAAACTTCATTCTCACGGAATTGATGGTAATGTTTTCAAATGGATTGAAAATTAACTTAGCTTCGTGGACCTAAACAAAGAGTGGTCATTAATGGCAAAGGGTCTAACTGGAGAAGTGTGACTTCCGGCGTGCCTCAGGGGTCAGTTCTGGGACCAGTTTTTTTTATTATTTATGTCAGTGACATCGACGAAGGAATTAACAGTATAATTTCAAAATTTACAGATAATACCAAACTAAGGGGACGAACAAAATCAGCGGCAGAACATTTGCAGATTCAAAAAGGTATTAATAAGTTGATCGAGTGGGCAGAAATATGGCAAATAAACTTTAATATAGATAAATGTAAAACGTTGCATATTGACAGAAACAATGTTAAAAAAGTATTTTCTCCACGATAATACACTAACGAGTGTTACGGAAGAGAAAGATTTAGGTATTATTGTTGCCGACACAATTAAACCTAGTAAGCAATGTATCGAAGCGGTTGGAAAAGCAAATAGAATCTTAGGATTTATTGGTAGATCATTTGAATTTAAGTCAGAGAAAACAATGCTAACATTACATAATTACTTACTACGCCCCCACCTGGAATACTGCGTTCAGTTCTGGTCCCCATATTTACGATAGGACATATTGTAAACAGAATGGAGAGGGTGCAGCGACGAGCTACTAAAATGATTTCTAGACTAAGAAACAAATCATACATTGCCATTTTAGAAACGTTAAATTTATTCTCGCTTGTAAAAAATATGTATTCAAGGCGATTTAATTCAGGTGTTTAAAATGATTAAAGGTTTTTTTTATAATGTCGACGCCGAAAAATATTTCACCTTTAGAAATGTAGATAGAACTTGCGGTAATGGTTTCAAATTAGTGGGTAAACATGTTAATTCTAATGAAGCTAAACCTATTTTTTTCAATCGTATAGTTAATTTCCGGAATGGATTACCAGCAGTGGCAGAGCTGGGCACTTCCGCAAACACTTCCGCAAACCGCAAATTCCGCAATTGCGGAAGTATGTTTTTCGTTTGCGGATTTGCGTTTGCGGCAAAGTCATCGCAAATTAGTGAATTTGCGTTTGCGGATTTGCGTTTGCGGAAGTGATTTTGAGTTTGCGGATTTGCGATTGCAAATCCGCAAACTCAAAATCACTTCCGCAAACGCAAATTCTCTAATTTGCGATGACTTTGCCGCAAACGCAAATCCGCAAACGAAAAACATCTTCCGCAATTGCGGAATTTGCGGTTTGCGGAAGTGTTTGCGGAAGTGCCCAGCTCTGCCAGCCACATTAGTTCAAAGTTATTCGGTCGAGTCCTTTATAAAGAGACTAGATGCTTATCTTGCCTTAAACCCTCAGTTTATCTTTTCCAAATGGACGACCCCATGGAATTTAGCTGAAAATTTGTATACTAATAAATTTGTATATTCTAATAACGAAAATGACATTATTTTCCTGGGAAATATGCGCAACATACGAAAAAAATTGCATTTATATGTGCACTAGTTTGCATGGCGCATGACCGTTATCTAAATTATGTAATGGGTTTTACAAAATAAAACGCAGATAATATCCTTTATTTATTGAAATTTGCAATATTTAATAATATTTTAATAAATAAATCTTCACTTGCATACCTTTTTCTCCATACGAACTCGCATAAACAGTAATTTTTGTTGTTGTAGTGTAAGCATATAATAATGCAGTGCTGTGATCTATCTACTTGCGAGTTGCCTCCGGTCATTTGAATGCCCGGTTAGGTCAACTGTACGCACTTGACGATTAGTTAGGTTAAGTCATTATATTTTCGTTAGTTTTAACGAAAATATCAATACTTAACCTAACCAATCGTCAAGGGCATACAGTTGACCTAACCGGCTATTCAATTGATCTAACTGGGCATTCAATTAACCGAGGGCCACACGGGCGTCATAAGCGGTGTAAACTAGATAACGGTCATGCGCCATGCAAACTAGTGCGCATATAAATGCAATTTTTTTCGTATGTTGCGCATATATCTCCAGGAAAATAATGTCATTTTCGCTATTAGAATATAAAAATTTATTAGTATACAAATTTTCAGCTAAATCCCGTGGGGTCGTCCATTTGGAAAAGATCCCATAAAAGTATTGTATGGTTTCCATTCGGATTCCATCCTCTTTACTTTAAAAGTTTAACTTTATCTTTAAATATCTTTCCTTCCTTTCAACTCTCTTCTTTGCTTAGCTTTAAAACTTTCACTTGTCTTTAAATTTTCTTTAACCTTCTTTAACCTTAATCTTTCAACCTTCCTTCTTAAACAGACAGCCTCGCTCGTACGGACCAGCCGGTTAGAAGCTGTTTGGTGTCCTTTGTATTCCTTTGTTGTAATTGGGATGACTAAAACTTAATAGTGTCATCTAAAGTAACTTAATTCAAGAAAAAATGAATAAAAACGCACCAACGTTTCGATTTAGTGGCTAAATACGTCTTCCTGAAATGATACATCGATCAATGAAGCGTTGAGACATTTTTATTGTTTTTCTCTAATTCTATCTCTATCTATCTATCTATATACTTCTTTTAATATCACATTTTAACAATGACTTATACCTATCTTTAAAACGGTATAAATTCTTTCTTACTGTCGTTAAGTGCTTCGTATACTCATTGAAACTTTTATATCGAATTCTTGAATCACACTTTTCAATACACACTTTTAAAGACATCTTAATCGTGTTTTAAAAATCTCTTTAAAACATTTAAGTTTTAAAGTCTCACTTTTAAAAACTTTAATGTCACTCATTTCAAATGTGCTAAATATCTCAAACTTATTTTGGTCATCTTTTGACCAAAGATGACCATCTTTACCATCTTTTGCTGCATTCCAGAGGATCATCATCTACCACTGTTCAACGTACACTTCTTACTCCGCCCTCGAACACTACTTAACTTGTGAATGTTTTGCTTCATTTGAAGCATTCATATTTCAGAGACTTTTGAATTTTCAATTACTTTGTTTTGTCATTTGAATGAAATTTCGCGTCACCCTGTAGGAAGCACCTACGCAGCGCAGTTGGGAAAAACTGATATAAAGTAATATGACCGTTTTACCTTCTATATTTACATCGATGTAAGTGAATTCTGTCTTCTTTTTCTGCTGTTTTGGGGTACTATTATTGCCTGAAAACTAAGTACGAAGAAAATGCAAACAAAGTAAAAATTAAGATTTTTGATGTAAAAAAAAAGTTACACAAGATAAACTTTGGCTCTCCTTACCAGTTTTAGTTAATATAACACCAACTATAATTTAGTTATTTCTACTAAATAATACTAATAATATTCTTATGGCAAACAGATAGATCTCGTTACCAAGATTTTGCTAATAAAAACTAAAGAAAATTTGGTGGCTACATTTTAGTTGGTAACGAAGTTTCATTTAATAAAAAAGACATCGTAAATTAATTACAAAATTGCCTATTTTTATGTGAATTTATATCATTTGACCTAACTACTGTATACCTCAAACATCGATGCGTCATTTTATAAAGAGTTCCATTACCTAATTTAATCTAACCAAATTTAACCTGACCCACAGGGTATGATAGAATGTCTCATGAATGAAATATCCAATTTTTGAAATACGGGAGTCTCCCCAATTTTAACTATTCTTGTGAAAATTTTAACCGTAAAACTAAGTGATTGACTATGAAGGGGCCAAAGTTGATACTAAATACAAACTGATAAGGTTTTAGGTTAAATTAGAACGTGTGCATTTATAAAAATGAAACTCAGTCATATTCCAACCTTTACTGATTCCATGGAGAGAAAGAGAAAGATGGAGAGAGAGAGAGAGAGAGAGAGAGAGAGAGAGAGAGAGAGAGAGAGAGAGGAGAGAGAAGATTTATATCAACATTATAACGTGGCAACCATTCAGTATAGCATTAAAAAGCGCATTTTCACTTAACACAATATAAACTTCACAAAACGTGAAACGCAAAAGCATAAAAATAAACAATAAATATAAAACATTTTTCATTAATTAAAAATAAAATGTTTTATGAAAAATTAAGGGAAGTAAATTAAAAAAAAAAAAAAATTAAATTAAAATTGACGTAGAAATCCGCAGTCCTTTTCCGCTAATTATAATGCGGTAAAATTAACGATTTAAAAAAATCCTATTCAAAAGGAATGAGTTGTGAGCCAGAAGAGTTAAAACGTTTACAACTCGTATATCGGTGGTTTAATAAGGTTAAGATAGGGATAATTAATGCAATTACTAAAGGAAAACAAGAAAAAGCACGCACGTAAGCGTATACCACACACACACACACACACAGACACACACACACACACACACACACACACACAAATTCATCCATGTCCAGAACTCAGTGAGAAATATAATTAAGTAACGTACCTAAAGTAATTTTATTGTATTGAGAGAAAAATGAGATAATTAAAAAAGGAAGAACTGATATATACAGGGTGGCACAAAAGTCGCGCACCAGAGGAATTTTCAGTGTTGACTTAATGAATTATTTTTTCTTTAAGGTAGGGAATGGCTGTGAAATTAACAATAGACGAGAGGGTGAGCTTGGTTTTAATGTATGGAATACCAGGTACTACAAATCGAATAATCGCGACAGATTTAAATTCTACAAATCGATGAATCGGTACAGTATTTAAATTCTGTACCGATTCAACGATTTGTAGTACCTGGTATTCCATACATTAAAACCTAGCTCACCCTCTCGCCTATTGTTAATTTCGCAGTCATCCCCTACCTAAAAGAAAAAAATAATTTATTGTAGTCAACACTGAAAATTCCTCTGGTGCGCGACTTTTGCGCCACACTGTGAATATATATACTATCAGTGAGGAGGGCTAGAAACTACCACAGCACTCAGGCCAATTAATGCTGCCCAATGATCCAACTACTGTATTAATATTACCAGCATCATCGGGATTCGAACGGCCGACATCAATGTCTCCACTTCGAATCGTACAAATTTCATTTTAAATAAGATGATTCTTTTTTGAACACTCTTGTATACATAAGTATATATATATTTTTATTTTTTTGTGCGGGAAGGAGAGGCCAAGGTCAAATGACCGTAAAAACACACCCCATCTAGAGGAAGAAGAGAGCCAAAATCAAGGTCCAATGTTTTCGAGATGTCTGGACACTCTGCGTCTGAAAGATTGGAGGTCACAGACAGGGGGAAAGATGGAGTGAGGAAGATTGTTCCAGAGTTCACTGGTTGAGTAAATGGAAGATTGAAAATACTGATTAACTCTTGCGTTAGAGCATTGGGCAGAAAAGGAATGAGAATGTGTCAAAAGTCTGGTAGTGCGTGTTCTCGTTACAGGAGGAGGATTGCAGTTAAAGTGTTCAGAAGAGCAATTGTCCGTTATATTAGCTATAGTAAAGAGAGAGTGAGGCAACGTTGCAGCGAAGAGGTGAGGCAACGTTGCAGCGAAGAGAGAAAGATTGAAGACAGTAAGAGGTGGGGGATATATGAAACGAAAAGCATCCTATTCCACTCGGTGAAGTAGAGCTGCGTGGGTTGAACCACTCCACACATGAGAAGCGTACTCGTATAAGGGCGGACAAGACCGCTGTACAGAGACAGCAACTGAGTGGAAGTGAAAAAACTGCGTAACTGGTACAGCACACCTAACCTCTTAGAAGCTGTTTTAGAAAGAGCATACTGTATATGTGATCTTTCCACCAGTCTAAACAGAAGTAGACGTTTCGTTAGACGTTCCATTGTCCCAATTTTGTGAATTTTGAAATGTCTAATGCATTAGACATTTCACAGTAATTAAATTGTCCCCATTTTTTTAAACAATTGAAAAGACTAATTTGAAATGTCTAATGAATTGTGTAACAATGAAGTGTTTAATGCATGAAAATTTAAGGAGTTTAAGTTTATATAAAAAGAATTGCTTCACAGCATTAATCTTAATAACTTTTGACTTTCAATTTATATCCATTTCTTCTTGCATTCTGTATTCTGTACTCTGTGTTCCGATCAAATAACTTTCTTTAGTTTAACATTATCAAAGTCATTTATCAATTTTAAATACTGTACTCGAATTAGTTCACCTATAAGTGGACTCTCTTCAAATGAATACCTATGTAGTTCAGCTAATATTTCCTCAAGCATTTTACTTCTCAGTTCTGGATTCGTTTTGGTTGCACAAACCTGAACTCTTTCTAATTTGTCACATATCTAACTTGAGACTGAACCGAGGCTGGCTAACTGTATATCAAGAGCACTAGTTCTAAGGCTGGTTCTTAATCTTGGAAGACTTTACTAGCCAAGGACTAGCCGAATAGATAAAACAAGCGGTAGCTCGCTATCGCCCTCCGGATTTTTTTTTCACTCCTTCATTTTTTTTATTGGTTGTAGATTTAAAATTATATTATATGAATCCCTCATAGGAAGAAGTAGATAAGCGACAAAAGTATGGCATATCACATATATCTCATATATATGACATATCACTGGATGGTACAATCGTAACCACCAATACTTTATAAAATACCGGTAACATAAATACAAAAATTGTAATGAATCGTAACTGCAAATCGATGAAATAATGGAGCTTAATATCCCAATTAAATTGTGAATCCTTTCGGGCTATCCAATCAATCACAAATGTAAAGAGAAAAAGACATTTTTTTTCACTTTTTCATGTATTTTTTTATTATATTATATGAGGCCCTTATAGGAAGAAGTGGCTAAGCTACAGAATTAATAAAACGCCATTACCCCCATTACCACCACCCCTCTACTCCATTACCCTCCCACCCCCACTCCCCCAACCCCTCTGAGTCACAATTTCGAAATATTTTTAACCCCAATGCGCATGCGTCTAGGCACAAAGAATAGAAAACTAACTTATTATACAGGGTGTCTCAAAAGTCACTATCTATTTCGGTGACATTAGATGTTTTTTTTAAAAATGCTATGCTGGCATAAAGATATGTACTTCTGGTGCAAATTTGTGTATTTAAAAAAAGTTAATTGGTTTATTATCTTGACATGCTTGAACAATTCCTCGAACCTCAACTTCTTACAGATGGCATTCTTGACACAGTAGTTTTTCAGCAGGATGGAGCACCGTGCCATTATGCAATAATTGTACGTGATTATCTTGACAGACGCTTCCCCGGTCGCTGGATTGGTCGTGGAGGAACACAACACATGGGCAGCACGTTCACCCGATTTAATACCATTAGATTTTTTCGCCTGGGGTTTCATTAAGTCTAAGGTGTACACTGGTAGAAGAATTAGTGATGTAGCCGAACTTCGAAATCGTATTACCGATGCAGGTCAGAAAATAACACCTCAAATGCTGGAAAGTGTGTTCCGGGAAACAACTTATCGCTTTGAGCTCTGTAGAGACACTGATGGTCGCCATGTGGAGACAGATAAATAAATAGCACTAATTCTTTGTGGCACTTACTTTGAAATAAATATATTTTTCATGTCTTAAACCAGTTTTTCGTAATTCCCATTATTTTTCAAAATAGATAGTGACTTTTGAGACACCCTGTACAAATGAAATGTTTAATTCCTAATCTTTTATACATGTGAAACATTTAAGCACCAGTTTCAGATATCTGAAATATCTAGTAAACATTTCAAAATAACTATTATTCGTTTCAGAAAGCCAAGTTCATTATGAGATGTTGAGTATATATATATGCGCCTCGGTGGTGTAGTGGTTAGCGTCGCTGACTATGAATCCATCGGCCCCGGGTTCGAGACCCGACGGCAGCCGGCGCGCAGCAAAACCCAGCTGTTCATCCTTCGACACAATAAAGAAAGTGGTTGGTAGATAAATGGGTACCCTAGGTGGCCTAGTGGTTAAGATGCTGGGCTGCTGATGGGGCGTGGTTCGGATTCCACGTTAAACTGTAGGTCTAAGGTGGAGTGAAAGGCTTGACCTTCGTCAGAATGAACAGTTCGGGCGGAAGCTAACAAAAGGTTATATATATAATGCAATAAAATCACAGAACAACACTTGATCTTTTTAATAAGCAAACAAAGGAAACACGAAATCCGAGCGCTTTCGTGATATATTCACATCTTCCGGGATAAGAAAGATAAGTGGATAGTCGTGTGGAAGATTGTGACGAGTAGACAGATGAAGGAACCGAACTTTCGAGGCATTGAAAGCCACAAGGTTTTCTCTGTCCCATTCAGAGATGGTTGAAAGATCAGAGGTCAAGTGCACCATAGCCGTCCTACGCAAATCATAAAGTAACTGTTGAAAGGGACACTTTGTGAAGCGGGTGGAGAGGTGAAGAATGGAATCATCGGTATAAGAGTGGATATGACGGGAAGTGCCACTTAACAGATCATTTATAAATAAAAGGAAGAGAGTGGGTAACATATATATATATATATATACGGCCAAAAGAGCTGACATACCTTAGAATTCTTTGAATGAGAGATGTACTAACAGAAATTACCTATAATATCACCGATGTACAGTGTTATGCAAATGCGATTACACAAACTCGAAACGCTTTCGACAACATTCATTTCATCAATGCATCGATGTTTTTGACAAAGATCATATAAACAGACCATCGACAAAATGGATATTATAAACATGCAAACTGTTTCGACACTGCAGTTCGAATGACAGTATAAAGTATAAATAAAGTAGTATTTTCTTAGACATTATAAAGAAAACTAAACTGACAGACCATTATGTAATTAACACACTCTAAACAGAAGTAAGCGTTTCGTTAAACTTTTCTTTGTCACAATTTTATGAATTTTGAAATGTCTAATGCGTTAGACATTTTACATTAGTTAAATATTTCGTAAGCCATTTCAGTAAGTCAATTGAAATGTCTAAATTATCTAAATTTTTTAAACAATTATTAAGACTAATTCGAAGTTTCTAATGAAATGTCTAATGAGCTGTCTAACAATGAAATGTCTAATGCATAAAGTTTAAGGAATTTACGTTTAAGTATAAATTTAAGTTTACATGAAAAGAATTGCTTCACAGCATCATCTTAATAACTTTTGGCTTTCAATTTATATCCATTTCTTCTTGTAACTGATTCAATATCACTATCAGATAACTTCCTGTAATTCACATTATCAAAGCCATTTGTTAGTTTTAAATACTCGAATTAGTTCTCCTCTAAGTTGGTGCTTCTCAGTTCTGGATTCACTCTGGTGCTTTAGCCCAAACCCTTTCCAACTTATTAGTGTCTGTTCTCAAGTATAGGCTGTCTAACTTAAGAGATTGAACCTAGGATAGGCCAAGTGTATACCAAGATGCCTAGATCTAAGGCTAGGCTCGAGATTCAGGGTTACAGGCTGGTTGTTAATCTTGAAAGACTACTAGCCAAAGCCTGGCCAAATAAATCCAATTAATAAATGCATGAAAGACACTCACAAGACCTAATCCTGCATGGAATAAGTGAATAAATGCACAAGTATAATTGTTTTCTCCTATTTACGAGAGAGAATTTATTTAGTGTTCCCTTGATATGCTGTCACAATTTCAAAGCATTTGTAACTATAATACGTATGCGTCTAGGCGCAAAGAATAGAAAACTAACTTATTATGTAAATGAAATGTGTAATTTCTACGCCTTTATATATGTGAAACATTTAAGCACCGTTTTAAGGTATTTGAAATATCTATTAAGCACCTCAAAATAGTTACTATTCATTTCAGAAAACTAAGTTCATTATGAGAAGTCGAGCAGACGTCTCATACATTTAACGTCTTGTGCCATTTAGAGTGTATGAGCGCTTTATTAATTAAAGGCTAGCTTTTGGTGACGTGAACAAGTCTGTATTTGCTGGTTTCCTCCAGTCCCTCTCGGCCAATATAGGCGAGGAGCACTCTGTGGTGATTCTGGACAATGCCCCTTGTCACAGTGATGTCCACCTTCAAACTCTCTTTCAAATGATAAAATATTTGCCTCCTTGTTCTTTCTTCTTAAATCCTACAAAAAATATCTTCAGGACACTGAAGACAATGCTGAAGAAAAGGCTATATGACCTACGAGATGTCATGACAGCAGGGAGGACGAGAGAGGTCGGAATAACATTTATTCAATGGAGGGGAAAACCACTTATATCGGGTAATCTTAGAGGCCATACCGACCGTATTAATCGAAATTGTTAATAACTGTTATTGATTGTACAACGTACCTATCCAAATGTCTTGATAGAGATATATTATGTGGGATTCAGTAAACAGTATGCAGTTCACAGTATGTACAGTAGTGTACATTGAAAATGTATGTACTGAACTTACGTTATTGTGTATGGATCTGAATTGTGTACGTAACCTAACAACTGTACTTGAAAATTGTTGAATACATTGTTGTAATTCGTGATTTCACTTAAAGTTTGTCAGATGGTAATGAAAACCGACGGACATCGCGTAAAATGTCGATATTTAAATAAGCATTGACCATTCCTTAAGTGATTCTTTTAAACTTGGCGATATGTCAAAGGTGAAATGGTTTGCTTAAATATTGTTTCGTTGCCGAAATTCATCACAATTTTAATAAAGAAAAATGGTGGTACTTTATCAATTTGTCGTATATTTTGTCCATTCTCATTTGCAAAATATTGTACTCTCAAAGGATAGTGTTTAGAGTGAATAGCCAAGTAACTTCGTCTTCTGGTGGGGATATAGACAATAAACCCTTTTCTCTCGGAAACCTAATTAAAGTGTACAAAAGATCATTAAAGATAAACAGCTTAATTAATATTTAATATCCAATTCGTTTAACCATTATAACCTTGCGGTAGTTTCCCGCCCTTTCCTTATTGGTACATCTGAGTGAATATACAGTAACTTATATTTTTTACACTGTATAATCTATTAACCAACTTTTAAACTTAACTACAAACTCGAAAGCCTTTCAAAACTTATAATGAAATCAAACTAAGTTTATATCACCAATTAAAGTAATTGAGTTGAACTTTGCTGTCTTATACTGGTGGGAAGATTTCCGCTAATATACTGTGTGTGTGTGTGTGTGTGTGTGTATATATATATATATATATATATATATTATATATTTTATTTTTCAGGAGAATTTGTTTATTATTAAAATATTATTAAATAATATTTAAGATCAATGAAAGAAAGCCACCCCCAGCCTTCTTTAGTTAGCTCTATAAGGCTAACTAACGAAAATATAACGACCTAGCCTAACGAATCGTCAAGGGCGTACAGTTGACCTAACGATTGGTTAGGTTAGGTCGTGATATTTTCGTTAGTTAGCCTTATAAAGCTAACTAAAGAAGGCTGGGGGTGGTTTTCTTTCATTGATCCAATATTTATATAAAATTAAATTAAATAAAGTAAAAAATATCCAAGTTTATGAACTGGAGTGAAAGAATAATAAAATACAAACATTTAAACAAATTTATTCTTTCATTACCGTTTTCTGCGAGGACAAATATTTGGGACAAACTTCTATATTTTTTTTCCTTTTAAACTTAATCATTGGTCTCTTAAACACACACACACACACACACACACACACACACACACACACCCTACTATAGTATAAATAATTTAAATATAACAATAAGAGAGAAAACGCATGTTTAAACATGACTTCAGAGAACTTAACTTGATACAAATATAATTGTGACTGGAGCTGGCGCAATTATGTAGTCTCGGGGATGAAACACAAACTTGCAGTGCATCTTGCTTCTAATAATATCATGCATTCGGACCTATAAACCCAGGAGTGTCTACGATATAAACTACAAGCGAAGAAATGACTATGGCTCACAGAGTCACACTGTTTACTGGATTGAGATAACTAAACACTGTTCCTTCCATAAGTATGGAAGTTTCGTCAGTAATATATATATATATATACAGGGCGTCCCAAAAAAATGTATACACACTTTAACAGCTGATAGCTCAATTGATGTTTCTTTCTTTCCAAGTTAAACCCATTAGAATTAATAATGGCAGTCAGACTAAGCTTTGAACAAAGGAAATTCATTCTAAAATGCTACTGGAAGTGTGAAAACGCAGTTGAAGTGCAAAGACAGTTTAGGAGGGAGTTTCAAACAGATCCACCAACGCGACTTACCATCACTCGAATTAGAGATAAGTTTGAAGCCGATGGAACTGTTCAGAATGTCCACAAGAAGCGTTCCGGAAGACCACGGACATCGACAAGCCCCACAAAGCAAGAAAGAGTACTGGAAACGTATCACCAAAGTCCAAGAAAATCTGTGCGGCAAGCGAGTCGTGAGGTAGGAATTTCAGAATCGTCTGTCCAACGCATTTTGAAGCGCTGTCAATGGAAAAGTTACATTCCAAGATTAGTCCATGCTATTAATGAAGATGATCCGGACCGAAGAGTGGAGTATCGCGAGTGGTACTTGGCACGATGTGGATGTGGATTGGACGAAGGGGTTTCGTAGAATACCCTCCGCGTTCACCAGACCTCACACCACTAGACTTTTTTTATGGGATACTTAAAAGACAAAGTCTACGCTATAAAACCTGCAACAGTCGCTGAATTGAGAGCAGCCATTGAACGAGAATGCACACAAATACCAAACGAAATGTTTCGTGATGTTTGCGATTCCATTGCTTCGCGTTATCAGCAGTGCCTGGACCAGAACGGACGTCAGTTTGAAAACAGGCGTTGACAAAACAATTAAATAATGTCTGTAGATTCTATTACATTTTGAAAATGAAATGTATTTTAATAAACACTGCCTTTATAAGTATTTAAAGTGTGTATACATTTTTTTGGGACGCCCTGTATATATATATATATATATATATACTCGTATATATGCGCCTCGGTGGTGTAGTGGTTGGCGTCGCTGACCTGCCCCTCCCAGGCCTCCCAGTCCCTCTCTCCCTCCTCCTAGGTTGTGTTTCGGGGGGGTCTTTTGTTGCGCAAGGCGTATCGGCTGTTCTAATATATATATATATATATATATATATATATATAATATGCAAACCCACAAGGAAAAAGAAAAATTATTCTTCCAAGGCTTTTCGTGTATTCAACAGTACGAAGTGTACTACTGAAAACACGAAAGTCCTTGGAATAATTTTTTTCCTTGTGAGTTTGCATCATATACAATAATAATAATAATAATAATAATAATAATAATAATAATAATAATGAGTAAAAATGGTGTTTAAAGTACAAACACTCTTTCAAACATTTCTCTGACACCACTTTTTTCACACCGACAAAAATGTTAGCATGTTTAAAATATACGATGCTTTTACTAAAATAGGAAATAGTGTATTTATCAGTGCAAAACGGAGTTTCACGTTCAAGCACTTTTCTAAACATCCTTTGACTTTGATCCCACTTTTTCACATCGCCAAAAAATCTAAACATGTTTAAAATCTTTGATGCTTATTTAAAGACATGTTTATATGAGAAGCTTTTCATTGAAGGGTGCGTTGGGGTATTAACCCTATATGGAGGACTGGGTCAAATTGATACCGTTTTGAAATATACGCATTCATAACTTAGCCCAACAAAAACTCCCGGCGTTAAAGGCTTAAGGAAAAAAAAATAAAAAATTATATTACATTTGAAATTTACAAAAACCTTCAATCTGGACAGTAAATAATGTAAACGTGTTCTTAAATGATATTTTGAAAAAGGATAAAAATAATATTTAAGAAATTAAAATTCTTTGCTTCCATACAAATACAGAAAAACAGTTCTTTGGAAAATGTAAGAACCCTTCATCATATGACTTTATAAATGTAAGGAATAAACTAAATAACTAGAGCCATTATTATTATTATACGAGTATTTAAGGATATCGATTGCTCGTATGTTATATAACGTATGTTCCTGCAAACTTATATCCATTAGTAACCAAATGTGTGTTTATTATTTCACATTTAATCTATATGGCTTTAATAAATTTATTTTTTTATATAAATAAAACTTGCAACACTTTGTAGTATTAGATAATTAAGTATAATATAAGCCGTAATCAATTTTAAATTTAAGATTCCTTTTGAACTATAAATTTCAACTAACAAACACGACAAGCACGCATGCGCAACAGAGCAATAATTATATATATATATATATATATATGAAAATTATTTCACGAAAGTAACACGTGAAAAATATTTATGATGAATAAAACCACGAAGGAAAGGAAACACAAAATGGTGCTCAAGCGCTTGAGCACCATTTTGTTTTCCTTTCCTTCGTGGTTTTTTCATCATATATATATATATATATATATATATATATATATATGAATAGAAACGACATAAGTATTAAGGAACGTTTCTGCACACGAGGAAGAGAAATCACGAATAAATGAAAAATGAGGCGAACCGCCGGGGAATCGAACCCAGGGCCTTCCAATTTATAAACGATCGTAGCATATCACATTTCTAATAATTTTTCAAATCTAAAAATTTTTTAAAATTCCTTTTGAACTATAAATTTCAACTAACAAAGTGGACAAGCCGCTGTTGGGTTATATGAGGCAATTTCGATTTCGAACAAGGAGATTGTGCTTTCTCTGCACAATTCCCTGGTTCGGCCGCACCTGGAGTATGCTGTGCAGTTCTGGTCGCTCACCCTCTGGAAAGGTATTGAGAGGCTGGAGCGAGTCCAGGCGAGGGCCACAAAGTTAATCCCTTCAGTTAGGTATATGGGCTACAATCGACGCTTACGCGCCCTCAATTTGTTTTCGCTGGAAACTCGGAGGCTGCGAGGTCAACTCATCGAGGTTTTCAAGCTCTTACACGGGTTCGACGATGTCGATTTTAGAAGCATGTTTAGTTTAAATGATAACTCAATTCGCAACAATGGCTGGTAGTTGGATTTGAAACGGTTTAGCACCAGTGTGTGTGGGAATTACTTTACCTATAAGATATGTGACACATGGAACAGGCTACCTTCAGAAGGTGTGAACAGTTCCTCTGTGGATCAGTTCAAGAAAAGGTTAGACCGAATGTTGCACACTATTTGAGGGTGACAGAATTTTTCCCTGGCACCCGTTGCCATTGGTACCTCCTCGGTATGGGCCGCAAAACCTTTTGAGACACTTCTTTTCCTTGTAACGCTTTGTAACGCACACTCTCTCTCTCTCTCTCTCTCTAGGCGACATAGATCCTGTTTGACAAACCTGTTAGAGTTTTTCCATAATATGCATACACTATACGATGCAAGTAGGGCAATAGATATAGTGTATCTCGACTTTCAAAAAGCCTTTGACAAAGTCCCTCACGCGATTGATGGTTAAAATCAGAGGACTAGAATCACTGGGCTCGCTTCCAAATGGATTGAGGATTGGTTAAAAGATAGAAAGCAAAGAGTGGTAATAAATGGAGTGGCTTTGGAGTGGGCGCCCGTCACCAGTGGTGTCCCACAGGGTTCCGTTCTGGGTCCTTTACTTTTTATCATTTATATTAACGATATAGACGTCGGGCTTCTAAGTACAATCTCCAAATTTGCAGACGATACGAAATTAGGGAGTAGTGTAGGTACTGAGGAGGGCGTAAGAACGCTTCAGAATGATCTTGACAAGTTGGGCGAATGGTCTGCTACTTGGCAGATGTCATTCAACTTGGACAAATGTAAGGTACTGTACGTAGGTTATAAAAACCCGAAGACCGATTACTCCCTCTTGGGAAGGAACTTGATTGAAACCGGTCTAGAGAAAGACTTAGGAGTCTATATCAGCAATGATCTGAAACCGTCGAAACACTATGCTTAAGTCGAAAAGAGGGCCTTAAAAATATTAGGTTATATTAAAAGACAGTTCTAGTTTCGGAACAAGGAAACTGTAATGTCTCTTTATAATTCACTAGTCAGACCTCAACTCGAATACTGTGCGCAGTTTTGGTTTCCATCCCTCAGGAAAGATATAGAAAGGTTAGAAAGGGTACAAGCAAGGACTGGCTACAAAATTGATCCCTTCAATGAGAATGCAGAGCTACCAACGGAGATTGGAGCGACTAAATCTGTTTACCTTAGAGACGAGGAGGTTGCGCGGTCAGCTTATTCAAGTCTTCAAGATGCTCAATGGAGTAGACAGGGTAGATTACAGAAACTTATTCTCAGTTAATGCCAATCCGACAAGATATAATGGATTTAAACTGGAACTAAACACATTTAGGACCTCTATCTGCGAAAATTTATTTTCCTATAAAATAGTTAATATCTGGAACCAACTTCCGTCAGAGGTTTTCCAACCAAAGTGTAAATGTGTTTAAAAATAGGCTAGACAAAGTACTGAATACTCTCATGGTTTAAAACTAAAACATAACGTAACTCGCTTGCACGGTGTCTGTGTGGGCATGCTAATTATAGTTTTTTATATACAGGGTGTACATAAAGTCAGGATCTATTTTTGTGAAGCACTTGGAAATTATATGGAATTCAATCATAAAATGATAAAGTGGTAACATTTATTAAATAATTAAGAGTAGGATTCGACGTGACGCCCATCAGTATCCCTGCACAGCTCAAATCGTTCCGCAGCATTTCTAAACACATTCTGGAGCATTTGCGGGGTTATGTTATCTGCAGCAGTTCGTATACGTGTACGTAAGTTTTCAAGACTCGTAATCTTCGTCTGATAGACGTGCGATTTGATAAAGCCCCATGCAAAGAAATCTAAAGGGGTTAAATCTGGTGATCTCGCTGGCCAAGGTCTTTTGTTGCTTCCGCGTCCGATCCAGCGATTTGGAAAACGTCCATTTAGATAATCCTGAACAATTTTGGCATAGTGACAAGGAGCACCATCATGTTGATAGACGACGGGGATAGGATTGTTAGTACCGTCGTCTATCAACATGATGGTGCTCCTTGTCACTATGCCAAAATTGTTCAGGATTATCTAAATGGACGTTTTCCAAATCGCTGGATCGGACGCGGAAGCAACAGACCTTGTGTCGCGAGATGACCAGATTTAACCCCTTTAGATTTCTTTGCATGGGGCTTTATCGAGTCGCACGTCTATCAGACGAAGATTACGAGTCTTGAAAACTTACGTACACGTATACGAACTGCTGCAGATAACATAACCCCGCAAATGCTCCAGAATGTGTTTAGAAATGCTGCGGAACGATTTGAGCTGTGCAGGGATACTGATGGGCGTCACGTCGAATCCTACTCTTAATTATTTAATAAATGTTACCACTTTATCATTTTATGATTGAATTCCATATAATTTCCAAGTGCTTCACAAAAATAGATCCTGACTTTATGTACACCCTGTATTCTCCACTTTCCTGTAAAATTTCTCTTGGCTACTTTTCCAGGTTCAAGGTATTTTCTTCAACCTTTTTCCGTACCTGCCTCTGGTAGGGAGGGAGCGGAGGGTGGGACGAGAGCCTTATAATTTTCTATCCACTTTTCTACGACTGCTAGGATAGTTAAAAGAAAAATAAACTTGTTTAATAACAGGAACCTCCCAGAGTGGACGGGAAGGTTTTTGAGGCTTCCTCTTGTCCTTGTAACTCCTTGTAACTCTCTCAATCTCTTTCTATATATATATAAAATAATCACATATAGTCACGACATATATATATATATATATATATATATATATACGTATTTTGTAAAAGCAAAACATTTCTTTAAACATTATTACGTTTTATATTTTATATTATATTTTATATTATATTTTATAATTTTATTATATTTGATATTATACTTGATATTACACTTTCTTAAACATTTCTTAAACGTATTTTCGATATACGAGTGGGTGTATTTATATATATATATATATATATATATATATATATATATATATATATTATATATATATATATATATATATATATATATATATACAGTATATATATATATATATACTTAGTTGTGTATCAAATTTCTGAATCATTAGGCTTTGAATGATAGTTTTTGGGAGAATGATACCTCCAGTGTATTGTGTTTTAGAGTAAAATACACTTGTACTTTAATTTTGCACGTGTTTAGATTGTTTTGTCATGTAAATTCTAAACACAGATTTTTCACAGTACTCATTGAGAAGAGAAAGAAAGAAAAAAATAGAGACACACACGCGACATATACATGCATCAGGCAAATCTTATTTCATAATGCTTTTCAGCACTTCACAAATATACATAACTAATTGGTATATCATATTTCTTGCAATCACTGAGATGCGAAGCCAAAATCCTACATTTCAAAGCTTCTCTTGCGTGTTTCCATCATTAGAAGTGGTTTTACATTTGAAAAACTTCCATTGTTTAAAGTTAGAACAAATGAATCAAGATTCATGCGTGCATCAGTCTTCACGAAGTGTAATGAAAGAATCTTCCTCTCTCCCTCTCTCCGCAGGGGGTATAAAGGTTATGCACATTTCTTCTGGATATTGTAAACTTTATACTTGAGGTGTGACAGCCCTCCGGTCCCGAGTCGTGGGATTCTAGAGAAATTGGCTGCCAGTTCCTTTAGGTTCTCTCTCTCTTTCGGGAGGGCGGGTGAAGTCTGTTGTACAATCCTGTCCCGTGGGTTACTAGGACCCCATCCCATCCCTACTCTGTCCTTT
The DNA here is from genome assembly GCA_023014485.1 of Bathynomus jamesi. Taxonomy (NCBI): domain Eukaryota; kingdom Metazoa; phylum Arthropoda; class Malacostraca; order Isopoda; family Cirolanidae; genus Bathynomus; species Bathynomus jamesi. Next base: position 287,789 of record JAJOZX010001129.1, on the reverse strand, counting down.
TAGCTTAAGTTAAGGATGTTCTCCTCTGACTGGAAAAAAAAACCCTTTTCTTTTAGTATTAAGTCTTTTTCTCTTCTTTTACTATTAGAACCCTACTGCTACCTCATGCGTGGGAAGAGAGGCTTTGGAACCTCTATAAATAACACCATTTAACGCTCGCAGGTCGCGAGAGACTGGGATGGAGGGGTCCCAGGCGTAGGGGCACGATGAATGGAGTGTGGCTAGTGCCCCGTTAAGCCCATTCCTAACGCGTAATGGCCTGACCAGCCCCCTGCGACCGTTCTTTGGTGACCAATTGATGGTGCTTGGCTGTACTGTTTTTAGGTGAGAGAGCTTTACCGCCCAGCTGGCTGCCAGGCCAGCGTAAAGTCTCGGGCGTAGCCTCTGGGTCTGGTGGGATATCCCTTGAACACTGGATTCTAAGAGTCTGGCCGCTTGTGAGTGACTAGTAAGACTTAGTAAGGGGCTGCATCTCGCTGTCGCTCCTGGCGGGAAATCCGTGACGCCTGCGTCGCGAGTGTTTGTCAGTTGGTAGCTGCGACACGTTTGGGACTGTCCGGCCCTGGGGAGACCCTTGGTCGGTGCGGCAGCAGCGAGAGGTGTAGTCTTCTGGATGGGATGAACGTCACTTGCAAATAGGTGGATGCGTCTACGCGCGGGAAGAATTCACCCCCCACCTCCTTTTTTTATACTGGACAGAACGTTTTTGATACTTTTCATTGTTAGAACGCTTTATCTTATTCAGTGTATTCAGAGTTCGAGACAAAAAGTTACAATGACTGGACCGCAGAAACTGAAGGCTGAATGTGCGAGGTGTGGAGTAAACCAGTGGGTGACGAACTTCAAAGAAGCTTGCTTCGAGAAGATCAACCACTCCAGAATGTGCCGCTTTTGCGAACTCATGCAGTTTTACGAGAAGCTAGAGGAGAGGGTCCGGCGGCTCGAGTCGTCCAGATCGGCTGATGGAGGTGCGGCAGTCACTGACGCGGCTGCGCCCTCCACCCCGGAGCGCATTGATAGGATAGCTGCCCTGGAAAGACGGTCCAGCGATATACTGAATAGAGCTCGGCACCGCGGAGAAAGGGTAGAGGTGCAACCGGGGGCCACGGTACAAAATCAGTGTCAGGAATCGCCAGCGACCCACGTGGAACGCACGGAACCGCAGCGCAAGGTGGAGGACAGGGAGGGCACAAAGAAGGGGCCGATAGAGAAGGGTGGGAAGGGGCCTACTGATGGCCCAAAGAAACCGAAGGATGTAGCTGCCGGTCGGGGTGGGTCGGGTGGTGTAAGTGCGTCTATTGGTGGCGACGGGTATCGAAAGGTCTCGGGCAAGAAGGCTGCGAAGCCGAAACCTGAGACCCCAGTTGCCCCTGTCAGAACCTCCAACCGCTTTAGTCTCCTGTGCTCGAAGAAGGAAGACACCGTTCTGATTGGGGACTCGCAGATCAGGGGCCAGGAGAAGTACTTTGCTTCTGCAAACCGGGACAGGAGGAAGGTAAGGTGCTTACCTGGGCGGGGAACGGCGCACTTAAGGAAGGAGGTAGAGAAGTGCGCGTGGCTAGTCGAAGAACTGCGATCGTTGTCCACGCTAGTGGCAACTACCTGTTCCTCAAAGGCGGTAGGGTAGGTTTTACAGAAGGGATCATCACCGAGATCATGTCTCTTGCGGATGATCTGAAACTTAAGACAGACAGGGGAATGTTGATGGGTATTTTACCGCGGATGAATGCCAGTGACCACGCGCTCAGTAAGATCATTGGCATCAACGAGAAGGTGCAAGACTTGTGCGTCCCGCTGGGCGTGAGGTTTATTGACCCCTTCGACGCATTTTCGGCTAGGTGGGACCTTTACCAGAGGGATGGTGTTCACCTCAATGACAAGGGTAAAGGTGTGATAGGCGCGCTGCTCGACCGGCACCTGTACAGAATGGTGAGGTCGAGCCAGGGAAGAGATGACGGGCCCCCAGCGGGGAGAGATGTTGAGCCGGTGGCGGACGTACATTCAACTGAAGGATGCGTCCAGGTACAGGTGGGTGACCCTCCTTCCCCGTTGGCGGGGGCTCAGGCTCCTGCGAAAGTTGCTCCTTCGTTGGTGAGGGGCTCTTCAACTCCGGACCACCCTGGCTGTTCGGGAAATGAGTCTTGCTAGGGGGCGGTCAGACTAGGGAAGGCTCCGTCCGTGCAATGCTTTTTAATGCTAGGTCGATTAGGAATAGGTTTTGCGAGCTACGAGCGCTCTTAGCATCAGAATACCAGGATATCGTTGCTATCACCGAGTCCTGGATTCATACTGATCGTAGGGACTACGTTGGGGAGTTCGAAATTCCCGGGTATAGAATGTTTCGCAAAGACCGCACCCGTGGGGAAGGGGAAGGGGTACTAATATACGTGAGGGACACGTTGAGTCCGGTTGACTGCCAGTTCCGATGGGAACGGGAGCTGCTTGGTGTCGATCTGAACGTGGGAGGGACGACCTATAGGTTAATCTTGGTGTACAGACCTCCGCATCTCCTCCTCGAGGAGGATACAGCCCTGTACACCGAGCTCCGTAGCCTGCAAGGGGATAGGGTGTGTGTAGTTTTAGGAGACTTCAACTGTCGCGGCATAAAGTGGGAAGACAGGACTGCTGATGCTGAAGGGAGGAGGCTAGTTGACTTTGCTGATGAGAACTTCCTCACTCAGTGGGTCAATGAGCCTACACGAGGCGAAAGGGTTCTAGACTTACTATTCACGAACGAAGACAACCTCGTCACTGGCCTCACCGTTGACGAATCGTTGGGCGGGAGTGATCACGGCCTGATTAGGTTCCGTGTGTGCGTCCCTCGGGTGAAGCGTAGTAACTCGAGAGGCAGTAAGCTCGATCTATGGCGGGCGGACTTTGTTAGCCTCCGGGATAGCATAGGTGAGATGGGGTTAGAGGTCGGCGGCGATGTTGATGGAGTGTGGACTGCATTTCGGGACGAGTTTATGGTGCTGCAGTCTGCTGCTATACCCACAAAACCGGTCACCCCTGCTTCAACGCAGGCGTCAGACACGAAGGTGCTGGCGTGGATAGTGTTCGGTGTACCGCGACAGTCGTTGCCGATAGAATAGACAAACTGAGCGCATTTAAGGCTCCTGGGCCAGATCAGTTCCTCCCCAGCGTGTTGTGGGAGGTGCGCGACCAGGTGGCTCCCCACCTGGCTACAGTCTTTAACAAATCGTTGGAGACGGGCCTGGTGCCTGGTGACTGGAGGGAAGCCAATGTGACCCCTATCTTTAAGAAAGGGGACCACGAAAGTCCAGGGAACTATCGTCCCATTAGTCTCACTTCAATTGTAGGTAAATTATTAGAGGGGATAATAGCGGATAGGATCGTTGACCATTTCGATTCCTACAAGCTGCTTGGGGACTCCCAACAGGGGTTTAGACGGCATTGGTCGTGTCTCACTAACTTGCTCGAGGTTTCCCGTCATGTTGTGTGAGTATGATAAAAGTAGGGCGATTGATATACTTTATCTCGACTTTCAGAAAGCCTTTGATAAGATACCTCACCGCCGGCTAATGGCGAAAGTCCGCGCGCTGGGTATCGGTGGGGAAGTAGGTAGGTGGATTGAAAACTGGCTGAAGAATAGGCGGCAGATGGTTGTAATTAAAGGGGTTAGTTCGGGTTGGGCCTCGGTCACTAGTGGGTTTCTTCATGGTTCTGTTTTGGGGCCACTGTTGTTTATCATTTACATAAATGATATCGACGGTGGCATCGTCAGTCGGATCGCCAAATTCGCTGATAACACCTAGCTTGGGCCAATATTGGGACGCCCGAAGCGATCGAGCAACTGCATGCGGACCTAGGTAGGATAGGAGAGTTGTCCGAAAAATGGCAAATGCCGTTTAACTTGGGTAAATGCAGTGATGCACATTGGCTACGCCAATCCCAAGTCGGACTACTCGATGTTGGGGAGTAATATCGAGGCGACTGATTTGGAAAAGGACTTGGGTGTGCTAATTAGCAGCGACCTTAAGTTTAGGAAACAGTGCGTAGAGGTGGAAAAGAAAGCCCAGGAGCTGTTGGGTTATCAGGAGGCAATTTCAGTTTCGGAACAAGAAGAGTGTGCTCTCTCTGTACAATTGCCTGGTTCGGCCGCACCTGGAGTGTGCTGTGCAGTTCTGGTCGCCCACCCTCAGGAAAGGAGAGGCTGGAGCGAGTGCAGGCGAGGGTCACAAAATTAATCCCTTCCGTTAGGCATATTGGCTACAATCGACGCTTACGCGCCCTGCATTTGTTTTCGCTGGAAACTCGGATGCTGCACGGTCAACTCATCGAGGTTTTCAAGCTCTTACGCGGGTTCAACGATGTCGATTTTGGAAGCATGTTTAGTTTAAATGATAACGGAACTCGCAACAATGGTTGTAAGTTGGATTTGAAACGGTTTAGGACTAGTGAGTGTGGGAATTACTTTACCTATAATATCTGTGACACGTGGAACAGGCTACCTTCAGAAGTTGTGAACAGTTGCTCTTTGGATCAGTTCAAGAAAAGGTTAGACCGAATCTTGTCCACTATTTGAGGGTGTATGAATTTTTTCCTGGCACCCGTTGCAATTGGTACCTCCTCGGTATGGGCCGCAAGACCTTTTAATATACTTCTTGTCGTTGTAACTCTCTCTCTCTCTCTCTCTCTCTCTCTCTCTCTCTCTCTCTCTCTCTCTCTCTCTCTCTCTCTATATATATATATATATATATATATATATATACATATATATATACACTGTGTATATAGATTGACGTCTCAAAAACGAAGTTGTATAAGTTTTCTCTGCTATAAACTTTCTATTCAGTTTGTAAGAACTATAAAAACTGAAATAAGGTTGCATATATATATATTATATATATATATATATACAGTATATATATATATATATATATATATATATTATATATATATTATATATATATATATAATATATAATTTTTTTTTTTTTTTTTTTTAGTTTCGTGGACATCTTTTGTAACAAATTTGTATTTTTGTCAGAGTCCAAATTTGTTACAAGGATCCTGGTTGATTGAAACTTGATGTTATCATGACCCCTCGGCCAATCCTGGCGAATTTTTGTTTCGAAGAATTATATCAGATAGTTTTCTTTTCGTCATCTGTCATACGTTATATACTGTAAATGCATAATTTTAGGGTTTGCTAAATATCAGAGAAAATTAGGTACTTATCTTCTTTAAAAGAATTAATGGAATTTGCACAAAATGAAGGTGAAATGTAAGCTTATTTACAATGTAAAAGATTGGTGAAAGATACTGTACTTTGTTCGAAATGTGATGTGGAGTGTGATTTATAAGGAAAGTGTAAGAAATTTATGTTTATATGTACGTTTAAATTATTCCTATCGACAAAGATACGGTTTGATAAGTCTCAATTAGATTATAGTGAATGTTTTTATATTTATTTGGGAAGGTTTTCGAAATTGTATCGGGCTAACGACATCTGATAGACTTAACATCAAATCGACAGGTCATTGTGGGTTAAATTTAGGTTATCATAGGTTATGTTACGCTAGGTAAGGTTAACAAAGAGTGTCCATAGAATGTCTCGGCTACCAAATGGGTATTGAGTCAATACTATTGACCCGTCATGTAGACAATAACAAATACTTCAATTTTGAATCGCCTTAGTTGGCAAAGATACATACTGTGAATAGGTATAAGAATTTGAAGTACAGAATAATTTAATTAGTGGAAACTGACCAATACCACATAAAAACGTATAATGGGTATATCACTCTTGAAGATCCATATTGAGGAAATGTCGATTATATATGAACATAATTTTTCTGGTTCTCATTATAAGAATACGATATAGAAAGATAATGTTTGTCTATCATCTTTTACTTATTTCCCTTCTACGCTCTGTAGACCAAGGACTCACAAAAGGCGAGCCGCGGCAAAATTTGAGAACCAATGTCGTATACTGTAATCACTAAAGTTCCATGTGTAATATGAAAATTTTAAATCGTTTGGTTCCCGTTACTCGTCAAAATAGATTAAGAAAAGGTTCATTCCAGAATTAGGCCCCAAATTAAGGACCCCATAGACACTAACCAGGAACTTTCTGCTTCTGTCTTTGTATATATCAAAATGCTATACCCAAGAGGGACTCTATACGGTCAATGTTAGGAACCCTTTATTACTCGAAACCTAAAAGTAACAAATAGACCATTTAGGTACTTTCGAAAAAGTTGAACTAGAAACAAAAAAAATTTAAAAAGCATAAAAAATTACTAATTGGTAATAAACTGTAGTACTCAGTTTTTCTTTAAACATTTTGGAGATAGTAATAAAATTTCCAAAACAAAACCCAGTCATTACTAGTCAATAATTTTTTATGCTTTCAAGAAATCTTATATTTCTAGACGAACTTTTTTCCAAAACTCTATACCTCAATTTTAATGTATTTCCGAACTTCGTTTAGTACAGTAATTACGAATTATATTTCTCAAATTCGAAACGAACGCATCTGTATAACAACAAAGAAAAATACAGAATAGGAAAAAGATATTGACTGTACATATTTCGCTTATAATAGTTATAACAAAATTAATAAAATAGCTGTAATTTGCTTACGTTGTATGGGAAATTTCAGTTTTAATCAAAAGAGACTGAATAGGTTATATATAACATTTAATGTTAATTATCTACCTACATAAATTCGAAAATCGCCTCTTCCTATATCATCTGTTCATTGATTTGATTTTGCTCGTATATTATAGTTAATAATAATAAAAATATTATTGTTGTTATGGTTACTATTAGCAGAAGACTATCAGTAGTATGAGATTGGTATGAAGTTTTTAAGTAATCGGGCAATATTTTTTAAATTCTTTTGAGCGTCAGTTATGTACAATATTGTTAAAGGCTGATACACTTCAGTGTGCCATATATATATATATATATATATATATATATATATATATATATATATATATATATATATATATATATATGGCACACTGAAGTGTATCAGCCATTAACAATATTGTACATAACTGACGCTCAAAAGAATTCTAAAAATATTGCCCGATTACTTAAAAACTTCATACAAATCTCATACTACTAATAGTCTTTTACTAATAGTAACCATAACAACAACAATAATATATATATATATATATATATGCAAATAACTGCAATGACCGCGCAGTATATAAATGAATAGAAACGACATAAGTATTAAGGAACGTTTCTGCACACGAGGAGGAGAGATAACGAAATAATGAAAAATGAGGCGAACCGCCTGGGAATCGAACCCAGGGCCTTCCAATTGCCGGTCGGACGCTCTACCATTATGCTACGGACCTCACTCAATCACAAATCGAAATTCTCCCAAATAGGGCAGAAACCAATGCCCTCAGAGAGCACCCTCGCAAATCGTGAATATGCGCAAATAACTGCAATGACCGCGCAGTATATAAATGAATAGAAACGACATAAGTATTAAGGAACGTTTCTGCACACGAGGAGGAGAGATAACGAAATAATGAAAAATGAGGCGAACCGCCTGGGAATCGAACCCAGGGCCTTCCAATTGCCGGTCGGACGCTCTACCATTATGCTACGGACCTCACTCAATCACAAATCGAAATTCTCCCAAATAGGGCAGAAACCAATGCCCTCAGAGAGCACCCTCGCAAATCGTGAATATGCGCAAATAACTGCAATGACCGCGCAGTATATAAATGAATAGAAACGACATAAGTATTAAGGAACGTTTCTGCACACGAGGAGGAGAGATAACGAAATAATGAAAAATGAGGCGAACCGCCTGGGAATCGAACCCAGGGCCTTCCAATTGCCGGTCGGACGCTCTACCATTATGCTACGGACCTCACTCAATCACAAATCGAAATTCTCCCAAATAGGGCAGAAACCAATGCCCTCAGAGAGCACCCTCGCAAATCGTGAATATGCGCAAATAACTGCAATGACCGCGCAGTATATAAATGAATAGAAACGACATAAGTATTAAGGAACGTTTCTGCACACGAGGAGGAGAGATAACGAAATAATGAAAAATGAGGCGAACCGCCTGGGAATCGAACCCAGGGCCTTCCAATTGCCGGTCGGACGCTCTAACCATTATGCTACGGACCTCACTCAATCACAAATCGAAATTCTCCCAAATAGGGCAGAAACCAATGCCCTCAGAGAGCACCCTCGCAAATCGTGAATATGCGCAAATAACTGCAATGACCGCGCAGTATATAAATGAATAGAAACGACATAAGTGATTGTGATTGAGTGAGGTCCGTAGCATAATGGTAGAGCGTCCGACCGGCAATTGGAAGGCCCTGGGTTCGATTCCCAGGCGGTTCGCCTCATTTTTCATTATTTCGTTATCTCTCCTCCTCGTGTGCAGAAACGTTCCTTAATACTTATGTCGTTTCTATTCATTTATATACTGCGCGGTCATTGCAGTTATTTGCGCATATTCACGATTTGCGAGGGTGCTCTCTGAGGGCATTGGTTTCTGCCCTATTTGGGAGAATTTCGATTTGTGATTGAGTGAGGTCCGTAGCATAATGGTAGAGCGTCCGACCGGCAATTGGAAGGCCCTGGGTTCGATTCCCAGGCGGTTCGCCTCATTTTTCATTATTTCGTTATCTCTCCTCCTCGTGTGCAGAAACGTTCCTTAATACTTATGTCGTTTCTATTCATTTATATACTGCGCGGTCATTGCAGTTATTTGCGCATATTCACGATTTGCGAGGGTGCTCTCTGAGGGCATTGGTTTCTGCCCTATTTGGGAGAATTTCGATTTGTGATTGAGTGAGGTCCGTAGCATAATGGTAGAGCGTCCGACCGGCAATTGGAAGGCCCTGGGTTCGATTCCCAGGCGGTTCGCCTCTTTTTTCATTATTTCGTTATCTCTCCTCCTCGTGTGCAGAAACGTTCCTTAATACTTATGTCGTTTCTATTCATTTATATACTGCGCGGTCATTGCAGTTATTTGCGCATATTCACGATTTGCGAGGGTGCTCTCTGAGGGCATTGGTTTCTGCCCTATTTGGGAGAATTTCGATTTGTGATTGAGTGAGGTCCGTAGCATAATGGTAGAGCGTCCGACCGGCAATTGGAAGGCCCTGGGTTCGATTCCCAGGCGGTTCGCCTCATTTTTCATTATTTCGTTATCTCTCCTCCTCGTGTGCAGAAACGTTCCTTAATACTTATGTCGTTTCTATTCATTTATATACTGCGCGGTCATTGCAGTTATTTGCGCATATTCACGATTTGCGAGGGTGCTCTCTGAGGGCATTGGTTTCTGCCCTATTTGGGAGAATTTCGATTTGTGATTGAGTGAGGTCCGTAGCATAATGGTAGAGCGTCCGACCGGCAATTGGAAGGCCCTGGTTCGATTCCCAGGCGGTTCGCCTCATTTTTCATTATTTCGTTATCTCTCCTCCTCGTGTGCAGAAACGTTCCTTAATACTTATGTCGTTTCTATTCATATATATATATATATATCATATTACGACCTCTTTTCAGAGGGTTCGAAACGTTTGAATAAATACCCCAGCTGAGCAAAATGTTTTTTTTTTTTTCAAAAAGCAGTTTAAATCTTGTCGCTCTTCCTCACAATCCCTTTCGCAAAGTAAAAGCTTAATAAAACTTTTAAGTTTTTCTGTATGTTTCATCCCCTTTACATCAATAGTTTGTCAGCTAAAGGACATGGCAGTGTTTTTATTGCAATTCCCATTCAGAGACTTAATTTTATGTAGTTAAAAATAAAGTCGATTTTTTAAAAATCTTTAAACGCCCTTAAAAGCACACTTGAGCTTTTAGTTTAATTGCGCTCACTCAGCTCTTGCTTCATAAAGCGTTTAATGAACATACGCATGCACAGTAATTTGAAGTAATTTCAGCAGCATTTTCCAAGACTAGAAGTAATTATATACACAAATGTAATTGGTAGCCTTATTAAATCTGAAATAGGTAAAGGCAGTTAGGGATAGTTAATTACAGTATATATCTTTCCTCTTTTAATATCCTAATGAAACCAATTTATTTCTACTCTTTCGTTCAAAATACTGTTCTAATACTCTTCTGCTGTCGTAACCTGTTCAAAATACTGTTCCAACACTTCTAAATTTATAAGAAATTGTAAGAAAGTTGAGCAATATCTACTTATGACCGTGTATTATACAAATTAACCGATCAAGAATGTTTTTATAATGATTGTTACGTTCTCAGAATGAGTGAAATCTTGATAATGTATAATAATAATAATAGTTTGTGTAGATTATAAGAGGATAACGAGATATACGCTTTTGAACCAGTGTTCTATATGAATTCGTTTATCGAGTTTATGGAGTTCAGAATTGAGTTAATTTAGTATATGAAATTTTGCCGTGATTTTTCAATATTTCAAAACGTTGAATTTTGTGTATGTTTTAATTAGTTTCCTAAAACAAATTGCAGTCGATTTCGTCCACGTACGATGTTCACAATTTGCACAAAAAGAAACAAGCTCATATCGTATACGAGGAGGGGGGGGGGGGGCAAGTTATTATTCATCTAAAAATAATAACCAGCTGGGAAGCCATTAAACAATACCGTAAAGAAGGCTACAATTGTAAAAGTCACACTGTAAATCTAAACGCCAGTTTTGTATCTGTTTTTAAGCGCATCTTAATCCCAAACGTGTTTACAGTTTCTCAACGTGCAATATTTTAACGCGTTTAAAGTTGACACCGTCACTCAAAAAAATAGATAATTAGGCTGGAAAAAACGTGAGCAAGTTGGTGAAAATTTTCATCAATATACCGACAACAATATTTTTCATCATAATGAATATATAAATTTCATCATAGTCCTTTCATATGATGAAAAATACAAATTAAAAACGCTCACAACTGAAACAAATAACTACACAAAGTTTTCAGCTTAAGAACATGAAACGATGATGGCAAGCTAAATCATTTGAACGTGAAGCGCTATTTTAACTTAGAACATTTTAACAACAACCAAAGTTTCACATATTAAATGGTACATGTTCAACACATACTTCAGGAACCACAATCACATTCGAAAAGTTATTAAGTTGTAATAATAATAATAATAATAATATAATAATAATAATAATAAAGCAATACTTGTTAAACACATTGAATTATAATGGTTTGTGTTTCCGACGTAGCTGTTTTTTGAAACATCGCGTTGAAAAGGCATAAACGTCATCAACTATAGCATCTAAATTTAAGGCACGTTATTGAGAAAAAGTGTTTTCAAAACACACACGTTTAAGGCCATGTAACGCATACGGACACGTGTCTCCGAGTATGTTATTAAACATGTATTTAAAATCTAATCATGCACCGTACTTACGCCACATATAAAACTGATCACGTGATGACTTACATTTTTACATCACTTTCTTCCCATTGCTAATAACGGTGTGTGTGTGTGTGTGTGTGTGTACTTTGAAAATGATACGTGCAAATAATAAATTGTTATGTATACCTTTGTCGACTGAGACGCTGTGAGAAGATGACTCCTTATACGATTACATTCATACAATTTAAATAACAATGTTCTTTTGATCTGTGTATCACGACTGATTTCTGATAATAAGTCCATCATTGGCTTATATCACCTGGACCCCTTATATGCTACTGTAAAATTCTGTAGGAAATTTAAAATAATGGATATACACAAGGGATATATATATATAATATATATATATATATATATATATATATATATATATATATATATATAATATATATATATATATATATAGGTAGATTAGGTAAGTAATGGGCAGATATTACGATATGAAATACATATTTGTAATTACATATATGACATATGACAGTATTGTATCATGTTTCGCAGATGACATAAAGATATGCAAGAAAATATTGAACGAAGGTGACATAGAAAAATTACAAAACGACAGTGAAACATTATTTCAGTATGCAGAAGACAACACTATGAAGTTCAACGAAGAAAAATTCCAACTTCTAAGATATGGTAATAACAAGGAGCTACAGAATAAACGGTACAAAACTCCAAGCCAGAAAGATAACAAAAATCCACAAGTCAGGGATCTTGGAGTAATAATGTCGTCGGATGCAGAATTCAGACAGCATTATAACATCAAAATTACAACGGCTAGAAAAATAATGGGAATCATCTGGAGGATCTTCCGCAGCAGAAAAGCAAACATCATGCTCAAATGATGGAAGAGTCTAGTCCTACTAATAAGTAAGTATTGCTCAGTACTCACAAGCCCATACAGTAAACGAGACATTGCGAACATTGAAGCTATAAAAAGGACTTTTACGTCTAAGATAGAGGAAACGGAAGGTGAAGACTCTATCTACTCTCTCGATAGAAGGCGCGAGCAGTACACAATAATATACATATGAAAAATACTTGAGGGCTTTGTCCCTAACCTTAGAAATGAAATAGGAACGAACTGGAATGAGAGAAGAGGCAGATTTTGTACTGTCCCAGCTGGACAGGGGGCCATGAAAACGAGGATGGAAAATACCCTCAGAATACGAGGCCAAAGCTTTTTAATTCCTTACGAAAAGAAGTGAGGAATCTCCAGTATACCGACGTGAATAACTTCAAGAACCAGCTGGACAGATTCCTGTGCAAAGTCCCTGACCAGCCATGCATGGCTGGCTACGAGGGCAGGAGGAAATCAGACAGTAATTCCCTTCTTCACCAAATCCGCGAATGAGGCGGGATGCTGCAGAGGCTTGACGGATCTAGGCATTTCAGTAAGAGGGGGTCCAAAGAAAAAAGGGCACTCCTCCTAAAATAAAAAGGGCACAGTACTAAAAATTGTTTCTCGAAACAGGCCATCAATGAGTGAGTGTAAAATCAATTGTGTTGTTTTATTAGATCAGTCTCATTCAAATACGATACAAAATAAAAATCTAATTTGGGTACAACAGTTATCACAGAAAATTTTTCAAGCAGTTACAAATATCTTGCCAATTAAAAGAACTATCCAGTCCCATATCCAGGACTTCCCAAGGGGGGGGGAGGCGAAATTGTAGAAAGGCGGACCTTTTGGTGCAACAACCTAGTCAGTGCGGAAGGGGGTTAGAGTAGTTTAGAGAAATTTGTGAAGTTCTAAATGAAAATGCAAAAAAATGCAAGTGTTTATTTACTAAATGATGTTATATATCATAATATCACATCATGAATTATAACTATGGTTACAAAAGTGGACCTTTTCCTATCAAGAGAGGTCGAACAGGGGGTAGGGGGGTCGTTCGACTCACACCCCTTCAAGAAATTGAAGGGGTGTCCGGACGTCGCCGACCCCCACCCTCTAGATTTGTCCTTGAGAGGGGTCGACCGCAGGTCGATCCCGTCGTTCGAACTCACAAATAAAATAATATATATACATACAGTATATACAACGAACTAAGAAGTGGATGGATGGATGGATCGATGTGTGTGTGTGTGTGTGTGTGTGTGTGTGACATATATATATATATGTTAACCCGTCCGTCTATGGCCTTGGGCGGTTCGAGGTTGACGGGGGTTCTGATTAGGTGGCAGCAACGGATTTGTTACCTTGGAGTACCTAGTACCGTGTAAGGAATCGCAGTAGTTTCTCTTATACTACTACTCTGATTTCTTCTTGTAGGGGATCGGAGGATTCTGTGAAGTTTACTAAATTCTGTAAGGGTTCCCCGATTCTTCTTGTAGCGTGTCGGGAAATTATTTTTTTCTATTTTAAGACTAAGTTCTCTGAAGGAAGCAAGGCTCGAAGGAGAAGACAAAGATATTCTCTTCTGTAGTTTACTGCTAAAATGTTACAGGTAATGATCAGCCTCTAAGTCAGATCAGACAGAATCAGAACAACAATTTGAAAAATTATTTAACTTTATATACCCAATTTTTTGGTGACATCATTATTATTTAATGTTGACCTCTTTTGTTTTTTATTTTAAATAGGCTGAATTATTTTACAAAATATTTGAAGGTAAGGTAAATATTTTAGCTGTAGCAATGTCTAAACAGATAAGCAAGATATTTGAAGATGAAGCCATATTTCTATTTTAAACCGCATATTGACAGATCTGATGTTATGATCTGCCGAATTAACTAAAAATGGAAATTGAAATATGTATTTTATTTTGGATTAAAATTAAACATGCATGTGAGCTAAAATTAAATGCTTAAAATTTAAGATTAGGTGTTAAGCAAGACATGACTTCATCTTTTACAATGAAGAGAGAATGTATAAAGAAAATGAACATTGCAGAATTTAACACGATTACCTTATTAACCTAAATCTAAAAAAAATTATTAGGTAATTTAAAAAGAAATAATCATCAATTATTCAGCAAAAATAAAATAGAAAGAAAATAAAAAATTTATCCGAACTTGCGTTTCATATACAGATATCGTTACGTGAGTTTGGACTCTATATGCAAAAATGAATATATGAATACAAAAATGCAGTGTATGAATATAAGAATTATTCATTGTTCATTTTTCCATATATATATATATATATATATATATATATATATATATATATATATATATATATATACTGTACATGAGTATTACATGGGAAGTTGTATTCATAATGTAATTATTGTAAATCCAATTTCATACAATTTGAAATTTGTGAAGTTACGTTTTGATAGATTTCAATTTCATTTTATATAATGTCAATTTTTTCTTTTATATATATATATATAATATATTATATATATATATATATATATATATATATATATATATATATATATGTGTGTGTGTGTGTGTTTGTGTGTTTAAAATCCATTCCAAAATCACAATGATTTTCTGTTGTCTATATGATGCGACCATTATTTTCAAGTTTTATTATTGCCTTACGTACCTACGAGTATGCCGTGGAAAACCCTTTAAATTTTCTTTTCTGATGTTCTAATACGATAAAAATTTCATATCTTTCCCTTCATGAAGGAAGTTTATGACCACAAACAAGTTCGTTATTATAAGATCATGACAAAAGAGCTGCTGAAAATTGTTCGTTGTTGCGTATTGAATGAAAGAACCGCCAAATAACGTAACGAACACTCGTTGCTGGATAAAAAACAGGAAGTTAGTTCCAAATATTAGAAATTAAACCAATTACGGTACTTTCCGTTATCTGCCCCCTTTTATTATTGAATGCCTGGTTAGGTCAACTGTACGCCCTTAACGATTGGTTAGGTTAAGTCGTAATATTTTCGTTAAAACTAACGAAAATATCACGACTTAACCTAACCAATCGTCTAGTGCGTACAGTTGACCTAACCGGGCATTCAATAATAAAAAGGGGAAGATAACGGAAAAGAAACCCAATTAGATTTATAAATAAATCACACCGTAAATGCAGACAAAAAAACAAAAGAAATAAAGCAAAAAAGTTTCTAAATTTATGCCGTTTTGCAATTTTATAATTTATTAATCATTATAATCTTATAATTTTTTAATTTTTCATAGTTCAAATTTTAGAATTTTTAAGATTGAGATTTTTTAATTCTATAATTTTGTAACTTTTTATCTCTGCAGTGTCAGTATATATATATATATATATATATATATATATATATATATATATATATATATATACAGGGTGGGCCGAAAGTCTGGATCCATATGAAAATATTTATTTTAATACATAAATTACAACAAATGGTAAATACTTAAAATGAATATCAACTTTAACTCGTAAATGCGTATCCGTGATACTGTACAGTAGTTCGTACTCCAGTATAAATACTCAAATACCTTTTTTATTTCAGCCCAGAAATGGCTTCGAATCTAACAACAGAAGACCGGGTAGAAATTGTGCTCATGTACGCAAGACAGGGCGCTACACACAGAGAAGTTGCTACCGAATTCAATAGAAATCATCCTGATAAGCATCCAGTAACACATGCGACTGTTGGCAAGTTGTTTAAACGTTTCAAAGAAACAGGAAGTGTACATGATCGACGGCGTTCTGGTCGTCCAAAAACTGCAACTGATGAAAATACCTCTGCAATGGTATGTGAAACTTTAACGAATAGTCCAGTAAAGTCAACAAGAAGATTATCAAATGAAACACGCATCTCGAGAACGTCAATTCGAAGAATTATTAAAAATCATAAATTCCATCCCTAAGTGTCTCGATGTCAGAGGCCGCCAATTTGAGCATTTGTTATAATTTGTTGTTTATACTGGAGTACGAACCACTGTACAGTATCACGGATACGCATTTACGAGTTAAAGTTGATATTCATTTTAAGTATTTACCATTTGTTGTAATTTATGTATTAAAATAAATATTTTCCTATGGATCCAGACTTTCGGCCCACCCTGTATATATATATATTATATATATAGGGTGTCCCAGGAGGAAATGTCAAAAATGCACCATTTGACTCTTTGGGTATTTCTAAGTAGAAAGTATTATATCGACATGTGCCTGATTCCCAACCGTTACCGAGATACAGGCCTCTACGGTTTCCGGGAAGGTGGATTGGACGTGGAGGACCTGTGGCATGGCCCCCTCGTTCGCCTGACTTATCTCCGCTAGATTTTTTTGTCTGGGGGTTCTTGAAGAGTAACGTTTATCAGCGGGGTAAGCCCGAAACTAGGGAGCAGTTGGTTGCACGTATACAGGATGCGTTCATAAACCTCAGAAATGAACTTCCACGTTTTCCTTGGCAAGACTCGATGGATCGGAGGCTCGCCGCGTGCATTGAAGATGGAGGGGGTCACTTTGAAACCATTCTGCAATAAGTGCAATAGTGTATTGTATGTTTGTACTTTTTGTAAACCACAAGTGTCATTAAATAGTATCTAAGATCGCCTTTTTATTATGTTTTAATTACCTAAATGTAGAGGCCTGTATCTCGGTAACGGTTGGGAATTAGACCCGTATCGATATAATACTTTCTACTTAGAAATACCCAAAGAGTGAAATGGTGCAATCTTGACATTTCCTCCTGGGACACCCTGCTTTGTGAAATGAGGAATCCTCGTACGGAACATTTGAAGGGTGTATATATCAGTGGTGGGCACCGTTAAC
Source organism: Bathynomus jamesi (assembly GCA_023014485.1). Classification (NCBI taxonomy): domain Eukaryota; kingdom Metazoa; phylum Arthropoda; class Malacostraca; order Isopoda; family Cirolanidae; genus Bathynomus; species Bathynomus jamesi. The sequence goes on along the minus strand of JAJOZX010001129.1, from coordinate 270,728 downwards.
CAAAAAGTTAACTTCGTTAACCGCTAATCCGTTAACCAAAAAGTTAACTTCGTTAACCGTTAATCCGTTAATTCGTTAAACATGTAACGGAAGTTACCGATAAACCGTTAACGTTAACTTTTATTATAAAAAAAATGAAAAACACAATATATATTAACAGTGGCGGATTAATTGCGCACCTGCTCAGCACTGAAAATAATAGAAACTTTTAAACGTTTATTTATGAATTTTTTGGGTTAACGGACTTGAGTTAACGGAAGTTAAATGTAACGGAAGTTAATTATTCCGATAATGATTTTCAAAGTTAACTTAAAAGTTAAATCGTTAACGAAAAAGTTAACTTCGTTAATTAACGATTAACGGATTAACGGTTTGTGCCCAGCTTTGGTATATATATATATGTAAAATTATTTTTATTATAGTATTTTACCATAATCTCTACATCGTCCAGTCTGAAAACGTAGTCAACTCCGACTATATCTCAGTAGACAACTTTTTAAACAAGAACTACAACAATGACAACCCATCTTTCTAAAATTTAAACATTCACAATCTCCCAAACTACTTTGACAACTAACCTAAAATTATTACATGAATTCACGTTCATTAAATTAACCGAAACTTGACTAAATGACAATAAGATCTTTTTTTAACATCCCAGGATACACAAGCTACCATATATGTAGGGCGGAGGTGTAAGTATATTTATGATTCAAACTACAACAGTAAATGTATCGAAGAACTGACAAGCATAAGCAATACCTTAGAAGCACTTACAATTGAAATGTACAGGGTGTTTCAATTCGACCCTAGAAATATGGAAAACACCAAATACCAAATACAAACTACAAATTCCGCTAATTTCCATATTTCTAGGGTCGACATGAAACACCCTGTATATTCATAAAATCCAATATTCAGAGTTTGCAATCTACTGACCATCAGCTGGTAATGTACCAACCTTTATTACAATTGTCAATAGAATTCTAATTTCCAATCATAATTGTAATAATTATGTCATTGCAGAAGACTTAAATATTAATCTCACCAAAGAACATTCAAATTATAACACTGGTCAACAAAAGTTTTGTCAGAGATATTTTTACTTGAACTATAGGCCTATGTACTTTTTTACGTTGATTACGGAAATGAAAACATAATTTTTCAATCTCCCGCAGTTTTAGAGTGACACACGAATTTACATTACTTAGGATTTGAATCAGAATAGAAAGGGAGCGGGGTCTACACCTTGCTCCTCCTCTGCTTATAAATTGTTGCACGCCACTGTTGACTTTCATTTGTCAGTTACTCACTTGATTTCGCTCAATGAACATTTTAGGCGAGTTCAATATGCATTTTCTATTTTGATATTGCTATTACATCTATAAATTAGCCTAAATTTAGTTTTCGATTCACTCAATATTGATGGGTGATAGACAAATTTTAAGGTCATTTTTTTAACTCAGCGGTAAAAACCTATAAGATCCACCCATTTTTGTTCACGTGACAAAAAAAAGTTCTTTTTTGTCATCCAGTGTAATACAAGTTTCCTTCACATCATCATGACTAAGTAGTTTTAAATTACCTATTACAAAGCTAGCGACTTCACAATGACATCAGAAATTCGACTCTGCTAGATCAAATTTGGCTACGGTTGACTGCATCTCAGGTATAATTATATTACATATTACAGATCACTTGCCTACACACTCCATGTTAATCACCCATCTCTCCGCTCAGGAAAATATAAAAGATGAGTATGATCTTACAACTATAATAATAAACTAAAATTCCTTAGAGGAATAACAGCTTTTGACTGGAATGGAATAACCAAAAATAACCATGATAGTAGAACAAAATTTTAAGCATTTTCAAGCACATTAATTGATATATTCAACGCAAATTTTCCTATTAAATCAAAAAATAATATCTAAAACTAAATATAACAACCAATGGATCACCTCAGCAATCATTGTGAATATTAAACGCTACCATACTCTTTAAATTATGGAAAACTGATATTATTACTGAACAGACATACGATAACACTGCCCAACACCAATTTTGCTGATTTAATTCTAACACCTGTTTTTAGGTAACTTTGGTGTGCTGATTTAAAAAATCACCTTAGTTTTTGCCTATCACATCAGGTTTTCGAGCAATCAAATACGGATATTTTGGAGATATCGCATTTTGGCAGAGTTATGCCCAATTTTTTTTCTTTTCAAAAAATATGTTTTTACATACTCAGAATCAGCATGGAAAAGTAAACAATTGTGCAGGGAGTGAACTTTAATATACAATGGTAATATTGACACAAAGTGATTAAAAGTGTTTAAATAAGCAAAAAATGAATCCATGATCATGACGTCACGCTCACACCTGGGGAAATCACAGATACCCAAGATTTTAATATGTTGTACATGACCTCACTAGCGTAGCTAGAGGGGGGCGGAGGGGGCGGTCCGCCCTGGGCGGCACTTTTGGTCTACTGCAATGAAAAAAAAAAGTTGTTTTTTTTATGTCGGGACAGTAGAAGGATACAAGACGCCAGACACAATTTTATTTTTCCACGAAAACACTGCTTACTTCGTTAATTTCCGACAATGGTAAGGATTGTGTTCCCTTGAAGATGGCCTTATTGACCATCATACCTATTTAGTGCTGAATTGCCATACGAAACTGAGTTGGCGAGAGAAATGTTTTCTTCGCTGGACAGAGTGATCCAAGAAATAACTGAGATTTCAACAGCTTCATGAACTTGCTGAGAAATATGCCTTCCTTACCCCGTTGAATCTTTTGGATGATAAATATGAGTGTCAACTAGATCACGATCACGATGACATTGATAAGGAAGAGTTCCTCGTTGAGAGAAAAAGACTTCAGCATTTTATTGCTGTTGCTGCTACGCAAAACGAAACAGAGACGTGGAAGAAAAGCCCCCTTGAACTTTTGCAGTTTATTCAAAAGTATAATCTTGGTAACTCGGTTCCAAATATTATAATACTGCTGCGGATTTTTCTCACAATTGCTGTTAGTGTTGCTAGCTGTGAGAGGAGTTTTTCTAAACTAAAACTGATAAAGAATTACCTAAGATCTACTATGAGCACCTTGCGGTTGAGAAATCTTGCCATACTGTCTATAGAACAACAATTGACAGACGAAATAGACTTCGACAATGTCATCGAAGATTTTGCTAACAGAAAAGCAAGAAAATAACTGTGTAGAATGTTGTAGTTAATTTTTTCACTTCAGAAGTAAACATGTTGTCCTAATATTTTTCACAGGTTTTTTTCTATACGTCGTTTTCACTTTTTGTTTAAGTATGTTTGTTATGTGTATTGTGTTGTGTTGTGTTTCAGGGGGGCGGCAAACTCAAGGACCGCCCCGGGCGGCACAAACTCTAGCTACGCCACTGCATGACCTTTAGATTTAATGCACAGATTGCGTATTCCACAGATAAAATTTTAACAGCAAAACAGCTGTTAACAGGTCTCAAAAATCACCAATTTTGATAAGCACCCTTCATGGATCACCCAAAATAGGCATATTGCATTGCACGAAAACTTGATGCGATGGACAAAATCTAAGGTGATTTTTTAAATCAGCACATCAATATTATCCAGAAACATGTCTTAGAATTAAATCAGCAGCAAAAATTTTTTTTTTTGTTGGGCAGTGTAATTAGTGTAACAGACTGAATGTAGTCATTAAAAGAGCGAAAGTAGCTCACTGTTCTTCAAAAATTGATGAACAAAAATCCAATCCCAAAAGACTAAGAAACAACACAAGGGTCTATTCTTGGGTCATTGCTATCTCTAATTCACGTCAACGATTTTCAACTCTCAACCACATTAAACTGCGTGGAATATGCAGGTGAAAAAATAAATGCAGTGCACTAATAAACGTTTGTTTAACCTGACAAGGTCATCTTGTATGATTGTTACCACAAAACATATAGGCTACATATAAACCATCAAGTAAAAAGTGGGAATACTACTCGTGCAAGTGTGAATGAAGTGAAAGTGCTTGGCACTAGGTTGGACGAAAAACTAAATTTCAAAAGTTACGTACAATATATCATCCAAAATATGAAGATTTCTACTCATATTATTTAAACTAAAAAAGGCTCTCTCTCAAAACGCACTCCTTACCCAATAGGCCTATTATTCCTTCATCCATCCATATTTATTATATTGCATTACAACATGGGGTAGCTCCAAAAAATACATAAAACGTCCTTTGGAAGTCATTCATAGAAAAATGTCTGCGAATTCTCTCGAATAATGACAACAGACAAAGTCACACTTCCCCATTGTTTAAAGAGCTAAATATTTTAAAACTAAATGACTTACACAAATTCAATGTTGCTGTCAGTATGCTCAAAGTTATCAATAAAAATCAACATACATCGCCCATTCAAAGATCAATCACTCCTCCCCCCCCCCACATCAATTTATTTTTTATTATAACAGTGGTTCTCAACCTAGGGATAAATTACCAACTGAGGTAATAACTATTTTGTTGGGTAATGATATGCGATCCAGAAAACATAAAATTAATATTGTAATAATCCAGAAGTTATACAAAAATAATATCTAATGACTGGGGTAATGGAGTTGGCTTAGATTTGGTTTTGAGTAAAAATACATAAAAGGTTGAGAACCACTGCACTAGACTCTCCAGAGATTTTATACACAAACCAAACTATACAGTGGTAACTGCAGGAAATGCACTCTCTTTCAAAGGAGTGGATATCTGGAATGCAGTTCCCATAAATATGAGACAAGCTTCATCACTAAATGTATGTCGGAAATCATTAGCTCCTACTGATGTATAAGTTCACTATTGCCATTATTACCATAGTAATTAATTTTAATTTTATAATTAACTCCTTAAAATATGCTAATTTCATTCAGTAATTTTATTCTCATAATTTATCCTAAAAAAAAAATTTCATTAAGCATCATTTATTTTCTACTAAATATGCAATTGAATCATTTTGTTTAAAATTGTGTAAAGTAATTCACTGGCCAACAAGTATCTTTCATCAGATATGATTATGGGTGGGACGCTGATTCCAAATCTGTTTTCGATTTTCCTCTAGCACGTCTAGTTTTCGAGATGAAACCGATCACTTCGGGAGGTGATAGTATCGGTCATTGTGAGAAAAAAGTTCATATGAATATGTGTCTAATTCCGAATGGTTACGGAGATAGAGCTGTTTGAATCTGATGCGCGCGCAGCTCTTCCTCCCCCCGCGGTGGTCCCATTCAATGGCCACCAAGGTCTCCAGACCTCTCTCCGTTAGATTATTGTTTTTGGGGGTGGATGAAAAGTCAAGTTTACAAAAGAAAGGTGGATACACGAGACGAATTCCTCGCGCTCATTTTGGATGCTGCTGCCCTCATAAAGGAACGTCAAGATCAACTCAGACGAACAACACGCGATCTTCGCACACGAGTTGCAAAGTGCATTGAGGTTGACGGTGGGATTTTCGAAAACGTATTGTAAACTGTAACAAATTTGTCATTTCTGTATCTGATACCATTCAAAATGCCAATGTTTAAACATTAAATTTTAGAAACAGTAATTGGTTTCTCTTTCTTGATTACCATTAACAATGCTTTTGTATTTGTAGATTCAAACAGCTCTATCTCCATAACCATTCAGAATTAGACACATGTTCATATGAACTTTTTTCCTCAAAATGACCGATACTATCACCTCCCGAAGTATTGACCTTTCCTCCTGAAACACCCTGTGTATATATATATTATATAATTATCATACTATATATAATACTATATATACAATATATAATATGCGTCCTTTATACATGTAGCAGAGTATTTTGTGGTTGTAGCTTTGGTGTATGTTTTTGCTTTACCTTTTCTGTACCCTCATGTATGGCATTTTGTCGTTTGAACTTAAGCTTCCCGCACGTTGTCTTGTGGTATTTTAGATGAGAGTAGTTGCTGGCCACAAATTTGCAAACGTTGCACATGTACACCCTTTAAGTCTTTGGCGTAACATTCAGATGCCTAGTTGTGTTTTTTTTTTTTTTTTTGTGCCGCCCACTTACACATTTTATTTTTTTAGGCGATTTACATCAACCCACTCATCGATCATCATGCCTCGAAAGTGTAAAAATCACCCCCGACAATTTCCGTTTAGTCGTTCGCGACTAAATCACAACGGCGTACAATCACAATGGATCTTCGGAAAACCTACCGGTTATACTTCGGCTGTCCACTAGGCGACCAAGGTGTGAGCGCCACATGTTATCTGTACCACTTGTTCGAATGGATTACATGACTGGTTGAACCAAAGGAAAAAGTCGAGCGTTCGCTATACCCATGATATGGAGGGAGCCGAGAGACCATCATAGCGATTGTTACTTTTGCAATGTTAACATAACTGGATTCTCCGTGAAGAACAAGTATAACATCGTTTATCCGAACGTAGACTCCGCGATCAGACCGATCCCTCACGATGACATGATGCCGATTCCGGTACCTCCACAGCATGGACTCGATTCTTTAGAAGATGAAAGGGAATCCGACGAAGATGCGATTGGCTGAGATGTGGGACCTTCGGCCGATGTTGAATACACACCTGACGAAGAACAATCGGAGCCGGAGAGGCTTACCCAAAACGAGTTGAATGACCTCATTAGAGACCTAGTCCTCTCCAAAGAGAAATCAGAACTTCTCTCCTCGAGACTCAAGCAGAAACACCTGCTTGAGAAAAACGTCCGAGTGTGTCACTATCGAAAACGAAACCATGATTTGGAGACATTCTTTACAGTAGACGGTCCTCTCTGCTATTGCCATGATATCAAAGGACTTTTTGAGAACTTGTCACAGGTACACACACACACACACACACACACACACACACACACACACACACCATCTGAGTGGCGCCTCTTCACTGATTCCTCACAGGGAAGCTTGAAAGCGGTTCTCCTGCATAACGGGAACTTAAAGCTGTCCATCCCGATCGCCCACTCTGCTCATCTAAAGGAGAAGTACGATAACATGAATATACTACTCGAAGCAATCCAATACAGCACTCATCAATGGAATACCTGTGATCTCGAAGTCATTGGTATGTTAATGGGTATGCAGGGAGGGTTCACGAAATATTGTTGTTTCCTATGCCTATGGGACAGCCGTGCTACCGCAGATCATTACATCAGACGTGACTGGCATCAAAGAAGCACATACGAGCCAGGAACGGGCAATGTTCAGTGCGTTCTTTTAGTTGATCCAAACAAGATTTTCCTGCCACCTCTCCACATTAAGCTCGGCTTAATGAAAAATTTTGTGAAAGCGATGGGTAAGGCGAATTCGAGAGGGTTTCCATACCTTGTTGAGAAATTTGCAAACATTAGTGCCGCGAAATTGAAGGAGGGAATCTTTGTGGGGCCCCAAGTCAGGGAGGTTCTGCAGGATGAAGGCTTTGAAGAAAGCCCCAATGCCTTAGAACTAAAGGCATGGCAGGCTTTCAAATGGATTTGTGGAAAATTCTTGGGTAACCACAAGTCTCCCGCATACAAAGATGGAGTTCAGAAACTGCTCGATGCATATCAAGAAATGGGCTGTCGCATGTCCTTGAAAATACTAGGGGCACTCAATATATTTTGCCCCACCCTTTTTCTTTAGCTAAATAATAGGCCATGGGGCTGAAATGTCTTTTGGGCCGTAAGTTTGAACTTTCTGCGCTTCACATAACCGGATTTTTTCAGTTTGTATTTTTTCAGTTTGTACCTCCCCTCCTTGTATAAAATCGTTTTTAAATGCCCTTGTATAAAACCGATGGTTAACGCAGTTTAGAAAATGGCGTCTGACAGTGATGAGCGTCGTAAACAGAGAGCTGTTATCGAGTTGAGGAGGAAACAGTTGGAAATATTCACAAACGTCTACAAAACGTTTACGGAGATGCTGTTGTTGATCGAAGCACAGTTGGACGTTGGTCTAAACGTGTGAGATCATCGGAGAGAGGGAGAACCAGCCTCAATGATGAGCCACGCAGCGGTCGCCCGGCATCGGCTGTCACATCTCACACTGTGCAACGTGCTAACAGCATCATTCGATCAAATCGGCGCCTCACATACAAGGAGCTATCACTGGAACTAGGAATTAGTGAAGGAAGTGTGAATACGATTATTCAGCAACTGGGATACTCAAAAGTGTGTTCACGGTTTGTTCCTCGTGAACTAACTGAATATCACAAAGCTCAAAGAAAAGAAATTGCTTCCGAGTCGTTGGTTCGATACGAGACAGAAGGGGATGACTTCCTTTCACGAATTGTGACTGGGGATGAGACTTGGGTACACAACTTTGTACCTGAAACAAAACGCCAATCCATGGAATGGCATCACGCAGACTCCCCACGCAAGAAAAAGTTCAAAAATGGCTCCCACTGCAGGAAGGGTTATGGCCACCATCTTCTGGGATATGAAAGGGGTGATTCTGGTGGACATTATGAAGAAAGAACAAACAATCAACTCAGAGGCATATATTGCTACCCTAAGAGACTCCAGAGACGTATAAAGCGAATTCGACCGGAGAGAAAACTTGAAAACGTCCTTCTTTTGCACGATAACGCAAGACCACACATCAGTTTGCAAACAAGAGAGGCCATCACAAAAATACGCTTGACTGTGTTACCCCACCTTCCATACAGCCCGGATCTGGCACTTCAGACTTCCATTTGTTTGGGCCACTGAAGGATGCTATTCGTGGAAGAAAGTTTCAGAGTAACGATGAGGTTGTTGAGGAGGTTAAGAGGTGGCTCCAGCGGAATAAAGGCCCTTGTTTCGATGTGGAAGAAAGCCGTAGAAAAGGATGGAGACTATGTGGGAAAAATAAAAACTTGTATAAAAGGTATGTAACTACTTGTATACAAAATTTCTGGAACTTGCAAGGAAACTTGGAAGGAAAAGAAAAGGTGGGGCAAAATATACTGAGGCGCCCTAGTACATTTTTTTACATTCGCATCTAGATTTCTTTCCCGAAAACCTTGTCGCGGTGAGTGACGAACAGGGGGAACGCTTCCATCAAGATATCCAGTCAATAGAAAATCGCTACCAAGGTTTCTGGAACGAAAGTATGCTGGCAGACTACTGCTGGGTGTTGTACCGCGCGACGACCCGGACAGGGTTTACAAAATAAAATCGTACTTGCATCGTTTTTAGGTTGGTGTACATTTCTTTTTATGAATAAAGATGTACTTCTACGATAAATTGTGCTAAAATTAACATCAGTCATATTTTGATAACTAGATGTGCTAGAGAAAAACCGAAAACAGATTTGGAATCAGCGTACAGTGATCATCAAACACTACGTTTGTAATTTTTTATCTTTTGTTTACTATTATCATTATTATTATTATTATCATTATTATTACTTGCCATTTTCACTTCTCTTATGTAATAAATAAAGTGAATCCCATTACTTTTGCTTAAAATGCTTCCAGGCTTTCAACGGCATATTCAGATTAGAATACTGTGGATATATTAACGCCATATTAAATGTCTAAATTGTATAGAAAAATATGATAAAACTTTCTCTAAGTTGAATCTTCTTTTTATTCGTTTGTTTGTTTGAAATTAGTTAAATAATGTTTAGTCAAGAAAAACCAATATTATATAAAATGTTTCGGAGAGGGGTGGGTAGGCTTGGGGAAAGGCGAGAAACGCCTGCAGTGTTTCAGTACAGAAATTCGGAAAAAGGTTCGTCTACAAACAAAATTTCTGAAAAAAAAATTACTAATTAGTAATGATTGAGTTTTGGTCTTAAAATTTTATTAGTCATGAAAACGAATAAAGTATCCCAAGAAAATCGAAAAATTTTGTTTTTAGGCGAACTTCTTTCAGGGTTGTACGTATAGAATTATTATAAAAAAAACTCATTATCTTTTCAGAAGAAACCACTCATTTCAGATGAAATAACTTCTTTTAATCATACTTAACTTCTTTTGGTAGAAGATAATTATGGTCTTCAAAAATCCTTTTTGTGAGTGAATTGACAAAATAGAAAATAATATTTCTATTTTTTCAAAAGGCTGCGGAAAGTTTGATTTTTTTTCTGTGTATACAGTATGTTACAGGGAATCTGTGTAACTAGGGATTTCATGAAATCCCTAAAATGTTTAGGGATTTCATGCAAGGTTAAGTCGTGATATTTTCGTTAGTTTTAACGAAAGTATCACGACGTAACCTAACCAATCGTCAAGAGCACAAATTTGACTTAACCGGGCATTCAATTAACCCGTAGGTTTAACGAAAATATCACGACTTACCGTTACATGAAATCCCAAGTTACACAGATCCCCGTAACATACGATTGCTGTACTGTAACTGTACGATTAGATTTAACGCTAGTTAAAATTTAACTTGTCTCATTAACTCAAGTTAACATCTTTTATTATTAATTACTTTTTATAACGAATTTAATATTTTACAGTATTTACTACCGCGAAGGAAATTTATTCTGCTATTCTGAATACTGACTTCACATTGAATATACCTGTGTGTTTGGTATGTAAGTTCTACACTTTCAAGGCATGACTCGAAACGTATTCTACACTTTCAAGTCATTATTTTAGAGAAGAAACGGAAAATCAAGACGTTTTGAAACTAAATACCATGTACCGTATGTACCCTAAATAACTGGACCCTAAAAACAAGAGTTCTGATAAAGGAATTAAAAATCCATGAAATAAATAACAATGATGCTTTTCAGTTCAATTAAAATTTGATAAAGTTTCGTACTACAATAAAATCCAATCAAAAAATCGAATGAAGTTTTAAAACCCCAAATCCTATATTGTAGAGAGACACATAGATAGATAAACATTAGTCATTATTTCTTTATTTTGTAACCAGGTACATTTGTAGAAGAAAATAGAGAGAGAGAGAGAGAGGGAATAGAGAGAGAGAGAGAATAGAGAGAGAGAGAGAGAGAATATAGAGAATATAGAGAGAATATAGAAAGAATAGAGAGAATATATAGAGAGAGAGAGAATATAGAGAGAGAGAGAATAGATATAGAGAGAGAGAGAAGAGAGAGAGAGAGAGAGAGAGAGAGAGAGAGAGAGAGAGAGAGAGAGAGAGAGAGAGAAGAAGAGAGAGAGAGAATATAAAGAGCGAGAGAGAGAATAGAGAGAATAGAGAGAGAGAGAATAGAGAGAGAGAATAGAGAGAGAGAGAGAATAGAGAGAATAGACAGACAGAACATAAGCTAATAAATGAACCATTTGTTACAAATCAATTCTACGGTCTTGAAGTCATCTTGAAATTGAAAAGGAATAATTCACCTTTGAAGAGACCTTCATCTCTCCTCGTAATTCTTTTTAGTTATTTCCATTCTTTCATATGAAGTCTTCTTGTTTACTCGATAAAGTGCAAACTGAGCACTAACCTTCACAGCTCAGGACGTAAACAAGCTGAATGTGACACATTCAAGTTTATATCAAAGAAAAAAGATGCACAATAATATTAATAATAATAAATAAATAAATATATATATATATACAGACACAGTATATATATATATATATATATATATATATATATATATATATATATATGTATGTGTGTGTGTGTTTGTTGTACTTACAGGCTTGCAGAGCTTTTTCAGTGCCAACGAGTGCCACCAAGTCCGTATACAAGACCCCAAAAGAAAACTGTAGTCCGGAGGTCAGAACCTGGACCGCAAAAACGCAACCACACACAACCCAGCCCCAACCACCTGTCGAGGAAAGTAAAAAGAGTTAAAAATGAGATGGTTGTTGAAAGTATCAAAATAATAGAAATAATAAGAAGTCTCGTGAATTGGACTTATTTTACAAGTCCTTTTCAGGATTGTTATATATATATATATTAGGGTGTCACTTATTTCTATGGTAAGAATTGAACCATCAAGAAGTTTCGCTCTGACCCTCTAGAAATGTGACGTTACATGTAAAAACGCTGATTATGAAGTTTTGTGAGAAAATATTAATATTTAGAGGTGGCTCAGGGCCATTAACATTTTGATGACGCGTCGTTACTTGTCCTAAATTGAAATGCGCTTCCTTTCTATGCCTCACCCCAGTATCATTTCAGTCACCTTAATGCTAGGATGTGTTTGCATTAGCGTGTGTTATTTTAGTCTTAGTCCTCCCTGATATAAAAAATCGCATGGTCATATCAAGAAACTCTTGTGTCGAGGGGTACCTAAATATATACTTAGGATACTTGCATTCTGGTATACAGAGTAGACCATGTTTTGTAAGATGGAAAAGCACTGTATCACCAGGTTTTAAGGTGACTAATGGTGTTAGGCAAGGAGGTATATTATCACCCTATCTTTTCTGTATATACATGGATGACCTCACCAATGAACTAAAAACTGCACACACTGGCTGTGTCATTGGAAAGGAAAAATTAATCATTTAATGTATGCTGATGACCTTGTTCTTCTGTCACAATTTCCCCATGTGCTGAGAGTACTATTAGAGATATGTGAACAATATGGTATAGAAAATGACATCACCTATAATGGGGCAAAGAGTTGTATTTTGATTTTTAGGTGTAATCTACTGAAACATTTATCATGTGGGTCTTTTGAAATGAATGGTCAGACTATACCTGTCAAAGACACATGTAAATACTTAGGTCATGTAATTACTCACGAGCTGCGAGATGAACTCGATATTGAGAGGCAACATAAAAATCTGTATGTACAGGGTAACATGCTAGTAAGGAAGGAAATTTGGTATGTGTTCAGAATCGGTTAAAATTTATCTTTTTAGAACTTACTGTACTGCATTGTATACATCCCATCTGTGGTGGAATTATACAAAAACTGCTATGAATAAACTCTGTTGCTTATAATAATATTTTTCGTATGCTATGTACGTAAGGAACCAAAATGGTGCAGTGCCAGTTTTATGTTTACTACGCGTAACCTACCTACCAGCCAAATGTTAATCCGGAAGAATATATATAATTTCATTACTAGGGTCCAAAACAGCTCTAATGTGTTATTGTACAATGTCCTGTCTTCAGATAATGTGTACCTCTCACCTATATGCAGTCTTGGTTCAGACAACTGCTGGTTTACAATACCTTATTTTTGTAATGTAGCAAAGATTATATATGCATATTAAGTTGTGTTATAATAAGTGTTATAGCAAGTGGCTATGTTATAATAAGTGTTATAAGATATCTCAGGTAATAACAATATACATAAAATTGTCAGATAATTAATCAAATAGTATGCCAGTATGCTAGGTTAAGTGGCTATGTTGGCCTTATTTTTATATTATTTTTTGTATTAAGTTCAATGTATACGTAAGATTGTACTTTAATATAATAATAAATATATATATATATATATATATATATATATATATATATATTGTGACTTTTGGCTTCTGAAAAACTGGCAAGGAGCAAGCTGCAACTCAAATCCTCAGTTAACTACATGCTGAGGAAGTGCGTATGTGGTAGTAATTCGTGCTCCATTTATTTCACGGTTAGGAGTTTCACGCCCTAAAATTTTCAATTTTTTTGCAATCACGGCTAGTACTAGTTATAGTACTCGTTCTAAAACAGAATATGGCTTGTTACCAAAAATATTGGGCGATAAACTCCCTTTTGGTTTCCTGTCTTTTTTATTCATTCCCCAACGAGGTGTACTGTTGAATACACGAAAGGCCTTGAAATCGTTTTTATTTTTCCTCGTAGACTACATCATTTATTTATTTCACATGTTCAATTGTGACATTCATCATATATATATAATATATATATATATATATATATATATATATATATACATACACAGTGTGTGTGTTTCCTAGATATAAGTAAGGCATATGATAGAGTAAACCACAATATTTTATCATATTTAAAAAACTAGAAGACAGGAAGGTTCCAATGTACATATTAAATTTATTGAAATTTTCATATTCTCACCAATCTTTTATCGTTAGGTGAGGCAATGTACTATTCGAATGTTTTGGCTCCTCTTGCTGGGTGAGACAAGGTTTCTTGTTCTCCCCTATGCTGTTTAATGTGTATATTGACGGATTAATTGCTTCACTTAATGAGGCAACAGTGGGATGTTGTATAGATAACACATGGATAAATAACTTAGTTTATGCCGATGATATGTTGTTAAGTCCCTCTCTTAAAGGTCTGGATCAGCTACTAAAAGTCTGCGAAGTGTATTTGCAGAAACATGATATTTTTTAATGTTACAAAAACTAAGATTATGCAATTTCATCCTAAAAGCTATAATCAGCCAGCTGACATTAGGTTTAAAATGAAAGGTAAAGTAATTGAGGAAGTACAAGAGTGTAAGTATTTTTGGTCAAACTATTACCAGCTCCTTGAGTGATGACTCGGATATAAGCAAACAATTTCGAAGCCTCTGTGCTAAAGCGAATGTGACTATAAATAAGGAACTTCCAGTTCTGTACAAGTGAAGCTCAAGACACTCTTTCGTACTTTCTGCAGTTATATTTACGGACAGCAACTCTGGGTGAACGATAAAAAAGGTTCTGGCAGAACCCTAAATTTGCTGTACAACAGGTCTTTTAGACTCACATAAATTACTCCCGAGATGCTCAGCTTCGCAAATGTTTGCTACCCGCAATGTCCAGAGCTTCCCGAAGGTAACAAGACGTGCTCAATACAGTCTAATGCAAAGAATTAAAAAAACAACTAACTCGATTATCCAAGCTATCCACGAGTCCTGCCGTTTATCCTCTAAGCTATGGACTTCTTAGTACGAAAAGGTCTCTCTGTAGTTCCACTTAATTTCGACGTTACTGTATTATTTCTAATCAGTTGTATATATTTTTATCCTTAGTATGTGAACTGTCATTGTATTTAATAATAATAATAATAATAATAATAATAATAATAATAATAATAATAATAATATATATATATATATATATATATATATATATATATATATATATATATATATATATATATCATTTATTTGGGGATACCTAGACTTAAGCAGTTTGGACACTTCACTTCGAATACGTAATGATAAATAACGATAAAAAGGTAATTTAATATATCTGGTTTCTTTTTGTACTGTGGTTATGGGGAGTTTAGTATTAAAAGTTTTATTTAAAAATTTCTTTAATTGGTTGTCAAAAAGATTAGAATGGTAGTAATTAATAATTTTTAATAAAGTACTGTCTGGAACTTGTTATTAGCCCATTTAACTAGAACATCCAGGAAAGGTAAACTATTATTTGTTTCGTTTTCACATGTGTACTTAATGTTACTATGTTGTTTCTTTAGATAATGAAGAAAAAGTTTTAGGTGTGAAGGATGTTTAAATATTAAGAAATTGTCATCCACGTATCTTCTGTAATATACGGGTTTAAAACTATTAGGACAACTTTTTAACCAAATTTCTTCGTAATGGCAAAGAAATGCATTTGCTAGTGTTGGGCTCAACGGGGAACCCACAGCTACCCCATCAATTTGCCTGTAAAGGTTACTATTAAATAAGAAAAGATTATCAAAACACGCTATTTCGAGGAGATTTTTAAATTGAGTCTGAGTGAGGCCATTAATAAGAGTATTAATAGCAGTGAATAACTTGCTTAGTATGATATTTAATGTTTCTTTTAACGGGACATTAGTAAATAATGATGAGACATCAAAACTGGCCATAGTAAGGGAATCGGCATGATTGATCTCTATATCTTTAGCAAAATCAAATGAGTTGTTAATGGAATAATCATTATAGGTAAGTTTTGAAAGCAAGGGAACGAAGAATTTGGCTAAGTTGTAATTGAATGTGCCAAAGGCTGAAAGAATAGGTCTTAGTGGGAAATTTGGCTTATAGACTTTGGGTAAACCGTATAGAATTCCTAGATTAGAACCAGAAGCAAACAAAAAAATTGTATGTACTGTCATCAATAATACTATTTTTTAATTTACGCAAAAACCTATTAAGTTTATCTTCGAGTTTTAGTAATTTAGACAGAACTTTAATAGTAACCTTTACAGCCAAATTGATGGGGTAGCTATGGGTTCCCCGTTCAACCCAACTCTAGCAAATGCATTTCTTTGCCATTACGAAGAAATTTGGTTGAAAAGTTGAGTTGTCCGACTAGTTTTAAACCCATATATTACAGAAGATGACTCCAAGACAAAAACTCACTAGACAAATGTTTTTGCGAAATATATACACTCTAGTCTAGATTTTAAGATTTTAGACTCATCGTAGATAATTACTCTTCATCTTTTAAATTGTTCTGTTTTTAACGAAATCGGTATACTAATGTAGTTTTGGTCACTGATTTCAAAAATAACTTTCATTTTTTTGGAGAAATGAAAAACAAACATGTTAGAGCACTTTAAATAATTAATTAATGTGCTTAAAACGAAAATATCATGACTTAACCAAACAAATCGTCACGGGCGTACAGTTGACCTAACCGGGCATTCAATTGACCTAACCGGGCATTAAGTTATAACGAAAGATTCGTATGTTGGTGGCAAATTAATATTGGTTGGTTGGTTTAAAACAGAACAATTTAAAAGATGAAAAATTTGAAAGATGAAGAGTAATTTCGCAAAAACATTTGTCTGGCGATTCTTTGTCCTCTCTAGCATTTAAGTGGCGATTCTTTGTCCTCTCTAGCATTTAAGTGGCGATTCTTTGTCCTCTCTAGCATTTAAGTGGCGATTTTTTCTCCTCTCTAGCATTTAAGTGGCGATTTTTTCTCCTCTCTAGCATTTAAGTGGCGATTTTTTCTCCTCTCTAGCATTTAAGTGGCGATTTTTCTCCTCTCTAGCATTTAAGTGGCGATTTTTTCTCCTCTTTATCATTTAAGTGGCGATTTTTTCTCCTCTTTAGCATTTAAGTGGCGAGCTTTTTATCCTCTTTAGCATTTAAGTGGCGAGTTTTTTGTCCTCTTTAGCATTTAAGTGGCGAGTTTTTTTTCTCTTTAGCATTTAAGTGGCGAGTTTTTGGCCTCTTTTGCATCTCAGTGGCGGGTTTGTCACCGGCGAGTTTGTCACCGGCGAGTTTGTGCCCGGCGAGTTTTTGTCCGTGCCCCACAGAAGATACGTGAATGACACTTTCTTAATGTTTGAACATCCTTCACACGTAAAACTTTTTCGTCATTATCTAAACAAACAACATATTAATATTAAGTACACATGTGAAAACGAAACAAATAATAGTTTACCTTTCCTGGATGTTCTAGTTAAATGGGCTAATAATAAGTTCCAGACCTCACTATTTAGAAAACAAACTTTTACTGGTTTGGGAACCAATTATTTAAGTTGTATGTTTTATAAATATAAGATTAGCGCTATACTAACATTATTAACAAGAAGTTACCGAATTGTTCAGATTACTTTTCATTAAACAAAGATTTTAAATTTTTAAGACAGTACTTTATTAATAATTACTACTCTTCTAATCTTTTTGACAACCAATTAAAGAAATTTTTAAATAAAACTTAATACTAAATCCCCCATAACCACAGTACAAAAAGAAACCAGATGTATTAAGTTACCCTTTTATGGTTATTTATCATTACCTATTCGAAGTGAAGTGTCCAAACTGCTTAAGTCTAGGTATCCCCAAATAAATTTTAAATTGGCCCTCGTCAACCCACTTAAATTATCAAATTTTCTAAAGTTCAAAGACAAATTCCCCAAAACTGTATGCACTAATGTTGTTTATAAATACACGTGCGACAGCTGTAAGGCTGCGTATATTGGTAGTACTCAATTCCAACTGGAGGTACGCCTTTCTCAACATTTGGGCTTATCAGTCCGTACCAACCGTCCCCTCAGTAGTCCACCACAAATCGCAATTAGAAACCATAGTAATGAAAACAACCATCCTCCTTACAAAACTCAGTTCGAAATTTTAACAAGATCCAATAACCTTACAGAACTCCGAATTTTAGAATCTTTGTACATCTATAGAAACAAACCCTCCATTGACAACAGTAGTTCATCTTGCAAATTACAGCTCTTCTAACTAACCAACCAACTTACTTTCATAGGTATATCATCCTTCCAATTAACTGACCATTCAGTTTTCTCTTAGTTTCTGCCGAATATGGAGGTTGACGTAAACATTGTGTATTTACCAGTTGAGGTAATTTTAATAATTTGAATTTTCTTTTGTATTGATGTAATTTTCATGATTTTAATTTTCTTTGTATTGATGTAATTTTAATTATTTATTCTTATTTTTTTTTAAGGTTTTAAGATTTATAATTCACTGATGATGACGAAAGATTTGTCGAATCGTCTGAAGTATAAAAAATAAACGAAAATGTTTGCTAGTGTGTTGGTTCTTCTTTTCATCTGTAAGCTCCGTTTCCCAAAGGAGAAGTCAATAGCTTTGATATATATATTACAGTCATTGTCAAAAATGAGGCAATTTATAAATTGCCTGAAGTTTTAGGCAATTTGTCAACTGCTCGATTTACTTAATACCTAATTAAACCTAACCTACTCATAAATTTTTAGGCAACATATTGGAAAATACCAGTGGGCATGCATATGCAGCTTTACCAGAAAGGTTAGTTTAGGTTAGGTTTTGTGTGTATCACCACTTTGACACATGCACAAACTCACTCACTCACTCTCTCTCTGTGTCTGCGTCCTTCAGGTGAAGCGTAGTAACTCGAGAGGAAGTAAGCTCAATCTACGGCGAGCGGACATTGATGGCCTCCAGTTTAGGTTAGGTTTTGTGTGTATCACCACTTTGACACATGCACAAACTCACTCACTCACTCTCTCTCTGTGTCTGCGTCCTTCACGTGAAGCGTAGTAACTCGAGAGGAAGTAAGCTCAATCTACGGCGGGCGGACATTGATGGCCTCCAGAATAGCGTAGGTGAGATGGGGTTAGAGGTCGGTGGCGATGTTGAGGGAGTGTGGAGTGCATTCCGGGACCAGTTTATGGTGCTGCAGTCTGCTGCCATATCCTCAAAACCGGTCACCCCTGCTTCAACACAGCCTAAGTGGTTCAGTCGTGACATCGCTTCGGCTATCCGAAATAGGAAAGCTGTGTATAGGAGGGCGAAGGCCAATCGTTCCCATGCATGAGAACACTGAGGCGTATGTCCGCCTGTGCAGGGAAGTGAAGGCGAAGGTTAGGCTAGTGAAACGTAACGAAGAACTCCGGGTGGCAAGCCTCTGCTAGGGGAACCCTAAGGAGTTCTTCAGTTATGTTAATAGTAGAAAGCCCATTAGAAGCATGATAGGCCCGTTAAAGGACCCCAGCGACGCGCTGCGGACCTCCGACTCAGACATCGCTAATGTGCTGAATGAGTACTTTGCGGAAGTGTTCACCAGGGAGGACACCCGCGTCATCCCCGAGCCAGGCGTGAGGCACGAAGGTGCTGGCCTGGATAGTGTTCGGTGTACCGCGACAGTCGTTACCGATAGAATAGACAAACTGAGCGCGTTTAAGGCTCCTGGGCCAGACCAGTTCCTCCACAGAGTGGTGCAGGAGGTGCGCGACCAGGTGGCTCCCCACCTGGCTACAGTCTTCAACAAGTCGTTGGAGACGGGTCAGGTGCCTGGTGACAGGAGGGAAGCCAACGTGACCCCTATCTTTAAGAAAGGGGATCACGAAAGTCCAGGGAACTATCGTCCCATTAGTCTCACTTCGGTTGTAGGTAAATTATTAGAGGGGATAATAGCAGATAGGATCGTTGATCATTTGGATTCCTACAAGCTGCTTGGGGACTCCCAACATGGGTTTAGACGGCATAGGTCGTGTCTCACCATCCTGCTCGAGTTTTTCCAAGTCATGTGGAGTGAGTGTGATAAGAGTAGGGCGATTGATATACTTTATCTCGACTTTCAGAAAGCCTTTGATAAGGTACTTCACAGCCGACTAATGGCCAAAGTCCGCGCTCTGGGTGTCGGTGGGAAAGTAGGTCGGTGGATTGAAAACTGGCTGAAGAATAGGTCAGAGGGTTGTAATTAAAGGGGCTAGCTTGGGTCGGGCCTCGGTCACTAGTGGGGTTCCTCAGGGTTCCGTTTTTGGGCCACTGTTGTTTATCATTTACATAAATGATATCGACGCGGTCATCGTCAGTAGGATCGCCAAATTCGCTGATGACACCAAGCTTGGGGCCAAGTTGGGACGCCCGAAGCGATCGAGGAAGTGCGTGCGGACCTACGTAGGATAGGAGAGTGGTAGAGTGCGTAGAGGTGAAAAAGAAAGCCAAGAAGCGGTTGGTTTATATGAGGAGGCAATTTCGATTTCGGAACAAGGAGATTGTGCTCTCTCTGTACAATTCCCTGGTTCGGCGCACCTGGAGTATGCTGTGCAGTTCTGGTCGCCCACCCTCAAGAAAGATATTGACAGGCTGGAGCGAGTGCAGGCGAGGGCCACAAAGTCAAAGTTACTCCCTTCCTTTCTTCCTTTAGGCATATGGGCTATAATCGACGCTTACGCGCCCTGAATTTGTTTTCGCTGGAAACTCGGAGACTGCGCGGTTAACTCATCGAGGTTTTTAAGCTGTTACACGAGTTCAACGATGTCAATTTTAGAAGCATGTTTAGTTTAAATGATAACCCAACTCGCAACAATGGTTGGAAGTTGGATTTGAAACGGTTTAGCACCAGTGTGTGTGTGGGAATTACTTTACCTATAAAATCTCTGACACGTGGAACAGGGTATCTTCAGAAGCTAAGTTGTGAACAGTTCCTCTATGGATCAGTTCAAGAAAAGGTTAGACTGAATGTAGCACACTTTTTGAGGGTGTATGAATTTTTCCCTGGCACGCGTTCCCAATGGACTCCTTGTATCTCTCTTCTTTAACACCTCAAAACCTTTAAAATAATTATAAAAAACAAAACCATCGCTCACACTATTTATTTGTTCAGTACTTAGTCAATTACACTTTAAAAACATTTATGCTTATAAATAAAACACTAACATGAATACACTCCTTTTTTTTTTAATATGAGTACGAGGCAAAGATTTTAAAATCCTGAACTGACTCGCAGTGTCATGTAAAAGTAGCCAGCTGTTAAAATGATAAAAATAACCTGCCGTTTGCAGTCATAAAACTAATCCTCTAGTGTAGGTATGAGGGTCTGCATTAATCCTTTACATTACCACGAGTCTACACCTTTCATTAGAAGCTTATCACTTAAATGGAGGAATTTCCCGTTAATTGGTTTTAGGCTATTCAAAAATTTCACACTAGAAAATTTAAAATAAAATATATTTGTTTGTCTTCCATTATTCTCTAATTCAACCTTCTATTTTATACGTTGTTTCTATTGTAAATAAAATTATTGTAAATAAAATTTTTATTCCGTAAATAAAAGTTAAATAAAAATTTCTATTTATTTCTATTTCGATAAAGATTTTCAGTTTTTTATTTAATTTTATTTTACTTTCGATTTCAGTTTTTTCAATTTTAGTTCTTTTAATAAGTTCAATTTTGTTGGTTTAGAGATGCCACTGCTTATCGATTACCTGTTCCTGGTGTGTAATACTGTGTGTATATATATATATATATACATACAAGGTGTCTTCTGAAAAGTCACTCGCTATTTTTAAATTCTTATTGCTCCTAAATGAAAAGGGATATGAAAACATTTGTTTTGAAGTTCATCAGTGGTCCTTGGTTTTGATTTGTACACTTCTTTGGCCCAGCCCCACAGAAAGAAGTCGCATGGCGTTAAATCTGGACTTCGAGTAGACCATTCCGTTGGTTCCTCTGTGGGGCTGGGTCAAAGAAGTGTACAATTCAAAACCAAGGACCATTGATGAATTTGAAAACAAAATTCGTGATGTTCTTAATAATGTACCACGTGACTTCTTGAGAAAATCTGTTGAAAATGTACCGGTAACGTTACAGAAGTGTGTGGACAATGCCGGAGCCTACGTTGAATTTTAACTTTGTATTGAAGCTTTTCAATTTTGTAATAAAGTAAATGGTAATAAATAAGCTTCATTTCAGTTAAAGAAATGTTTTCATATACCTTTTCGTTAAGGAGGAATAAAAATTTAAAAATGAAGAGTGACTTTTCAGACACCTCGTATACCACAAAAATATTAAATTAAAGAGACTAAAATTGATTCAGTAAAGACTTCTCACTTCTTGCATTGTCGTTTCCAAAACAACGACAACAACAAAACACACACACACACACACGTACGGACAGACACAAACACAGACGAACACGACTCAATCTGAATGAATGAGAGTCTGAGAATTTCGGAATCTTTCGACCCATTTGGTAGCATCAGTTTGGGATCAACGAAACGTAAATATAACGAAACAGAAGCGAATAAAGCGAGTTTCGGATTTATATCGTGATAAAGGTTCGCGTAGAATTATTTTAAATTTAGATGAATTATAGATTTAGCCGAGATTTAAAGGCGTCGTGTGTCTCCTTCGGGGGAGGGGAAGCCGGAATCCCGCTGAGAAAACGGGGATGCTGGGGTTCTAGGAGTCAGATTTTTGTTTTTTCTTTTGGTGGGGGTGGGGGGTCGTCGCTCATATATATACACACACACACACACACACACACACACACACGCGCGCGCGCACATATAGACACACACATGCACGCATGAATTCGCATACTCGCACATTATACATGTATAAACATAAAAAATTCACTCTAAGTGGTACTAGACGTTTGGTTATATATACGAAACATCTACTCGACATCTTATAATGAACTTAGCTTTCTGAAGTGAATAATAGTTATTTTGAAATGTTTACTAAATATTTCAGATGTCTGAAAACAGTGCTTGAATGTTTGAGATATATAAATGCGTAGATATTAAACATTTCACTTATACAATAAGTTAGTTTTCTACTCTTTGTGCCTAGACGCATGCGCATTGGGGTTAGAAACATTTTTAAATTATGTCGCAGCTTATTTAGTGTCCGTATTTATATGATTATCTATCTTGAAAAGAGGAGAAAACAATTATTATATTTATGCATTTATTCATTTATTCCATTTAGGCTAAGATCTTTCAAGTATTTTTCATACATTTATTAATTTTATTTATTTGGCTAGGCCTTGGCTAGCAAAACCTTTCTAGCTTAAGAACCATCCTGTAACCCTGAACACCGAATCTAGCCTTAGAACTAGGCCTTTTGATATAGAGTAGGTCAACCCTAGGTTCAATCTCTAAGTTAGACAGCTTATACTTGAGAAAAGACGCTGATAAATTAGAAAGAGTTCGGGATAGTAGAACCAAAATGAATCGAGAACTGAGAAGTAAAATATTTGAAGAAAAATTAGCTAAACCAAATTTCACTTGAAAAGCGTCGACTTAAAAGTGATAATTGGTTTTGATAATGTAAATTACAGGAAGTTATTTGATAGTGATATGGAAGAAATGGATATAAATGGATATAAATTCAAAGTAAAAAGTTATTGAGATTAATGCTGTGAAGCAATTCTTTTCATATAAACTGAACCTTAAAGTTTAATTATTGTGAAATGTCTAATGCATTAAACATTTCAAAATTTACAAAACTGGGACAATGAAACGTCTAACGAAACGGTTACTTCTATTGAGTGTGTTCCTGCAACCTTCTATATATATATATATATATATATAGAAATATTATTTTCTTTTGCCTCAAATCAATTTTGAGGACCATTTCTTCGATCTAAAGTAGTTATGTATCATTTAAAGAAGTTATTACATCACCTGACAAGACTCTTTGATAACCAAAAGAAGGAAAAACTTCCCCTAGAATGCGCCCTAAAAAGAAGTTACAAGTCTTAAATTTAGAAGGTTTTATTTTGAGTGTACGACATGTGTAGAGAACGATATAAAGAAAGAACGATATAAAGAGAGAACGATATAAAGAGAGAACGATATAAAGAGAGAAAGATATAAAGATATAAAGAGAGCAAGATATAAAGAGAGCGAGAAAGATATAAAGAGAGAAAGATATAAAGAGAGAAAGATATAAAGAGAGAAAGATATAAAGAGAGAAAGGGATCTTTTCCGTTTGACTGCCGCCATTGAAACATAAGCACACCGGACAAAAAATTAGTCACCCCTAATAGCACCGATAGTAGGAAGTTCAAGGTCACACAGAGGGCGCTGATGTAGCATTGGTAAGTGACAAGTAGCGGTGACGTAGCACACAGGAGCAGATCTGTTTCGTGAGGTGGTGAAGAACAAAGTGTGTGTTGGATATAGTCTGCAAAATAGGTCGTGAGGCAGACGTTACTCAGTGGCAAAAAGGAGCCATCGTGTTTGGCAGAGCCCACGGACACAAAATGTCTGAAGTAGCCCAATTTGTTGGTGTGTCAACGCGTACTGTCCAGCGAGTTTACAAAGAGTGGTGTAGTTCGCAATCAACTGACAATCGACGGCGTAACTGTGGCCGGAAAACAATTCTCGACAATAGGGGCGCCGCCATGTTTCTCGTCTAGTAACTGCAAATCGTTTTCAAACCAGAGAACAATTGCTCCAAGAAACCAATGAGTTCTCCAGCGACCAATTTCCGAACGGACATTGCGACGAGAACTGCATGCGATGGACATCTGGAGCAGGGTACCACGGAAGAGGCCGCTGTTAACAGCAAGTCACAAATTGGCACGTTATAAATGGGCTCAGAGGCACAAAAACTGGACTGCGGCAGATTGGAAACGTGTAATTTGGTCCGATGAGTCCCGTTTTTGTTTGTTCTCCAATGATGGGAGGCGACGAGTACATCGCAGGTCCAATGAAGCCTTTAATCCTGAGTGCGTCGAAGGTGTTGTTCAGGCTGGAAACAGAAAGTGAAGCGCAGGAATAGACACCCACGGACTCTGGCGGAACTTCGGGACCGGCTGATGAACGAGTGGCAGCAAATCGATGTTCAGTACATGCACAACCTCGTCGAGTCTCTGCCTTGCCGGATTCGTGCGGTTATCAAGGCCAGAGGCGCCGTCACACGTTATTAGGTACATTCTGAGAGGGGTGACTAATTTTTTGTCCGGTGTGCTTAAGAGGTGAGTGCCCCCAGCCTTCTTTACTTAGCCTTATAAGGCTAACTAACGAAAATATCACGACCTAACCTAACCAATCGTTAGGTCAACTGTACGACCTTGACGATTGGTTAGGTTAGGTCGTGATATTTTTGTTAGTTAGCCTTATAAAGCTAACTAAAGAAGGCTGGAGCCCTGATCTTCAGGTGATCCCCTTATTTTTCTGAGTACACGATTAAAACTTAAAAATTAAGCATGGATCTTGAAAGTAATTAAAATTGTTTATAAGAAACAAAATTTGAAGGGGAAATTAAGAAAAGCTTTTTTATAAAGTAACTTATTTTGTATCATCAAGACATTTCAGTTAAAATACAAAATACAAAAAGTTTAATTATGTTTCAATGGCGGCAGTCAAACGGAAAAGATCCAGAGAAAGATATAAAGAGATAGAGAGACACACACACAGAGATAGAGACACACACACACACACAGAGATATACACACACACACACACACACAGATAAACACACACACAGAGATAGAGAGAGAGACACACACACACACACACACACACAGATAGAGAGACACACTACAAACACATATATACAATAATAAATAATGACTTATTCAGAAATATTTTTAGATTCTTTAAAGAATTATATAATTTTCATAATTACAAAAAGTAACTAAGCGAAGTATGAAAATATTTTCCAATAAACTTGGAAAACATAACACTTAAGGTGAAGAGCAAAAGAAAAAAATATTCTGTATAAAGCAAACTAAGTTTTAAAAGATTTAAATTTTAAAGTTTTCACTGTCAACAACAAACATCATTAGTATTTGCTATAATAGAAATTAAATAATTTTTTGGATTAACAGAAGTGATATGTATACATATACATATATATATATATATATATATATATATATATAATATATATTATATATATATATATATATATATATGTATATATATATATATATATATATACATATATATATATATATATATATATATATATATATATATATATATATATACATATATACATATATATATATATATATATATATATATATATATATATATATATATATATACATATATATATATATTATATATATATATATATATATATATATATATATATATACACACGTGTGTGTGTGTGTGTGCGCGTGACAATACTGTTCTCGACTCTTCATGCTGGATTGAAATAAATGGAAATTAAAATAATTCATAACATTCCGTCTTTTTGTGGTCATCCTGTAGTAGTTTGATAGAAATTGAGCCTGTTGTTTTTATTAAAATTATCTGTGTCAGTAATAGATGGTTTGAGTGAAGGGAAGTTCCAATATATAGAATGACACACATCAAAGCGGGAAATAATCTAGTTGATTGGAAAAATTCACACCCACACCTACACACACCCACACATATACACGGGGTAAAATATGCAAAACGGTTATCTATTTCATTTCTGAGCAATACGTGTTCTTTGCGAAATACATTAACCAAACTTAACCCTACTTAACCTGAGCTTAACTTATATAATACCTAAATTTTTCTAGACAAATGTAACTAACTTTTCCTATTCAACCTAACCTAACCTAACCCAGGGGCGGATTTAGGGGTGCGAGGGGGGCGACTGCTCTAAACCAGTGGTTCCCAACCTCTTTTAGGCAAACGACCCACTTATGTCCATCAATATTTGCTAGTGCCCCCTCATAAAGATAATAATATAACAAGATAAGTGATTTATCAATAAAAGGTAACAATTTTGCAGTTTCCTAGCGCCCCCCAAAGATTCTCAAACGCCCACTTGGGGGCGGTAGCGCCCAAGTTGGGAACCACTGCTCTAAACCATGAGACCTCTAAACCTTAAAGGTAAAGAACGTGAAAGAAAGAAGGAGATCGGAAACGTAAAGAAGAGACAATGCAGAATTAGAGTGAAGCATCTTATAAAAATAATCGTCGTTGCTTTCCTTTGAACAATTTTAGTAAATGTAAATATATAAAGGAAAGAAAGGAACGGGCTCTCTAAACGTGCACACTGCGTGTAGAATGGGAACCTCAATTTGTTGATACCGCTCGCCACCACACTGTTGTCGGCTGAGAAAAAAACTGGCCACGGGTTTGTCGTAAAAAATAAGCTGATCAGAATGTTGATGTTACGTTTGGTACCTCGGATCTGAGGTTCATCCAACGGATAGTTTTTTGGGTGTACAACCTTTTCCCATTGAACTTAACCTAATCTAAATTGATTTTGCCGTAATATTTAATTTAATTTGATTTGATTTAATACAGTTGCCTGCCAGTGTATTATAATTTCAGGTTCTGAAGGTAACCTCCCCCCCCCCCAAAAAAAAATTGTGCTCTGGATCCGCCCCTGACCTAACCTACACTATAAAAACTGTCTGTTGTGTGTACTCTGGGTCCGAGCGGTAAAATAGGACAAACATACTCTATAAAATGTACAGTTCTTCAATGGTACATATATAGTAGGTCGATAGTAGACAGAATAGCTGAAACGGTTCTCCTCTTGACAAGAAGTTTCCTCTGGAACTAAATGAAAAGTACAGAGTACACCTTGAGGGATTACAGAAAACCTCTCAGTGTATTCTCACTAAAAGAGTATATGTAAAGTATATTTAAAGTAAATGTAAATATATTAAACAGTATACTCTACTGAATATACTCTACATATTTTACACCCCAAATACCAGTGGCATGCGATGGATGTGTCCACAGGCTAAGCGCTAGCTGCAAATATATATATATATATATATATATATATATATATATATATATATATATATATATATATATATATATATATATATATATATATTATACAAGCATCATAACTTTATATTAGTTCTCGATTACTGTAGTAAACATTTTGTAATTTGACCTTTAACTGGGTAATTGACGCATGCCCGCTTACCCTGACTACACGCCACTGACAAATACATTTAGTAATATTTACCGCTCGGATCTGAGGTTCATCCAACGGATAATTTTTTGGGTGTACAACCTTTTCCCATTGAACTTAACCTAATCTAAATTGATTTTGCCGTAATATTTAATTTAATTTGATTTGATTTAATACAGAGAATTCCATCCTTTGATCTTCAATATAAAATAGAAATCACTCCACAAACATTTCGAGGAGGAATTATAAGAAAGGAATATTAGAATTTTGAACAGGTGACAAAACACGCAGAGAAATATTCAATTTTGATTATATTATTATTAGTATTATTATTATTTAAGGTGTGTATAAGGGGTGTTGCAAAAGTCGTGGTGTATTTTTCAGGATTTCAAGAATTTTAGCAGACCACCTCTGAGCAGTGTTCACAAACATTTAAAACGTTTCATGCGTCTAGTAAAAGACCACGCGACGCCACAGCACAGCACTTGTGGTACGAGATTTAACTTCTTCGAACACCACTGATAAAAATATGAATACGACGGTGCAACTAACGAACCTAGCGTTCCAGTTCTCTTTTAGAACAAACCATGCAAAATTAACGTTTTTTAAAAAAAATATAGCTGTTTAAAAAAAGAGGACAACTTTTTCAACATTACAATTACATACATTGTCGAATAACCCATATTATATTTTCCACGACGTGGACAGACCCTTGAGCTTGTGACTGGAACATAATCAATTAAAGACAGCATACATAGGAATTATTACCGAGAATAAGGTATAATACCAGCCTTAAGGATTTAGTGTTACCTTTCATAACAAGGGTGCAGGTATACATACCCCTAATGGTACGTCAGACGAGACCAAGGTTTCTATTTATACATATCACAAACCGCTTTCATTCTTCTTCTTCTCTGTTTCCCGTTAACTCTTGTGCCACATTTATGTCAACTCCATGTTTACTCATACATTTACTAATTACAGTACATCGTTCTATGAAGCATCCCAAAATTTAAACTCTTTGACAGCCTCTATACGTTTTCTTCATTCACCACACTACTGCATGCTTACTCCCATTCTCTCTGAATGACAAGAACCATATTTTTATTCACACTCGCTTTCAATAATCTCCGTTTTACAAAAATTGTCAAAAGTTGTCACTACGCTCCTTAATTCATTCTCTGATTTACCAAAAAGCGCCACGTTATCAGCATACGTCAAATGCACAAGCTCTTATTCATTCTCTTCCAAATTGAAGTTTACTCCTCTCTGTAGCATTACTCTTTTTATCTCGCACATTACTTAATCCATATGCACATCAGATAGCCATGGTGACATCACGCAGCCTTGTCGTACTCCAACATTGCTACTGAATCAATCATTCAACTCACACTCACTTATGCAAGCCCTACTACCCACATAAAAACTTTTCACCTTATTCAGTAACTCACCACTGACACCATACATTCTTTGCATTAGTCACAAGGTACATCATACGTTTACTGCAAATCCACAAGTACCATGTACACACTTTTTTTTTATCACTTAGTTTCTCAATCAACACTGTCACAGCAAACATTTAATCAATACATCCTCTTCTTTCTCTAAAACCACCTTCTTCATCGCGGATCCGTAAACATTTTTACTTTGTCTATCAACACTCTTCCGCCTACTTTCCAGCTATACTCAAAAGATTATACCCCTCTAATTTTTACATTCACTTCTCTCACCTTCATTTTGATAATTGGTATACAATTATAGCTTTCGTCCAATCAGTTGGAACACACCCACTTTCTCACGTTTTTTTGACATATCTTCCATAACTTCTTCAAACACCATTCTGCATCCACATTTACGATTATTATGATTATTATTATTATTCGTAGTAGTAGTAGTAGTAGTAGTAGTAGTAGTAGGAGAATTGCTAATATTATATTTCCAAACAAAACGCTTGACTCCTGCTCAGACTAAGAAGAGACGAGAAAAGTATAACACACATACACACACTATATATATATATATATATATATATATATATATATATATATATATATATATACAGGGCGTCCCAAAAAAATGTATACACACTTTAAATAATTATAAAGGCAGTGTTTATTAAAATACATTTCATTTTCAAAATGTAATAGAATCTACAGACATTATTTAATTGTTTTGTCAACGCCTGTTTTCAAACTGACGTCCGTTCTGGTCCAGGCACTGCTGATAACGCGAAGCAATGGAATCGCAAACATCACGAAACATTTCGTTTGGTATTTGTGTGCATTCTCGTTCAATGGCTGCTCTCAATTCAGCGACTGTTGCAGGTTTTATAGCGTAGACTTTGTCTTTTAAGTATCCCCATAAAAAAAAGTCTAGTGGTGTGAGGTCTGGTGAACGCGGAGGGTATTCTACGAAACCCCTTCGTCCAATCCACATCCACATCGTGCCAAGTACCACTCGCAATACTCCACTCTTCGGTCCGGATCATCTTCATTAATAGCATGGACTAATCTTGGAATGTAACTTTTCCATTGACAGCGCTTCAAAATGCGTTGGACAGACGATTCTGAAATTCCTACCTCACGACTCGCTTGCCGCACAGATTTTCTTGGACTTTGGTGATACGTTTCCAGTACTCTTTCTTGCTTTGTGGGGCTTGTCGATGTCCGTGGTCTTCCGGAACGCTTCTTGTGGACATTCTGAACAGTTCCATCGGCTTCAAACTTATCTCTAATTCGAGTGATGGTAAGTCGCGTTGGTGGATCTGTTTGAAACTCCCTCCTAAACTGTCTTTGCACTTCAACTGCGTTTTCACACTTCCAGTAGCATTTTAGAATGAATTTCCTTTGTTCAAAGCTTAGTCTGACTGCCATTATTAATTCTAATGGGTTTAACTTGGAAAGAAAGAAACATCAATTGAGCTATCAGCTGTTAAAGTGTGTATACATTTTTTGGGACGCCCTGTATATATATATTTTTTAGTTTCAAAGTATGACCGCTCATGGCCACCAAAAGAAAGGTGGATAGCAGAGCGAACACAGGACGAAGACTATGGAACAGCTAACGGAAATGAACAATAGATGGGGAAAAAAAACAAAAAAAAAAACAGAAAAATCACAGCGGAGTCACAGTCGGTAAAGAAGTCGGGAACGAAGGAGGAAGGAGAACAACCCGGTTACCGAAAAGTAGGGACCTTCAGATAGAATAGCGCCAAGCCTATCACAAGGTCCGACGCTCACCAAAAAGGGAAAAAACTCCACCAGGAGTGGGCAACTGTAAGTGGAACGTTACAGTTGGGACATCGGGGCACCCGATCCCCGGCCATCAAATAGCCATGGGTCAGGTGGGTGTGGCCAATACGGAGGCGGGCCAGAGCCACCTCCTTAAGGCGCGACCGATGGAAGGAAGAGGCCCAACATCCCAATTTGGGTTTAATTATATATATATACCAAACCCGCAAGGAAAAAACAAACTGTTTAAAAAGGCTAATTAATTTCGGCCGGTCACAATCAAGCCCTTTTCAAAGCCATAAACTAGTTAAAATGCCCAACAAGGTTAAAAACTTCCGTCCTGCGGAAGAGCTGAAATTTAAATGACTGTGTTAAGGCATAATCACGGACAAAGAGATGGTGGCTGTCATACGTCTGGCAGTTGACAAAGGCAAGACATTTTTTTGTCCAGATTTCAAACATTCAAGGTGAGAAATCTTTAAGTAAAAATCAATCCTGTACATCTGGCAGCCAGTCACGACCCGAAATTGTCCTAAAATATTTTAAAATGTCAAAAGTGAAGCTATCCATACTATAGGACAGATTAATATTTGAAATGGTGTTATATATATATATATATATATATATATATATAT
This sequence comes from Bathynomus jamesi, assembly GCA_023014485.1. Classification (NCBI taxonomy): domain Eukaryota; kingdom Metazoa; phylum Arthropoda; class Malacostraca; order Isopoda; family Cirolanidae; genus Bathynomus; species Bathynomus jamesi. The sequence continues at coordinate 238,940 of JAJOZX010001129.1, read as the reverse complement.
ATATATATATATATATATATATATTATATATAAATGAAATGGAAGTCTTTGTTTCAAATTCAATTCAACGAATTTAAAATATACATTTTTTTTAGAATTGAAAAAGATGCCATGCAGGAACTCACTGAAAAGACATTTCATAATTTGGAAGTAAAGTGCAACATGGTGTAGCCAAATAAATAAATATAGAAATATACTGTATCAGGATTAGAAAACACGCAGTGAGCTTAAACGCTGTTAGAGCAGTTTAACATACAAGCAAAGGCTGGGAAACCGGGAAAACGATCGTAAAATTCGATACGTCTCAGTTTTCTGAAAGGGACAAAAGTGACCAGTTACCGAGATCACTCGAGAATAGGAAAAAGAAGAGGAGAAAGGAGAAAATGGGAAGGAATAAGAATAAGCAAAGTAAATGTGGAAAGTACTTTAAAATCAGGAAGTTCAACAAAAACAATTTATGCCTTAAGGACTGTGCCTTCGCATGCATTTGCAACAGCGAGACGGAAGCTGACAGATCCACGAGCCTGAAACGCATTTAAAGCATAACTAGTGCATCAATCTACGAAGAAAGGAAAGAAAAGTAATGAGCAGAATAAACAATAAACGGCCACGTTTGTATCAAGTGCCTGGAAATGAATAGAAAAGTCATACAAACTGGGCTAGAAAATGACGAGAAAGAAACGGAAATGGATAAAAATTTGGTTGAGGAAGGAAATTCCACTAATACATTAACTAATATACCAACATTAACTAATATACCAACGAACACCACGATGTGACAAAATACGCTGAAAACAACATAAACAGGGTACCCGGGTACAAAGCACTCAGAACAATGCATTTGAGAAAAGAGCAGAACACTTAGACGAAGGAATACACACGATACAAGATAGTAACTTCATAAATAAAAACGAAAGTACATCAAAGACTAGAAAAAACTGAGTAGGGAAAAAGTAGTGCTGGAGCAAAATAGAAAGAGTCGCACAAATTTCAGAAGGGTAAGTCTGAAAACGTAAAAGAATCCAAAAGACCGACCATGTGCAAAACAGGTTCATGTAAATATGGCTCCAGATGCATATATAACCACCATAAAAAGGTTTTTACATGATGAGAAATGAAAGTTGCAGATACGTAGCAAACTGCTACTACTTCCACCTTTCTATGAGCAGACAATCAGTTAGGGAAAAAAAATGTCTAAATATGAAGTGTTCGTATTTTCACATTAAGGGTACTCAAAGAAGAACAGAGAAATAACTGCTCAAACCCTAAATAAAAGAGGTAACAAGAGTGCCATTGAAGTACGGTACATTTGTTAGAAGGAATGAGAACGATAAAAGAACACCTGTCCCTTTTGCAAAGGAATACAAAGGACATCAAACATCAACAGACTGGCTGGTCCCTACAAGGGTGTCTGTTTAAGGAGGAAAGTTAAAAGATGGAAGAGAATTTAAAGACAAGTGAAAATTTTAAAGCAAAGCAAAGCGAGGTTGAAAGAAAGGAGGGAAATTTAAAGATAAGTGAAAATTTTAAAGCAAAGAGGAGAGAATCCGTGTGAAAATTTTACATTACTTTTATGGGCTAACAAATGCTTCTAACTGTGGTTATAAGGCAAGATAAGTATCTAGTCTCTTTTTAAAGGACTCGACAGAATTAATTTGAACTACGCTGTCTGGAAATGAGAATGACCTAACCTCGCAGATATATGTACCTCAGCAATACATACACCACCCTCTCGTTCAACACCGCCCACTGTTAATTCAACACCCACAATGGTATCAAGGGTTGCATCTCCAGTATTCTCAAATGCAACGGCCCATCCAATAATACCGAACAGGGACCGTCAAAATCGACCAGAATACGACCATTATCCAAAACAATCGAGCATGAAGATTAGTAACCCTGTAAATTTATTATATACAAATATACAAAGCCTGTAACATTTACTATGCAGACTGCAAATTACAATACCTGCAAAATTTAGCTCTGGAAACCAACACAAATTTCAAATACCTAACGGAAACACATTTGCAAAAGTGCGAAAAAGGTGAAAATTGCATCAAAGACATTAAAATAGCAATAAAGGACTACGACATCTACAGATCGAATAGATTTGCCAAAAAAGAAGGAGGCTGTTGTATTTGCATGAAATAAACATACACATGTGAAGCGAAGGTAAGCAAATGAAATAGCACAGTCGAAATTCTTGTTTTAGAAGTAAAAGAAATGAACCTAATCATTATGAACGTGTATAGACCACGAAACACCACAAAAAGTGAACTCCAATTCGTTACAGATAAAAAGAAAACACGTTAAAATCACTTAAAACCCCAACATCAAATACTTCAATTTGTGGGAATTTCACGTTTCTATTCATTACATGGAAAAAATGATTGAACTGGCAGAGATATTGAAATAAATAATAATGTTGAGAAGTTTCATGGTAACATTACAAAAGATGATAGAACCCAGGGAATAATGCTTGAGAGTGAAGTGACTAAAAAAGAGAACGTTTTGGATTTAATTTTGATAAATAACAATTACATAATAATAAATATAAAAGGTAACGAACACAAATTTCTTTGACCATAACTTAATCAATATAAAAATAAATTTAGCAACCAGGAGGACAAAAACGCATCTCAGAGAGTCAGAAGGAATATTTGAAGGTTTAATTATGAATTAAAAGAAAAATAGATTGGAAACGTGTAAATGAAGATTTAAAGGAAAAAAGTTAGGAATTATTACTTCACGAGAACACTCCAGAGGAAATACTATCTATAACAGAAAACGAAACTAAACCGATATTGCTGAAACAGTTTCCAAAGAGACAAAAAGAAACCGCAGTAAGCTTGGCCGAAAATTCAGAACATTAATTAGTCAACGGAAATAAACTGTAAAAAATCTTTACGGCTGCAGAACTGAAACAAGGAAACGTAAACTAGAGAAAAACACTATGCGAAATAGAAATGCACCTATGCACATTTATCCACAAGAAAAACAAAGAGGAAAACAAAGTAGCAGAAAACAAAAAGTAACCCAGAATATTTTACACGTTTGCGAAAAGAAAACTGCAATGTAAAAATACAGTAGAATTGGCTTGTTAAAAGATGAGGCGACCGAATACACAAATGATCTAGAAAAAAATGACCGAACTGCTAAGGAACAATTTGACTCTATGATTGGCACCCCTAAATGCTATTACTGATTGAGTATTGCTGAGTACTCACAAGCCAATACAGAAAATGAGACATTGCAAATATAAAAGCCACATAAAGGACTTTTACGTCTAAGACAGTGGAAACGAAAAATGAAGACTATTAGTCTCGACTATAATCCCTGAAACTCAACTCCCTGGAAAGAAGACGCGAGTGGTACACAATAATATACGTATGAAAAATGCTGAAGAGTTGTGTCCCTAACTTTAGGAATGAAATAGAAACATAGTGGAATGAGAGAAGAGAGATTCTGTACCGTCCCAACGTAGCTGGGACAGGAGACCATGAACACGAGGATGGAAAAAATCCTCAGAATACGAGGCCCGAAAATTTTCAATGTACTGCCAAAAGAACTAAGTAACCTCCGGTATACCAACCTGAATAATTTCGAGAACCAGCTGGACAGGTTCTTGTGCAAAGTCCCTGACGCGCCACGTGTGGCTGACTACGAGGGGAGGAGGAGAGCGGAAACTAATTCTTTCTTTCGCTAAGTCCTGCAAATGAGGCTGGCTGCTTCAGAGGGGTCGACTGTAGGTCGATCCTGAACCGTCGTTCGAAACAATTAAAAGGTAACAAAAGGTAAGGTATGTATATATATATATATATATATATATGTTAAACACAGACCGTGCATGGAACAAGGAACTCTTCTGGGAAAATTAAATCCACTATAGTCCGAATAAGTAATGGTAAATGACAAATACCATAGTTTTTCTTTTTCATGATTTTAGCCCGACGTGGGCAACGGGTCTCTCGCAAAGAGATCCCATAAATATAGCTTCCCTCACCAGCTATCTGCAAAGCAGACAGGATCCAGCTTTGGGACATGGATCTAGGGTTTAAAGCAAGCCTAGATCCCTACATTCAGAACCTCTATATAAGTAAAAGACTCGTTGCATTCACGTCGGGTTTTTTTTGGCTAAAAATACAATAGTTACCCCCTTTTTCTTTGATTTATTCCACCCGACGTGAATGCAACGAGTCTTTTACTTATATAGAGGTTCTGAATGTAGGGATCAAGGCTTGCTTTAAACCCTAGATCCATGTCCCAAAGCTGGATCCTGTCTGCTTTGCAGATAGCTGGTGAGGGAAGCTATATTTATGGGATCTCTTTGCGAGAGACCCGTTGCCCACGTCGGGCTAAAATCATGAAAAAGAAAAACTATGGTATTTGTCATTTACCATTACTTATTCGGACTATAGTGGATTTAATTTTCCCAGAAGAGTTCCTTGTTCCATGCACGGTCTGTGTTTAACATATAATTGTCTCAGGGAACCATTCTGAATTTGTGTATATTAAACGGACGTGTTATGTGCCTTGAAAAGTGGACGCTCAATGTCCCGGTTGAGGTTTAAGTTTTGGTTTTTTTGGCTAAAAATACAATAGTTACCCCCTTTTTCTTTGATTTATTCCACCCGACGTGAATGCAACGAGTCTTTTACTTATATAGAGGTTCTGAATGTAGGGATCTAGGCTTGCTTTAAACCCTAGATCCATGTCCCAAAGCTGGATCCTGTCTGCTTTGCAGATAGCTGGTGAGGGAAGCTATATTTATGGGATCTCTTTGCGAGAGACCCGTTGCCCACGTCGGGCTAAAATCATGAAAAAGAAAAACTATGGTATTTGTCATTTACCATTACTTATTCGGACTATAGTGGATTTAATTTTCCCAGAAGAGTTCCTTGTTCCATGCACGGTCTGTGTTTAACATATAATTGTCTCAGGGAACCATTCTGAATTTGTGTATATATATATATATATACAGTGGTGGGCACCGTTAACCAAAAAGTTAACTTCGATAACGATAATCCGTAAACCCCAATTTTTAACTCCGATAACGATAATCCGATAATTTTACTACAAAGTTAACGGAAGTTAACGATAATCCGTTAACGATAACTATTTCTTTACTAACATTTAAAAAAATCAAGGAAAAAAGTTTCAAAACCCATAGAAAATGTTTATTTATGCAAAATCCAACAATAAATAGGTATTTAACTGTATTTTTATCAAGTTTTACAACTTTTTTGCTTAACTTTTTTTTTTATTTTTAATAAAAAATGTACTGATTACATGTTTTGAAACCCTTGTAACCACTAACCATTAACTAAATTTTAATTTACCAGAGAATTATTATGGCGGGAACTGAAAGGTAAAATTAAATTTTAGGCACATTTATTAAAGACTATGACACAATGTGCTGGTTGCCCTTCAGAAAGACCAACTTCTCAAAGTTAGGCCCAACTGCCAGTCTTGACCTCTTCGGCCTCAGGATGTCCTTGCCGAGAGAGAAGAGCCGTTCCACTGCGGCAGAGGACGGAATTGGCAAACTGAAGTTATGGCGATTCGAATTCATTCGCAGAGCGGTGATCTTCCGTGAATGACTCCTCGCAGTTAACGTGTTAACGGACTTTAACAGACTAAATATCGAGTTATCGGAAGTTAACTGGTCCGATAACGATAAATGGAAATTAACTTCCGTTAATAGTCCGTTAAAAAAGTTAACTTCGTTAATTAACTGTTATCGGATTAACGCTTTAGTGCCCAGCACTGTATATATATATATATATATATATATATATATGTACTTACTACTACTTTAGGTTACTTTAGGCGAGTTCGAACGACGGTTCAGGATCGATCTACGGTCGACCCCTCTGCAGCATCCCGGCTCATTTGCGGAATTTGGTGAAGGAGGGAAATGCTGTCTGATCTCCTCCTGCCCTCATAGCCAGCCATGCATGGCTGGTCAGGGACTTTGCACAAGAATCTGTCCAGCTGGTTCTTGAAGTTATTCAGGTCGGTGTGTTGGAGATTCCTCACTTCTTTTGATAGGACATTGAAAAGCCTTGGGCCACATATTCTGAGAGTATTTTCCATCCTCGTTTTCATGGCCCCTTGTCCCACCGCACCTGGAACCGTACAAAATCTGCCTCTTCCCTCATTCCAGTTTGTTTCTATTTCATTTCTAAGGTTAGAGACAGAGCCCTCAAGTATTTTCCATATGTATATTATAGTTTACTGCTCGTGCCTTCTTTCGAGAGAGTAGAGTTTCAGTGATTGTAGTCTAGACCAGTAGTCTTCACCTTACGTTTCCTCTATCTCAGACGTAAAAGTCCTTTGTATAGCTTCAATGTTCGCAATGTCTCGTTTTCTGTATGGGCTTGTGAGTACTGAGCAATACTCAATTATTAGTAGGACTAGACCCTTCCATAATTTGAGCATGATGTTTGCTTTTCTGCTGCGGAAGCTCCTCCAGATGATTCCCATTATTTTTCTAGCCGTTGTAATTTTGATGTTATAGTACTCTCTGAATTCTGCATCCGACGACATTATTACTCCAAAATCCCTGACTTGTGGATTTGATGTTATCTGTTTGGCTTGCAGAGTTTTGTACCCTTCTTTCTGTAGCTCCTTGTTGTTACCATATGTTAGAAGTTGGAATTTTTCTTCGTTCAACTTCATATTGTTGTCTTCTGCCCAATGGAATAAATGGAATAATGTTTCAATGTCGTTTTGTAATCTTTATATGTCACCTTCGTTCAATATTTCTTTGCATATCTTTGTGTCATCTGATCTGCGAAACATGATACAATACTGTCATTGATATCTGCATCAATATATGCAATTATTATTATGAACAGCAAGGGAGCTAGTACTGTCCTTGTGGGACAGAGCTCTCTACTTCCGAGACTTCCGATTTGACTCCATTTACCACCACTCTTTGTGTTCTTTGCGTCAAGAAATTAAATATCCATCTTCCAGCTTTCCAGTAATTCCTGCATTCTTAAATTTATGTGCTATAATTCCATGGTCACATTTATCGAAGGCTTAGGAAAGTCAGTATATATTACATCTATGTCCTCGACACAGTGTTTCCAATATTTTCTCCTGGTGGTCTAATAGCTATGATAGGCATGATCTTCTACCTCTGAAGCCATGTCGATTTGGGGTCTATAAGTTCTTTTCCTGTAGGTAGTAGGTAGTTTCGTTTCTAATTATACGTTCAAAGCACATTATAAGGTTGTAAGGCGAGAACTACCGGCCGATAATTCTTGGGCATTGCTCTGTTACCACCTTTGAATAAAGGGGCAATGTTCGCGTTCTTTAATGGAAGTGGAATTTGTCCTGTGTCGAGTGATTTCCTCCATAGTAAGTATCGCGGTTTGGCAATACTCTCTTTACATTTCTTCAGAAATGTGGCATTCCATGTGTCTGACCCAGGTGCCGAATTGTCTCGCATCTGTGATAGAGCCTTAATTACATCATCTTCCGAGAAATCTAAGTCCATTAATAGGTTTGTGCCAGAATTTGTCCTTGGCTAATTTGTATTAATGTCGAAAAAATTTTCTGTGTTTACTACTTTCATCTCGGACTTAGGGGTGCTAAACACAGTTAAAATGTTCCTTAAGCAGTTCGCTCATTTTTTTGGGGTCATTTGTGTGTTTGGCCTCCCCGTCTATCAACAGACCAATACTCTCTCTGCATTGCATTTTCCTTTTCGCAAAAGTGTCGAAGTATCTTGGGTTATTTTTTGTTTTCTGCTACCTTGTTTTCCTCCTCGTTTGTCTTTTGTATGAATGTTTGCTTTAGGCCCAGTTCTATTTATCCTAGTTTCCTCTCTAGTTTCAGTCTCCTTGCATCAGTTTTGCATCTGTGGAGATGTTTTACGGTTTGCTTCCGTTATCTAAATAGTGTTCTGATTTTTCTCTCGAGTTGCTACGTTTTCTCTTTAGTCTCTCTGGCTTGGTTTCAGACTCCATTATACCTAGTATTTGTTCTGGAGTCTTCTCGTGAAGTAGTAATTCCCAATTTACTTCCTTTAAATCTTTATTTACACTTTCTCAATCTACTTTCTTTGAATTTATGTTTAAGCCTTCAAATATTCCTTCTGCCTCTCTGGGATGCTTTTTTGGACCTCTGGGTGCTAACTTCAATTGTATAGCGATTAGGTTATGGTCGGAGAAATTTGTGTGCGTTACCTTTTCATTTATTATTATCTCATTGCTATTTGTCAAAATTAAATCGAAAACTCTTTCCTAGTGGCTTCACAGATTTCCTGAGTAAGGGCGTAATGTTCCATCATATCTAATAACATTATTGCCATGAAACTTCTCAACATATAATTATAACTTCGTCATTTTTCTTCCATATTATGAATAGGAAATTAAAATCTCCGCAAATTAGAATATTTGTTGCTGAAGTTTCAAGTAATTTAACATGTTTTGTATTTCATTAGTGGCAAATTGGAATTCACTTTTTGTGGTGTTTGGTGGTCTGTAGACGTCCATAATGGTTAGGTTCAGTTCTTTTACTTCTAAAATAATAATTTCGACTGTGCTGTTCGATTTGTTTACCTTCACCTGACATGTGTGTGTTTTTTTCACGTAGATACAACACCCTCCCCCTTGTCTTGCCACTCTATCTGCTCTGTATATGTTGTAGTCCACCAATGCTATTTCAGTATTCTCGATGCAGTTTTCACAGCCTTTTTCGCACTTATGCAAGCGTGTTTCTGTTAGGCATATGATATCTGTGCTGGTTTCCGTAGCTAAATTTTGCAAGTATTGTAATTTGCAGTCTGCATGGTCAGTATAGAGGCCTTGTATATTTATGTATAATACATTTACCGGGTTTCTAATCTTCGTGTTCGATTTTCCTAAATGATGGTCGTTTCCTGGTCGATGTCGGTTCCTGTTTGGTTTATTGGTTGGGCCGCTGCATTTGGGAGTATTGGGGTTGCGGCCCGTGATACCATTGTTGTTGTTGTATTATTGGTGGGTGGTGCATATATTTGCGGCGTTCTGTCTTTCCTTGTTAGAAGGGCAAGCTGTGCTTTTATTATCTATCCTCATTGCTTCTGAAAAATATGTTTTATTACTCTTGTTATTACTTCTATTTCGAATATGATCTGTTCTTTCCTGTTCTCTTCTTTGCGTACCCTTTATATGAAAATACGGGCACTCTATGTTCAGGCATTTTTTCTCTGTAATTGACTGTCTGCACATACGAGGGTGAAAAAAGTTGCAGTTTCGTCCGTACCTGCATCTTCCATTCCTCATCATATAGAAGCATTTTGAGGGGGGGGTGACTGTATATGCAGTTTGAGCCATATTTGCACGAACCTGTTTCATAATATTCGCATATGGCCCGTCGTTTAAATTCCCTCCGAGTCTTATGTGATTCGATTTCCTCCTCCTGCTCCGCCACCACTTCTTCCCTACTTGGTGTCTTTTTTTCTTCGGTGTGTATTTCTTATCTCTCTCTTTTGCCTGGGGTATTTCTTTATCTGAAACTGCTTTCGCCCCTCCCTGTAGTGTGTTGTCCATCTCATTTTCGTTTTCGGTTGTGCCGGCGTTTTCTGTTGTTTTCTGGTTTTCTGTCGGTAAAACTGCTGCACTTGATTCTTCTATTTCAACATTTTGTATTCCCCTTTGTACTAATTTCCTATTGTTTTCCATGCACTTGACGCACAAGAAACCATAAAGGTCTATGATTTTCTTATTTATCCTATTTATCATTTTCCTGTCTTTTCTATCGAAGTTCATGCATTCGTAGTGTTTAAAGGTAGTGCACAGAATGCATTTTAAGCCCGTGGTCTGGTCTGCTTCATTTTTGAAATCGCGAGCTGGTGTGCAGCGCATTCCATTAAACATAATCTAGTTCTATTTAGCTTTCTGAATTTACCGCAATTTATAAATTTCTTTGTATTTTTTGCCATTCTTTCCTTTATTTGGCCTCTTTTCTTATTTCTCAGATTTCGTCTCGATAACTCGACCTTCCCGTTTTATGGCTCTTCCGAATTGTGTCCGACCTTTTTCCCCTCTATAGGCCTAATGTACAAATCTCAGGAGCTGTTTTTCCGTTTGAAGTGTTTTCAATTTATGTTTCAATGTACTGTATATAAAATTTAGGGGAGAGGTTGATTATCCTCCTCCATAGCGTCGCAGGCTACATGATGGAGGGGACCTGCATCTCTACGTGTGATCTAGATTCTCTAAAGATCGCTAAATCATCTGAACGCAGAAGATGGTCACCCTTCCAAGTACTGAGCAGATCCAGCGTCGCTTAACTCGCTGATTTAATAGGAAGCGGAGATGCAATGTGGTTACGACGTAGCCATATATATACCAAGTATATAATAAGTAATTAGAATGGGCTCAGCGTGGAAAGTGTTACAAGTTTCAAATATCTGGGGTCGATGGTTCAGGAGGATGAAGTATGGAAGCAGAGATCAAAAACCGACTGCAGTTGGCATGGGCAAAATGGAGGAAGTGCAGCGGGGTTCTGTGTGACCGACGGATGCCAGCCGATAAAACTGAAAGGGAGCGTGGCACAAGACAATGGTTTGACAGGCAATGACGTACAGCGCGGAAGCATGGGCGACAACTAAGAGGGAAGAACAGAGGCTAAATGTAAATGAGATAAGGATGCTGCGGTGGATGAGTGGAGTGACGAGAAGGGATAAGATTAGAACTATCTACGTGAGAGGATCCGTGAAGGTGACTGAAGTATCAAAGAAAGTGGTGGAGGCGCGATTGAAGTGGTTTGGGCACGGACGGAGGAGAAAGGAGGAGCACCTGATGAAAAGAATGTTGGAAATGGAGGTTCCAGGCAGAAGGAGAGGCAGACCGGAAACCAGGTGGAATGACGCGGTGGCGAGGGACATGCGATGTGTGTGATTGGAGATGGAAGATGTAATGGACAGGAGAAGATGGCGGAGGAGAGTGATGGACCAGTGTGGCAACCCCAAATAGGGAGAAGTCGAGATGAAGAAGAAGATATAACAATTAAAATACAGTTTCGTTACTAATGTTTTATAAGTTGTTATGTATGGGAATAATAAGGTTAATTAATTACTAGTTATAAATTAACCCACAAACAAATTGATCATGCAATGAATTGTACATATAAATACCAAACGGAAAGCTAAGCGAAGCTCCAATAAATAATTAAAGAATTATTGTTCGTCAAAATGGCGAGGGGCATTTTCGTGTAGGTTCGTGTGTAAACGAAACAAATTAGAAATTGTTAAGTACATGGAATTTAAAACATGTGCATGTTAAATACTCGTGTAATTTAAGGAAAAAGACATGAATTCAATTGTCTATTTAATTCTGAATAAGTTCGGATGAAAATACCATACATAGGTTACCTCGAAACTAGGAAAATAGCCAATAATAATGAAATTAAGGAGGCACGCGAGTTCCCGCGTTTCACTTCAAAGAACCAAAGACGTTATAAAAGTGAACATTCATTTATGTATAAAATGGGAAAACTCCATTAAAATTATATTGTTACAGTATTAACAAGTTTAATGGCATATAAAATTACACCTAAAAGGCAAATAATTCTTACAAATAAGATTAATCAAAAAGAGAATCTTATTTGGGTATATAAATAAATCTACGCCTGACAGCCTAGCACGGAAAAGGGTCCATGGGCAGAGAAAGGTGTCGTATAAATGAATTAAAGTATATTTAAAACAGAACGAGGATGAAATTTACATCAAATTACTCTTTACCTACTGCCAAATAACGTAATATAAATTATGTTAGTTAAAAAAGATGGGATAAATGTTTGCATTAAAAAATATAAATTCGAAGTGAGATGGCCAAAAGTTAAAAAGGGAAAAGCGTAACATCAGTACATAACAGAGCGGGGTAAAATAAAGTTCCCTCTCGCAAACTCTGTGTTGAATTTAAATAAGAACATTATATTTATTTCTCCTTTTTAAGAACAAAAAACAAGTTCTTAATGGAAGTTTGCTCAAGTATATAAATACATATATTGTGCTATAATGATAAAATTCAAATCGTGTGGGGCACTTAGAAGCGAAATCGTTCTTCTAATTTTGAGTAGATTACTCGCCAAGCTAAAATGGTCTTCCCTATAAAGAAAACAGAGACACTCCGTATATTCTCTGTTCGTGTCGGTAAACGCTCAAAAATAGCGTGTCCTTGATTCACCGTTAGAAAACGGAGTCCGCGCATTCGGTAGAAATATAAAATACACAGGACTATAATGTACAAATTCTCAAGAGAATAATTACCACTGTCAAAAGGAAATAGGTAAAAAATGTAACTAAGGCATGCATTAAACATTATAATTGGAATGGTCAAATAACCAGATAGGATTCAAATAATTCTATGAAACTGTATTATGTACAAAGTACGGTCAAAAGGGCGGGTAAAGAACTAACTGTTGTTCTAAAGATAATTCCATAAAAAATTGTATGTATGCGTTTATTCATTTTAATGATCTGACATATTACAATACGGCTGTATTAAGTTAAATAACTACCAATTGTAAATTAAACTTGTCTAACAGTCATATTTTGATTTGCTTATGCATTTTATTTTAAGTGTATGGTGTTAATTCTAAATATCAAATTCTTGGAGTAAGAATCAATGTCTCAAGTGTCATTTCCCTAAACATTCATTCATGATTGTCAAAATTTAATTGTGGTATTTAATTGTTTTAGTAAGATCTGTGACGAATATATTATTTTTGTAAAAGGTTTATAATTATCCCCCTACACGAATTGAGAGAGAAATATATATATATATATATATTATATATATGAATAGAAACGACATAAGTGTTAAGGAACGTTTCCGCACACGAGGAGGAGAGATAACGAATAATGAAAAATGAGGCGAACCGCCCGGGAATCGAACCCAGGGCCTTCCAATTGCCGGTTGGATGCTCTACCATTATGCTACGGTCCTCACTCAATCACAAATCGAAATTCTCCCACATAGGGCAGAAACCAATGCCCTGAGAGGGCACCCTCGCAAATCGTGAATATGCGCATATAACTGCAATGACCGCGCAGTATATAAATGAATAGAAACGACATAAGTGTTAAGGAACGTTTCCGCACACGAGGAGGAGAGATAACGAATAATGAAAAATGAGGCGAACCGCCCGGGAATCGAACCCAGGGCCTTCCAATTGCCGGTTGGATGCTCTACCATTATGCTACGGACCTCACTCAATCACAAATCGAAATTCTCCCACATAGGGCAGAAACCAATGCCCTGAGAGGGCACCCTCGCAAATCGTGAATATGCGCATATAACTGCAATGACCGCGCAGTATATAAATGAATAGAAACGACATAAGTGTTAAGGAACGTTTCCGCACACGAGGAGGAGAGATAACGAATAATGAAAAATGAGGCGAACCGCCCGGGAATCGAACCCAGGGCCTTCCAATTCACGATTTGCGAGGGTGCCCTCTCAGGGCATTGGTTTCTGCCCTATGTGGGAGAATTTCGATTTGTGATTGAGTGAGGTCCGTAGCATAATGGTAGAGCATCCAACCGGCAATTGGAAGGCCCTGGGTTCGATTCCCGGGCGGTTCGCCTCATTTTTCATTATTCGTTATCTCTCCTCCTCGTGTGCGGAAACGTTCCTTAACACTTATGTCGTTTCTATTCATTTATATACTGCGCGGTCATTGCAGTTATATGCGCATATTCACGATTTGCGAGGGTGCCCTCTCAGGGCATTGGTTTCTGCCCTATGTGGGAGAATTTCGATTTGTGATTGAGTGAGGTCCGTAGCATAATGGTAGAGCATCCAACCGGCAATTGGAAGGCCCTGGGTTCGATTCCCGGGCGGTTCGCCTCATTTTTCATTATTCGTTATCTCTCCTCCTCGTGTGCGGAAACGTTCCTTAACACTTATGTCGTTTCTATTCATTTATATACTGCGCGGTCATTGCAGTTATATGCATATATATATATATATATATATATAATCAGTGATATATATAACCTTCGGTTAAATCTATATGGTGTGGTTTAAAGGAAAACAGGCTAAAATGAAGGTACAATTCATACCATAAATATAAAGAAAAAAACCGCGTCACAAAGTATCATATATAATGAAACTACACCGTAAAGTTGTTCCATATATGAAGAGCTCATTTCCAAAAGTTGCTAAGTCCATTTTTAATCAAAGCCGAGTTTGTACCACTAAAAACAGTTTCATGCCTATGTGCATCAAGGTGTGTTATCGATTAGTTTCAAATGGTATTATTATCCCTTTTATAACGGACATACTAATATAGGTTTGTTTCCAAAACGCACAAAGTCAATTCACTTTGTTTCCAAAAGGGTCTAAATCCACAAATCCACCAACAATGCCCCGTATAAACTATAATGTAGTATAATTCTATGTACCTACATTTATAGTGAGAAATAAGTGAAGACGTGTGGTGACACTATGTATGCCGAGTCCAACACATGAGCTCAGCAGTGGTGTGTGGCTTATTCGTCAGGATGACAGTTTGGCTTAATATAATCTGATACGATTTTTTGAACTGGCAGGAATATTGAAATAAATAATACTGGTTTTGTACGGCTGTTTTTTTCTTCTTTTTTTTTCTAGTGTAATCCAGAAGTCTTTTGGACAACATGTCTTTGATTGTGTCGCAAAAGGTGCTAAGTCCACCGCCAATTACAAACAAAAAACGTATTTACAAATTAACCATGTGTACTAGATTTTATTCAAACATCTTTTTTGCTTAATGGCATTCACTCCCAACATCAATGTGAAAAAAAACTACTTCGAGAATAGACTATAGTAAAAAAATATAAAAAGTGCCAATATCTTAGAAACTGATTTTATGGACTTAGCTCCTTTTGGAAATCGGCTTTTCGTATACAGACCACCGTTTCCAAACAATTAATTGTTTCACTTGACCGAATATGGATTTTTAATCAGTTCTTATTTTCAATGTCGATATAATTAGTCCAAAATCGGCCCAGGAGGGAAAGTTGTTCCAACACTGGAAAGAAAATTTTTCCATTTAATTGTTCCATTTTACTGGAGTGATTTTTTTGTAAAACCAATGGTTATTTTTGGAAACAGTGATCCGTATGGAAAAACCTTACAATGTAAACTTAAAACTATTGTATAAAGCTTATTTTTTTCCTGTTTTAGGGAGAAACAGTTTGACGTAGGCATATAACTTCTGACAGAAACTCTTAACTTTAAGAGTATTGGTTAATTTATTTTGCACGGTTTGATATATATATATATATATATATATATATATATATACACGCCTCGGTGGTGTGGTGGTTAGCGTCGCTGACTACGAATCCATCGGCCCCGGGATCGAGACCCGGTGACGGCAGCCAGCGAGCAGCAAAACACAGCTGTTCATCCTTCAACACAATAAAGAAAGTGGTTGGTAGATAAATGGGTACCCTGGGTAGCCTAGTGGTTAAGAACGCTGGGCTGCTTGTGGGGCGTGGTTCGGATTCCACGTTAAACTCTAGGTCTAAGGTGGAGTGAAAAGCTTCACCTTCGTCAGAATGAACAATTCGGGCGGAAGCTAACCAAAGGTTATATATATTATATATATATGTATATATAAAACCCTGGCAATGTCCAGATCCGTCAAGCCATAGCCTCCATTGACCGAGATATCTTTCGGAAAGTGTAAGAAGAGTTTATAATATATATATATATATATATACTGTATATAAAAGGGTTGTTCATTTAATACGTAGACCCAAATAACCGCATGATGGCGACGCTGTACGAAAAGTCCATGCAACAAGTGTTTTGATTATGAAGTGGTAGTGTGTACATCTCTTTCAGGTCAGTAAAATAGCGACTGTAGTGAAGGCCCTTTATGTATTGCCGTTGCGAGGGAATATTCCTTGCAAATTAATCAGCGCTGTGAAGTTTAGTATTATGCAAGACATGTTTTGACTGCAAATCACTCTTACCGAAATGCAATATGTTTACGGCGACGAGTGCCCCAAAGAGAGACGCGAGCCGTACACAATAACAAACGGCTGGAAAAAATATGATACTTGAGGGTTGTGTCCTTTAACCACAGGCATCATTTTCGAAGTGGTACATCATCTCCTGAGACATGTTCATACGCTGCTCATTCTGTGCGAATGACAAGTGGCGGTGTACCTCTCGTTCACACACACGAAATATTTAAACGATCACATATGAGGCGTGTAGAATAGAAAGGGCGTACGCCCGAAAATTAAGTTTTGAGATAAATGCATTTATTAAAGATAGCGAACGTTATTACTCGTTAACGACTGAACGAGTTTAATGGTTTTGGTCTCAAGCTCGTGTGGGGGTGCGTCACACCCACGGAATACAGCGTGCTGATTGGTTACTGCGCGAAAACGGGATAGCGGGAAACGGGGAATACACCTGTGCTAATCTAATAGCCTCGATATGATGGCAAGCGTACTTCCAACAGAAATTGACAACGAAGCTTAAGTTCACGAACAGTAAGCTGTCGGTTTTCACGAATCAGCTTTACCACACGGGTAACTTACTCTGGTAACGCCGATGATGATGGTTGTCGAGGTCGAAGGTCATCTGCAATGGACACCCGTCATTCCCTAAAACGCTTGTGCCACTTAAACACGTCACTGTTCAAGGACACTCATCATCGTAGGCAAGGAACATTTTATGAGTGGCAGTTGTAGTCAAAACACGTCTCGCACAATACCGAACATCACAATTCATGGCAGCAGCGACAACTAACCCACAACACCCTTGCCACTACATGTACAATCATGCACCAACACCTCGCACCATTAAGGTAACACCAGAGAGATATTATAACGAAATACTCCATTCCATACCACGCCCCACAGACATCACACAGTACAGAAAACACATACACACACATCTAACCCACAAAGCACTGACACGACTCGGTCCGAATGCGGTCCTAGGTGCGAAGCCGCCACCCATTAACAGGTCAGAGATCAGCCTCAGCAGATCGGATCGAGTTAACTTAGCACGATTCCGATGTGGACATCACCCAAACTTACGGACATATAAACACAGACTAGACAACTCCATAGACGACACCTGCCACCTGTGCCAAGACACACCACAAACAATTGAACACATTATGACGGACTGTACCGCTCTAGCACAACAACGAACACAACACAACATCACTAGTGCGCTGAACCTCTGGTCCACTCCGGAGAGGGCGATCGGTTACCTGCGTGCCGCCGGCTTGCTCGATCAGGGTGGGCTGATCGGCTAAACAACAACAACAATCACACACTGTAAATGGTACTAGACGTTTGGCTATCTACACTATAAAAAGGTAGTCCTGTCCGTCCGTCTGCCTGTAGACACCATGTATTTACTATTAAGCGATTCTGAACAAAGAAATAAATGCGTTTTGCTTTGTTTCAACTTTTTACTCAAGCACGTTAAAATTTTCATTGCTGCGTTCTTTTCTATAGTTTTTTAAATTGACCGAATAATTGCCCCCCCCCGCAATTACTGAGGGTTCAATTATTCAGTCAACTATTCGGTCAATAAAACTATAGAAAAGAATGCAGCAATGAAAATATTAAGCTTCACATCCGAACCCATCGTATCAAGATTTGGGAAGCTTAAGATTTTCATGGCTGCGTTCTTTTCTATAGTTTTATTGACCGAATAATTGACTCCCCAGTAATTGGGACGCCGAAGGCCCCAGCACCGCAGGTCTAGCTAAGTGGGCCTGTAGGCCCTCTTTGGCTAGTATATATAAAATGTATTTGACATGTCATAATGAACCGAGTTTCCTGAAATAAATAATAGCTATTTTGAAATGCTTACTAGATATTTCAAATATCTGAAAAATGTGCTTAAATGTTTGAACTATATAAAAGGCGTAGATATTAAACATTTCATTCGTATAATAAGTTAGTTTTTTATTCTTTGCGCCTAGACGCATGCGCATTGCTGTTAGAAATATTTTGAAATTATGATGCACCTTATTTAGTGTTCTTATTTATATGATTATCTATTTCGAAAAGAGGAGAAAATTATTATATTTGTGCATTTACTCCATTGTAGCTTACGTGTTCTAAATGTCTTTCATACATTTATTAATTTTAGTTATTTAACTAGGCCTTGGCTAGTAAAGTCTCAAGATTAAGGGCCAATCCGTCACCCTGACATTAACCTTAGACCTAGGCCTGTTGATATACAGTAGACCTACCCTAGGTTCAATCTCTAAGTTAGACGGCCTATACTTCAGAAAAGACACAAATAACTTGAAAAGGGTTCAGTTCAGGCTAGAGCAACCAAAATGAGTCCAGAACTGAGAAGTAAAATATTTTAGAAAAAATTAGCTAAACTAAATATGCATTCACTTGAAACCATCGACTTAAAAGTGATAATTGGTCTTCATCATGTAAATTACCGGAAGCTATTTGATAGGAATACAGAGTCAATTACAAAAAGAGAAGGATATAAATTGAAAGTAAAAAGTTATTAAGATTAATGCTGTGAAGCAATTCTTTTCAAATAAACTTGTACTTAAACTCCTTAGGCGCTTCAATGTTTAAAAAACAATGTTTAAAAAACAAATGTGTCTGTGCGTGTGTCCGCTTTTTTAGGAACCGTGCACAGCCTAAACGGCACATCGGAGGGCGGGTAGCAGTATAATGGGGAGAGGGGGTGGGGTAATTAGGGGAGTGGAGGTAATGGGGGTAATGGCTTTTTTACTTGTGTGTGGGGGTAATGGAGTAGAGGGGTGGGGGTAATGGCGTTTTTTTTAATTTTGTAGCTTAGCCACTTCTTCCAATGAGGGTTTCATATAATATAATTTTAAATCTACAACCAATTAAAAAAAATGAAGTAGCCACTTCTTCATATGAGGGCCTCATCTTCTTCCGCAGCTTATTATCCCATCTTTACATGGGGTCGCTGTTTTTGGTTCGTCTTCTCCACTCTCCTCTGTCGTATACCACGTCCTCCTCCAAGTCCTTCTCCCTGATGTCCGCCACCACACAGTCCCTCCATCTCGTCTTCGGTCTTCCTCTTCTTCTCCGTCCCGGCAACTCCATCTCCAGCACTCTGCGCCCCACATACTCCTCCTCTCTTCTCCTGACGTGTCCATACCACCTCAGCCTGGCCTCCTGCACCTTCTTAGATGCTTCCGCCACCTTTACTGTTCCCCTTATATGCTCATTTCTGATCCTATCCCTCCTCGTCACTCCACACATCCATCTCAACATCTTCATTTCAGCCACATCGATTTTTCTTTCATTGCTCTTCTTCATTGGCACAGTCTCCATTCCATACAACATTGCCGGCCTCACCACTGTTTTGAATACCTTTCCCTTCAGTTTCACTGGGACCCTCTTATCACAGAGCACCCCTGATACGTCCCTCCAGTTCTTCCACCCCGACTGTATTCTACAGTTTATCTCTCTCTCTGCTCCCCCCTCTGCATCCACTGTTGACCCCAAGTATTTAAAATACTCCACCGTCTTAACACGCTCTCCACTCAATGTCACTTCCCCTCCTCGGTCGTGCTGCACATCACATCTCATTTATTCGGTCTTCTTTCGGCTAATTCTCATCCCCCTACTTTCCAACGCCTCTCCAATTTTCCAACTGCTGCTCCACCTCCTCTTTCGTCTCCCCACTCAACACAACATCGTCTGCATACATCATGCACCACGGCGCCTCCCCTCTAATCCTGTCCGTCAACACATCGAATACCACATTGAAAAGGAAGGGGTTCAAAGCTGATCCTTGGTGCAGACCAACTTCCACCCCAAAGCTCTCTGACACACCCACGCTACTCCTCACCTTAGTTGTTACTCCCCTGTACATCCCCTTGATCAGTTTAACATACTTTTCCGGTACCATCTTTTCCCTTAAGCATCTCCAAACTTCCTGCCGTGGTATCCTATCATATGCCTTCTCCAAGTCAATAAAAACCATGTGCAACGCCTTCTGCCCCTCTCTGTACCTCTCTGCCAACTGTTTCAATGCAAAAAACTGCATCTGTCGTTCTCCTTCCCGGCATAAATCCAAACTGTTCCACTGACACTTCCGCTATGAGGGCCTCATATAATATAATAAAAAAAAATATGAAAAAGTGAAAAAAAATGTCTTTCTCTTTACATTTGTGATTGATTGGATAGCCTGAAAGGACTCACAATTTAATTGGGATATTAAGCTCCTCCATTCTTTCATCGATTTGCAGTTACGATTCATTACAATTTTTGTAATTATATTTTTATAAAGTATGACAAAAAATAAACGATAAAGTTAGACTCCAAGTGAACCATTTTCCGATATGTTAGAGGGGAAAAGGCATTCCATCATATTATAGTATTCAACAAACGCAATACTGTCTTCTTGTTTGTGGATCATAAAGAATTGATGTGTATTTAAACGACGTGCTTCTATTGTACCATCCAGTGATATGCCATATATATGAGATAGATGTGATATGCCATACTTTTGTCGCTTAGCCACTTCTTCCTATGAGGGCTTCATATAATATAATTTTAAATCTACAACCAATAAAAAAAAGTAGTGAAAAAAAAATCCGGAGGGCGATAGCGAGCTACCGCTTGCGTTTAACTAATGTGAAAGGTCAAATGCATTAGACGTTTCAAAATCCACAAAATTCGGACAGCGAAACGTCTAACGAAACGTTTACTTCTATTGAAAGTGCAGCGATGTTCAATTTGCGGAAAATTTTCCTTCACAAAAGTAATGCACAAACACCCTTCATTGCAGACTTTCTTTTACTGACGGTTCAGTAATAAAAGCAAAAACACTGCTGTATAGTCCTCTCGTACAGTATCCACATCTTGCTCTTATTTGAGGAAATAATTGAACTTCTCTACGAATTAAGTGAACCTCCGCGCGCGCGCGTGTGTGTGTGTGTGTGTGTGTGTCTGTGTGTGTGTGTGTGGAGAGAGAGTAGAAAATTCTTTACCAAGAAAGTACCAGGTGATTATAAATGATCCTCCCGATTTTAAACATTTATTATGAAAAAACTAACAAAGCTACAGCGAAAAACAAGATATACAAATAAAGAAGAACTCAACAAAATTTATTTACAAGCTATTGAATTCAAAATTAGCTCCTTTTGTGGTTCTGCAGACATCAAAGCGGTATTTTGTTCCTTCCATACATTTTGTAGTGTATCATACTGAACTTTTCTAACAGCCTCACGTATCTTTTCCTTCAAATGTTTCAAAGTTGTTGCCATTGATGGAATAAAAACTTAATTTTTGACATAGCCCCAAGGGAAGAAGTAAAGGAGGGGTTAGATCGGGCGAACGAGCCGGCCGAGGAATAGGCCTCCCAAGCTCGATCCAACGATCAAGCAAATACTCACTCATTCAGGAATGTTGTAACCTCAAAAGGAGCCACAAAAGGAGCTCACTGAACTTCAATAGCCTGTAAATAAAACTTTTTGAGTTCTTCTTTATTTGCATATCTTGCTTTTCGCTATAGCTTTGTTAGTTTTTTCATAAATATACACTTAAAATCGGGAAGATCATTTGTTATCACCCGATATTTATTAAAAAAAAAAATTCAAAATTCAGAAAAAATTCATAATTGATCAGCGAATTGGTCAAATTACTTTGACTAATAAACAACGGAAAGTAATGACCAATTCGAGTGAGATTGTATTGACTGTATTCGATCCCAACTTTGTTTTATATAATTGGTCAGCGTAATTTTGCAATCAATTATGAACTGTTTTGAATTTGTATGATTTTTCCAAATACTCTTTTAATTTTCCTCAGCGAATATTTACTCACAAATAAATAAATATATATACAGTATATATATATATATATATACACAAGAGAATACATACATATTCGGACTAATTATTGAAACATGTACAGTATAAGTCTCACATATGCAATATTTTCTCTCTTTTCATCCTATTTTTATTCCGAACAAAAAGTTCCCAAATGAGAATGTTATTTTCACACGCGTCCATTTTTATTCCTATTCCAAGAACCAGAATTTTCGATAATATTGCTTGTAATTTGGGAAATACAGTATTCACACGGTTATCCATGATTCACTCAACCGTGAATCGAGTTAACCGTGTTTTCTAACTTATAATTGTTCACTTAACCGTGATCGTATTACTGAAAAACCTTGATTTTCTAATTATTACCATTGTTTACTTATTC
Source organism: Bathynomus jamesi (assembly GCA_023014485.1). Classification (NCBI taxonomy): domain Eukaryota; kingdom Metazoa; phylum Arthropoda; class Malacostraca; order Isopoda; family Cirolanidae; genus Bathynomus; species Bathynomus jamesi. The sequence continues at coordinate 216,751 of JAJOZX010001129.1, read as the reverse complement.
GTGTTACCGAGTTAACCGTGATTTAGCGAGGTGTTTAATGTACGTGGCTCGCATCCCACCAGCCCACCACAACGTGCTCCTTCCAGGGCTGCCAAAATTGGTACTAACGTACCAAATTTGATACGTTTTGCCCCTTTGGTACGACTTTCATGAAATTTGGTACTATTTGAACATTTTATTAAGCGATATACTTCTCTGACTTTATACAGAAGCGATCGAATGTTAGACAGTTCACTATAGCTTACAACTTCTCCAAACAGCCTTTTTAGCGTTTTTAGTCACTACTTTAGTGACGTTTGGCATCGTTCGAAAATATGACGCTCACCGTGCTCACAGTCACGTCGTCTCACGGTCTCATTTATCAGTTCTGAACTTCTGTTAGCAGTGGCAGCAATGTGGTAGGTTAGTGTTCTAGTCTTCAAAATTGTGCTTTTTCTTTACTAATAAATGAAATCCCTCTAGATAATGAGTGGAAAGCGAAAACTCAAGTAGCTGCATCAAAGTTAAAACTATGTACCTTTGTTGCAGAGCATAATTTACCTATTGCAATACTGGATCACTTGCCTGGCCTTATTTCGAATGCATGTCCAGACTCTAAAATTGCTAAAGACATTAAATGTACAAGAACCAAAGGAACAGGTATTTTCGCAGTATTATTGGTGATACTTACTTTAACAATCTTGTTTCTCAGTTAAAGAACATTAAATTTTCACTAATTATTTATTGATGAAACAACTGATATAGCAACCATTAAGCAACTTGTCCTGTTGGCAAGGTATTTTGATAGTCATGTTCAGAGAACAGTGGATAAATATTTAACTTTATTAAATTAACTTTATTAATTTGGTGCTTTTTTGGAATATTTGGTACTTTTTGCTTGATCATTTTGGTACTTTTGATAAAAATTATTTGGCAGCCCTGGTCTCTCCCCGCGCTTCATAGGCTACACGTGCGCGCTGGTGGTTTCGCATATCATGTCTTCTCCAGTAGGTGAGGACGTTCACCACCACACTACGCTATTTCAGTCTTCAGGCACACTGCCATTTGGCCATGCGCTATAATATATTCACCACAACCACTCTAACCCTTTCCAACTCTCATACTTAATCATTTCCTCAGCTACCTCATCCACACCTACACTTCCATTTTTTAGCTTGAGAGCCGTTGCTTTCATTTCATCCATGTCTATGTTCTCAGGTATTTTGTCACGTGTCCCCTCGCACCACCAAATCCGACCATATTTTTATTTGCATTCCTTCTCTCTCTTCCACCCCTCAAACTCTCAACATATTCCCTCGGTTTTATTTCTGCACTTTCGCACTTCCACATATACATATATATAAAGGGTGTTCCAGAAGTCATCACCCTATCTGAAGTAGCTGTAACCTTAATTTAATTGTTTTTTAATTTTTTTTCAGATTGTAGATCAACCCCAATAATTTGAAGATGGAGCACTACACACCACAACATAATTCTAACAATTCTAAATAAAATAAATTATTTCCACTTTCTACAGTATTTGTTTTATTGGTTCAAAAGTTATAAGCAAAACAAATGGGGTGATGACTTTTGGAACACCCTATATATATATATATATATATATATATATATATATATATATATATATACTGCAAACCCACAAGGAAAGAGAAAAACAATTCCAAGGCCTTTCGTGTATTCAGAGCTACACCTCGTCAGGCCTTGGAATCGTTTTTCTTTGAGTTTGCAGTATTCATTTATTTCACGTGTTTAATTGTGAAATTCATCCCCTATATATATATATATATATATATATATATTATATATATGATAAAAATGAAGACGTAGAGCAAAAAAGTAATTATATTTGGCTGCAGCCGACGTTTCGGGCAACTCTACCCATTTTCAAGGCTTAATAAATAAAAGCTAAAATTAATACATGACAAAAATATATGAATGTCGAGAATTAAAACTAATTTGGAGTACAAAATTAAAACTGTTCAAGAATAAAAATTAAAAATTACAAAGCAGAAACAGGCATAAACCAAAATCAAATCAAAAGTAAAAATTATATAAATGACAAAAATATACGAGTGATAAAAATAAAACTTAAGACTAAAAACATTCAAACGTAAAATAGTTAAAAAACTTTACTAATAAAAAGTTAAACGGAATAAAAAGTTAAACGAAAAATCAAGAGAGTAAACTAAGAGGGGAACTACGTTGGCAGTACAGTTCGTTCCTTGCAGGCGAGATTTTGCTCCCATATGGGTATTAGCCATAGGACAGGGAAAGTTTTGTCGAAAAAGGAACAGTCTGCTATTAGAAATCATTCTATCAAGTGTAAGGTTGACATTTCTGTTAACAATTTAAAAATTCTTAAATCATTAAAATGCTCGTCCTCCCTCCGTATTTACGAATCTTTGTGTATTAAATTTTTGAACTCCAGTTTAAATATTGATTCTAGCTGTTACCCCTTCATATTAATTAGAATAACTACATACTAAAAATTTTTCCCTTGTGACCCTGTCTCCTTTTCGCCTTAGTTTTTTGTGGTTGTCAAGTGAGCATTGTATGTTGGTTTACTCTTGTGATTTTTCGTTTAACTTTTTATTCCGTTTAACTTTTTATTAGTAAAGTTTTTTAACTATTTTACGTTTGAATGTTTTAGGTTTTATTTTTATCACTCGTATATTTTTGTCATTTATATAATTTTTACTTTTGATTTGATTTATGCCTGTTTCTGCTTTGCAATTTTTAATTTTTATTCTTGAACAGTTTTAATTTTGTACTCCAAATTAGTTTTAGTTCTCGAAATTCATATATTTTTGTCATGTATTAAGTTTAGCTTTTATTTATTAGGCCTTGAAAATGGGTAGAGTTGCCCGAAACGTCGGCTGCAGCCAAATATAATGACTTTTTTGCTCTACGTCTTCGTTTCTATCCTAAATGTAAAACTACGTCTCCTTAGGAGGGATCCTATTTCATATTATATATATATATATATATATATATATACAGGGTGTCCCGTAAGTCTGGACCCATAGGGAAAAATAATAAAATTACAAAATAGTCCAAAAATTTATTTATAATATATTTATTTATTTTTTATTATTATTTTTATTATTTTTTTATTATGATCTTACTCCGCTGGAGTTTTATTTGTGGGGCCACTTGAAAGCCAAAGTGTACGAGGTCAAACTTCAGAACATTTTCCACCTTAAAGCACGCATTGTGGAGGCGTGTCAAGAAATTTCTGCGACTGTGATTCAGAAAGTGCTGTCGCAGTGGAGATTGCGTCTTCAACTATGTGTGCGACACAACGGCGGACACTTTGAACAGATTATGTAATAAATTTTTGGACTATTTTGTAATTTTTATTTTTCCCTATGGGTCCAGACTTACGGGACACCCTGTAGTTCATCAGAATATGCTTCATTGAATCCATTTTCGAAAGCATTTTACATTATCAAGTACTATTATAGATATTCATTTTTATACCCACCTTCTGGGTAATAATGTTGCCTAATGGTTGACGTCTTGATGTCATGCCTTTGGAGTCCCGGAATGTGCCTCTGGAACGAATTCATCTCCTTCTCGGCAATCACCTGAAGTCCATCCAGGACATTATCGTCCCCCAAGTCCTCGTACCGCGACAGGCGCTTGTCCGACGCGTGTTTCGCATCTATGAGGGAAAAGATGGAAAATGAGTTAAGGAGGATTGCATAAAGAAGATTTTTATGATTGAGAGAAGTTAAAAAAAAACCTTTGTGTAGTTTGCTTTTAGAGTTCTTTCTTTTGGATTTGTCCAAAATTAAGTTAATTTTGAGTGGACACTCATCGGCATATTGCATTAAGAAAAACCCCTTTTTAATTTAAACAAATTCTTTGTTTCAATTTTAAACTGACAAAATATAGTGCTCAAAATTGTGATAGATTTTGTTAAATTAGAATTAAAATTCTTTTACTGAAAATAAATTTGGTTTAAATTAAACAAAAATATGATAATTTGTTTTGATTTGGGCTTCACTTTATGTGAGAAATATGAAAATTATTATTAATTCCAAATATAATCTTGCATGTGTTTAATCTAAACTAAACATATTTTAAAGTAATATAATTTATTTACCTCAATTTTAGCAAAACTCTCATATTTGAACAGGATACTTTGCGAGTCTAAAACCAAACAAAAACTTTATTAAAATTAAGCAAAGTATTTCTCGAGTGTGATAGTGATGACAAAATATTGCAATGAGTGCTGCATTTTAGGACATAATATTGAAAAATGCTTGAAACTACAGTCCAACAAGATTTCCGCCTTAAGTTTCAAGCTTTTGTTTAAGTCACTACGGCCTTGTAGTTTTCTGATGTTGCTATAAAGACAAGTTCAAGCGAAGATACATTAAATATGATGATTTCGTAAATTAGATGTCTCAGTTGTGCGTGTTATATAGAGAAAATGACCAATTATCTTTATAGTAAAGGGTTATGCATCTCCACGTTTATAAGTAATTTTTTTTATTTTTGAATGAAGCTTCGGTTCTTAATTTCTTACTTAGGGTTGGGGGATCAACTGAAGATCAGGGCCCCCAGCCTTCTTTAGTTAGCCTTATAAGGCTAACTAAAGGAGGCTGGGGCCCCGATCTTAAGGTGATCCGGGTTGTGCAATTTGAATATATTATGGAATTAATATTACACCCTAAATTTCAACTTTTAGGACTAATTTAAGCAGTAAGTGTAAAAACAAATTTACAACTGTACGTTATATATATATATATATATATATATATATATATATATATATATGGGAATGAACTCAGAATGGTTCCCTGAGTTTTTTATGATACACACAGACCGTGCATGGAACAAGGAACTCTTCTGGGATAATTAAATCCACTATAGTCCGAATAAGTAATGGTAAATGACAAATACCATAGTTTTTCTTTTTCATGATGCAAGCCCGACGTGGGCAACGGGTCTCTCGCAAAGAGGTCCCATAAATATAGCTTCCCTCACCAGCTATCTGCAAAGCAGACAGGATCCATGTCCCAAAGCTGGATCCTGTCTGCTTTGCAGATAGCTGGTGAGGGAAGCTATATTTATGGGACCTCTTTGCGAGAGACCCGTTGCCCACGTCGGGCTTGCATCATGAAAAAGAAAAACTATGGTATTTGTCATTTACCATTACTTATTCGGACTATAGTGGATTTAATTATCCCAGAAGAGTTCCTTGTTCCATGCACGGTCTGTGTATATATATATATATATATATATATATATATATATATATATATATATATATATATATATAGATATATATATATAGTCAGGAATAAGAGGACGAGGAAGTGGTACATGTTTATTTACAGACGTTTCGGAAATTTCAATTTCCATCATCAGAGCTAAAAATTTAAAATCAAATATAAAAAATTAATAAATATGATGAACAGAAACAATTTATGCAATATATTTATAAAAACATATGCTATTAATAGTATATTTACAGTATATATTAAGTATTTAAAAATAAAAATAAAAAGTATATAAAATATGGGAGGGTGAACCAATAGTCAAAATGTACAAAGGTTAAAAGGTGGACAAAATTGAGAGCAATATCTTACCAGGTTATTATCGGGATGAGGAACTAATTGAAACGAAGGTTGGGAATGATGGGATGTTGGAAAAATCCACATTAAAAGTGGGAGGGCCAAACGAAGTGATGATACATTTCTTTTCAGGTAGCAAGGTATGAGAATCTATTTGGCTATATTTAAGTTAAAGGCGGAACTCTAGTCGTTGAGGGTTGGTTTAATACTGAGGATATATTTGGATTCGAGAATGCGGAGGTCGCTTAGATGGTTTGTTGAATTGATAATTTTGAAGTTGGAGGAAAGTAGTGGGTGGTTGTGAAGGTGGCAGTGATCCCTTATTGCTGATTTTGATGGTTTATTTAAAGGTGCGGTGTTCTGGTAGAAATACCGCGATGCTCGTCCACTTTTGTTTCATATTGGCTAATGGTGCTGCCAATATACTTAGTTCGCTTTGCAGCGAACACAGTTGAAAACGTAAATAGTTTTCGAGGCAAGGGGCTGGTTTTTTTTTCTTTATGGTTAAAGTACAATTTGATGCTGTTATTGTTTGTGAATACGAATTGAAAATTAATTTGAGTGTAAAGAGAGGTGAGTAGGAGGTGAAGTTCTGAGTATTTTGTGGCTCATATGGTCGTAATAGGGAAAAGAAAAGTAATGTATGCCTTTTTTAATGGTGGGGACTTTAAGGGGGGTTTGATAAATATTATTAAGGGAATTCCTAGTTAAAGAGTGTAGTAGATGTTTTGGGAAGGAGTTGTTAGTGCTGAAATTATGAATGAATTCTAATTCGTTGTGGCTTAGGGGTGTGGCTTAGGTAATTAGTACCTATGCCTGTGTATGTGGGTTTCTGATATATGGAGGTGGTGAATTTGTTGTTTTTTTGTTACTGTTACTGTTAATGTTTTTGTGTTGAGAATTGAGAGTTTAGAAAAAGGGGGACGTGGTTGGCATTGTGAAAGAGGAGAAAAGTGTTGTCAATGTTTCTTTTATATAGGTGTGGTTTGTAATGGGTGGGGCAATGGAGTAGCCAGTTATTTTCATGGTGACAGAGAAAAAATGTTAGCTAATGTGATACTTAGGAGGGGGGGATCCCATAGCTAGTGAGTCGGTTTGTTGGTAGAGTTGTTTATTGAAAAAGAAATAGGTGTCTGAAGCGGCAAGTGTTAACAGTTTGGTGAAATCGTGTTTCGTTAAATTAAGGACTGTGTTCGGATTGCTGGAAAATAAGTTGTTGATGCAGATGTCGACGGCTTCTTTAGTTGGTATGTTGGTGTAGAGGGATACTATATCAAAACTATGCATATAGAGGCTGTTTGAGTTGTTTATGGTTAGTATTTCTTTGGCGAATTCATATGAATTGGGGACGGAATATTCATTCTGGGTTAGGGGGGGTTAGAGGGGGAATTAGGAATTTTGCTAGTTTGGAACTGTCGGTGGTATAGGCCGAAAGGATGGGTCTAATGGGTAAGTTAGGTTCGTGTATTTTTGGGAGGCCGTAAAGAGTACCTGGGGACGAGCCGGAAGAACGTACTTGGTTGTAAATGTCTTCCGAAATTTTATTTTGATCTTAAAGTTTTCTGAGGAAACGATTGATTTTGTCTTCAAGTTTTATGGAAAGTGTTCGGGGATTGTCATTAATCTTTCTAGATTTGGTAGAATCGTTGAAAACGTTATTAACCTTATTAATATAATCCGATTTATCCAGAAGGACGGTGCATTTACTTTTGTCAGAGGGTGAAATTATGATGGAGTCATCTTTAGATAATTCTTTAAGACAGGAGAGGTCTTTTTCTATTGATTAGGGTGGAAAAATCTTTGTGAGGTTTAAAATTATAAAAGTGTTTATTTGCGATGTGGGTAATTAAAGACTTTAAGAATGGAAGTTTTCTCTCATCAGCTAGTGAGAATTGTTTAGATATAACAATAGCAAAACAAAACAACAAATTCACCACCTCCATATATCGGAAACCCACATACACAGGCCTACGTACTAATTACCTAAGCCACACCCCTTCGCCATATAAAATTAACAGCATCAAAATCTTAATCCACCGCCCCTATCAACTTTGAACTTCATACTTATCCTTCCACAACGAAATAGAATTCATTCCTAATTTCAACATTAACAACTCCTTCACAAAACATCCACTACAATCTTTAACTAGAAATTCCCTTAATAATATTTATCAAACCCCCCTTAAAGTACCCACCATTAAAAAGACATACAATACTTTTCCCTATTACGACCATATCAACCACAAAATACTCTCAGAACTTCACCTCCTACTCACCTCTCTCTACCCAAAAATTAACTTTCAATTCGTATTCACTAACAATAACAGCATCAAGTTATACTTCAACCAGAAAGAAAAAAACCCAGTCCCTTGCCTCGAACACTATTTACGTTTTCAACTGTGTTCGCTGCAAAGCGAACTATATTGGCAGTACCATTAGCCAATATCAAACGAAAGTGGACGAGCATCGCGGTATTTCTACCAGAACATCGCAACCTTTAAATAAACCATCAAAATCAGCAATAAGGGATCACTGCCATCTTCATAACCACCCACTACTTCCCTCCAACTTCAAAATTATCAATTCAACAAACCAACTAAGCGACCTCCGCATTTTCGAATCCAAATACTATATCCTCAGTATTAAACCAACCCTCAACGACTATAGTTCTGCCTTTAACTAAAACATAGCCAGATAAATTAATTATCAGACCTGACCACTGGAAAAGAAATGTATCATCACTCAGTTTGGCTCTCCAACATTTCTAATATGGATTTTCCAACATCCCATCATTCCCAACCTTCGTTTCAGTTAGTTCATCATCCCGATAAAAACCTGGTAAGACACTGCTCTCAATTTTGTCCACCTTTTAACCTTTGTACATTTTGACTATTGGTTCACCCTCCTGTATTTTATATACTTTTTATTTTTATTTTTAAATACTTAATATATACTGTAAATATACTATTAATATCATACGTTTATATTGCATATTGCATAAATTTTTTCTGTTCATATTTATTAACTTTTTATATTTGATTTTAAATTTTTAGCACTGATGATGGAAATTGAAATTTCCGAAACGTCTGTAAATAAACAAGTACCACCACCTCGTCCTCTTATTCCTCACTAAGTTACCGTTTCCTAAGAACAAACCCTTCAATCAAGTACGGTTATATATATATATATATATACATATATATATATATATATATATATATATGATGAATAAAACCACGAAGGAAAGGAAACACAAAAAGGTGCTCAAGCGCTTTCGTCTAATGACATCCTCAGGAACACTGAAGTACATAAAAGGTTACGGCCTATATATAGGTTACAGAAAAAAAAAAATATATACACGGTGAACCAAAAGTAGGTGGACAGTAGGTTGAATACGGTTTGTGTTATATTATATTATAACTATGGTGTTCATTATAACTATGGTGTTTGTGTTTTATTATATTAAATATTATAACTAAATTTATTTAAATTTTATTTTGTATTATAGTATACAAAAAAATTAAATATGTATTCTCAAAATAAACGTTATCATTTACTGTCCACCTACATTTGGTTCACCCTATATATATAAAACTCATACAGACAACAAAGCTTTAAATATTCAGGACAGAAATCAAATACTAACTTCAGCTCCTTCGTATTCTATCCGTACAAGAAACGGAAAAAAGTTGGTCAAAACTTTTTAAAACTGAATAATAATAGTACAGGGTGATAAATAAATTTTTTATAGAAACGCGAAGAGAAAATAGTATCACTCCGACAAAACCTTCGCTGGAAATAATAAATAATTCAAGATTAATATTCACTTCCGCTCTCCTATATCTCTTCCGGAAGTTCCTCTACGTTATGAAGTATGTCTGTATATATTGTGAGGAAGCAGGAACAAGAAATAATAGTCAGTGATGACTTTCTAGGGTTTTCTCTACTTCAGCTGTTACAGTATGAAAGAAAAGGAAGTCTGTCAATTTCAGGTTCTATTTTACAATTCACATTTTTAATATTTGGGAACTTTTATGTACATTGCTATTACGGTTCTTACAAATACACCAGATACGTGCTTCAAAAATAATAAATATATAAAAATAATTATACATATATATATCAGACAGCAATTCCCTCCTTCACCAAATCCTGCAAATGAGGCGGGATACTACAGAGGGGGTCGACCTCGATCCTGAACCGTCGTTCAAACTCACATAAAAGTAAAAAATATATATATATATGCTTCTATTTAGTCACTGAAGATGGCCCCTGAGTGGACCGAAACGTTTGGCCGATAAATGTTGAGAGTCGTATCTCTTGTTTTCATATTCCTATTGAGGATAAGGTTCCTGAAGAACACTTCTATCGTAACTACTCTTCGTAAAAGATATATATATATATATATACTGTACTGTACTCTAATATATATATATATAGAAGAAATCTTTTTATATTTTCTGATTTATTTGACTCACGTCCAACTTCCACTATGTTTTTGAGCTCATAAAATAATTTTATTATTTGATACTTTTCCTTCGTAAATAAATTTTATCCCATCTGTAAAAATCTTTACAATGGCTTATTCCAATCATAACTCTAACAGTTTAAAACGTGTCTGTATATATATATATATATATATATATATATATACACACACACACACAGTCAGTAAATTGGATTGTTAATTAATATAAAATGCCATTCAATGTATACATTTTTTACAATATAAAAACGCTCATATTATTCATTCAAATAAATCTATAAACTTCACTAATTGCAAACGCTTTTCTAGTCAAGATATCATTAACACTAGGTCAGTGTGGACTGCACCCATGGAGACTCGTGTTCGATTTACAAATACAATAATTTATAATGAAATAATATTTTATTAATATTTATAACTATATTTTACTCCAATTTAATTATTACAGTATATATATATATATATATTTCAAATCACATGCACTGATGACATGTTCTCTTTTCATTGCTACGAATGCAGAGATCATTCATTTTGCACTACTTGGTTTTACTCTTTGTTTATGAAATGGTGATATTATTTGAAAAGACCTCATATAAAATAATTTTGAAACTAACAATACCATTCTGTATTATTATTATTATTATTATTATTATTATTATTTCAAATTTTCCCCATTCTTCGATATATCAAAATTTCCTTATATAGAATTTTTTTTAACCCTTTTGCTCTGGTGTCATTAAGCTTACTTTTGAAACTGTTGATAAATAATTTAACTGTGATGTCTAATGCTTTATAAAGGCGAGGAAGTTGAATAAAAACGGTGGAAATATTGGCGTCGCTTCTCCAGCGAATGTTTATCTGGAAGTTCTGGTTGGCGCAATCGTTATAGTAACGCTGATTATAAAACCACTTGAAGCGGGTTCGAATCCCACTAGCCCCTAGTTTCTAATTCTATTGCCTTTTCCCTTCCCAGATCATTGTAATAATGAAGACGGAAGATGGACACGCATTGTCATCCATCTCCTATAATGGAATCAAACTTCCTAATTGTAATACGGTTAGGGAACAGTAAATTGAATAGAATACACAGTATTCTCTCCAATTGTATCCATTGGAAAGTGAAAGCAAATACAGTGCCTTGGAAAGTGATCGGAAAATAAAGGACGAAATACTTTATCGAATGAGAATGGAACTGCATACTTGGACGCCTCTTTTAATAAACTGAAACAGTGAAAAAGTATGAATAAAGGAGTGCTTTTCTACGGTAATAAGCAAGAAGGTATTCTCGACACAGACGAATATATTGCTTGAAAGGCAAGCGCTTCTTTAAATTCTTCTCTAAAGTGGGCGTTGCTTCCTGGAAAAATTCTTTCCGCTTCAAATGAGATCTCATCACGAGTAACGCATTGACTGCTTTTGTCTTCGGCGAAGATTCATGTATGCCATCAACTTACTGCGCCCATAAGTGGTATATTTTTGCGAGATCATCTACTGGGTTGTGTGTAATCGGAGATAGGCTTTGTCTGGGATCTTTGTATCGGCGACTTCCTTCCTCCTCTGAAGCTCGTTAACTTCAGAGGGATGCGAAAGTAGTTAATTTTTGTAAACTAATGATGAAAGCATGGCAATTCTTTGCGATAAAAGTATATGACGAGAAACTATGACAACACACTGACTAATTAGTATACTATTAACATCTTGTCTCTGCATCCATAGGCGGATCCAAAGAAGGGGCCAGGTGGCTTAATTAAAGCAACGGGGTTTAATTTGGAGGCCCATACATCCTGGTTAAACGAAATTAGGTAAAACCAGCCCCCTGGTCCCTCCCCCCTCTGGATCCGCCTATGTCTGTATCAGTGTGATTTGTTTACTTAATACATGTAAACCTATCTTTACATCATGGAACATTTAAATTTGTGAATTTGTCCCTATTTCACAATGCAACTGTTAATACTTTGTCAGCGTGCAGTAGACTGAGATAATTGGTTATTTAATATGCCTAAATTTGTGTTTCCTATCAACACATAAATGTGTTTAGGATCCCAATAAATTTTCCCATAAATTTTCCAATAAGTTTCCCATAAGTTCCCATAAGTTTCCCATAAGTAACTACTCTACAGTTTATCATTAATTACGGTTACAGTTTAGTTATAAAGCCTGAACAGAAAAGTTCGTAAAACCTTTACGTTGAAGTACTTAAATTGTCTTTTTTTTTTAATATAGGGTCAAAAAGAATCAGTAAGTTCCCGGTTAGCGTCTATGCGGTCCCCATTTTGGAACCCAATTCTGAGAGGAACCTTTCCTTAACCTATTTTGACATGTAATATGGAATGAAACCATTTAAAATCTTCATGTCATACGAAATTTAACTGCTTACAGTGTATGGCAATACTACATAAACACTGTAGTCCATTTTACTTTGTATCGAATATATATTTAATCTTTATAAATGTATATAATCTTGTTCATTTTCTCATTAATACTGTATTTATCGCCTATAGCTTAGAGGGTAACAACGTTTTCTTACGGTGCTGGCTAATAATAATCCAGAGGTTAATGCAATAGGCTGCGTTTGTCTGGTCTGAGTGTTGTACCAGTTTCTAGCCCGTCTGATTGGTTACTATTAATACTGTATCTTGTACTTCTCTGCTTCGAATGGATCTACAATATCAAATTACTGTAGTTGTTATAAACCTGTAAAGTACAGGCTTCCTTCAGTAATCTGTAAAAATTATTATTACGAGTATTATGATTATTATTATTATTATTATCGTCTTTGAATATTTTCTTAATCTCGTATAACAACGAAGGCTTGTGTGTTCTGCAACTTCTAGTTAAAGTATAGAGCAGCAATAACTCATCAACCTTTAATCCAGCGTACCACTGATGTATGGTACAAGGAGTTCTTTTAGGTGGTGCACAAGAGGGTTATAAATATATGAATAACTGGCAACGTTTCCGAAAGCGAGTTTCCATGTTATCCAATTTGCAGTCCACGTTGATTTAAAATTATTATTTAACGGCAACGTGCAAGACCAAAATGAAGATTTTGATTCAGTGCAAATGTCGATGAATATCATTAGAACAAATATACCCTTTTAGATAAGACTGAAAACTCAAGATTGAACACCACCACGGTCCCATCCCTACGGATTGGTTAGGTGGTACCACCTTCCTTCCTTAATGGTGGTACTTAGAAAATCATGGTGGCAAAATGTGGTACGTCGACCTAAGAAGTTTTGGAACTCCTGCTTTAATTTACACATACACACACACACACACACATATATGCACACATACACACATATATATGTGTGTGTGTACATGGGATGAATTTCACAAACACGTGAAATGAATGAATGCTGCAAACTCACAAGGAAAAAGAAAAACGATTCCAAGCTCTTTCGTGTATTCAGAGCTACACCTCGTCAGGGAATGAAGAGAGAAGGCAAGATGCCCATAAATATATACAACGTAGCGGAAACCAAAGCAATTAGCACATACTTAACAAGAGTTAATGAGAGGCAAAAGGAATTTTAACAAGATATTGTAAATTTTATACATTCCCGCACTGTTATTGAAATTGTTTTTAAAATTAATAAATGCACATTCTAGAATATTTCTTTCTCTTATATCTCTGTTTTCAACAAGCGCTTTAGAACTATCCCACTTGATGCTATGATTACATCTATACATTTGGTTAAACAAAGCATTAGAATTATTAGCTGTTCTACACGCATATTTATGCTGTTTTACCCTAATATCTAACGTTTTACCCCTTTGGCCTATATATACTGAGTTACATTGTGTATATCCAATCGAATACACACAACCAACAACATTTTCCGGGCTATTCTTTATTAGGCGTGATTTAACAGTATTATTATACTTAAAGACTACATTGATGCCAATTGCTTTAAGTAAAGTCAGAAGATATTGAAAATTAACATGGTAAGGTAGGCTAAGGATATTTTTACGCTTAAATTCTTTTACAGTTGCATTATTATAATACCTATTCTTGGCTTTCCTAAGACAGTTATCTAAAAATGAAATAGGATAACATAATTTAGTACCAATATTCATGATATTGCATAACTCGGAATCTAAAAATTCAGGACTGACAACTCTCAATGCTCTAAGAAACAGCAGAGAAAATAGAGGATTTAATCGAGGGATGATGGTCAGAATAAAAATGCACATAAGAGTTATTATTAGTAGGCTTGCGATAGACTTCAAATTTGAACTGACTAGATATCTCCAAATTTTTAGATCCAGAAAAGATAGGCTTCCATCATTTTCTTTTTCAACTGTGAACTTAATAGATGGGACTAAATTGTTGAGCCTACCAAGAAATAAGTCAACATCCAAATTATTAGTCCAAAGGCATAAAATATCACCTAATATACCTGTACCAAACCAGGTTAAAATTAACAATCGAAGGCAAAATTCTACTTTCAAAAAATTCCATATATAAATTAGCTAGTACATGTGAAAGGGGATTTCCCATCGCCAATCCAAACGACATAGCATAAAACTTATTTTCAAACTGAAATTTACAATCTTTGACACAAAGCTTAATTAACTCAATATGAGTGTTATGTTGAACAGGGAAAGAATATTTAGGGATCTTATCTTTTAAAAAATCAAATAGGTCATCAACAGGGACTTTTGTGAATAACGAGCATACATCAAAGTTTTCCAATTTGAAATTAGGGTCATTAGGAAACTTCAGTTTGTCAATAAGATCCATGCTATTTACAATATGTGACTTAGAAATAGAACCAACTAACGGCGTTAATAAACTAACTAACCATTTACATAGGTTACGGAGCCTACTGAGCTAACAATAGGCCTTATGGGATTATTAATTTTGTGTTTTTACTAAGCCGTACAGATATGGTAGTGACGGATTGATACTAAGAAACTGCTGCGATAGCCCATTATAGTTATTTTTTAATATTTCTCTTAATTTTCTGTTAAATATTTTATTAACATCCTCCAATGGGTCTCTATTTAGAGGTTTGTACGTGTCGCGATCATTCATTAACGTATTCATCTTTTCAACAAAACTGTTTTTGTCCATGATGAAGATCGAATTGGATTTGTCCGCTTTAGTAATATGTAATTAATCATTATTTTTAAGTGTTTTTAGGGCTTTTTCAAACCTCAAAGGATAATTCGATTCATACCTCGTATTAAAAGCACTATGCACACAACCTTTGGCTAAAGTCACCTCACTTTCGGATATTTTACTATGTTTTTCAAAATTAATAAAAGACTTAGCAATCAGTAAACTGCTGGGCTTTTGTGGGACTGAGAAACCTAACCCAAAACCTAACGCACATTTCGTATTGAAGTCTAGCTCATGGGACGAAAGTTAACAATATTACTAAAATCACTTTTTTAGTCCAGTAACTATTACGAATTAAATCCTCCAGTCTATTGTTTAATTTTCTGTTCTGAGTTCTGCATCTTCCACGTAAGATGTTGTAAATATCGTCCAAAAGTGTACTTCTCCACACATGAGGAACGGTGGAAAAAAAATATTTTTTCTTACTTCGGACTCTCTGAAGGCGTTCTTCACTTCGATGCGGGCTATATTAATATGTTTCTTTAAAATAATTATTTCGGTGTCACCAAACGGTGTATCGTCCAACATACGGTATCGTCTTCCAAACAGGGATTTTGGGATGACTTTTTCACTATAACACTTCCTAAGGAAATCGAATTGGTTCTTAATAGAATGTGCATGAGTAATAGCAGAACGGTAACTTCTAAAAATCGATCGGAGAGCAGGGAATATGGAATCATTTTTCTTTTTCCTTGTGGGTTTGCAGCACATATATATACATACATAGAGAGAGAGAGAGAGAGAGAGAGAGAGAGAGAGAGAGAGGGTGTACCAAACGTCCTTGGCCATACATGATTATTTTTTATTTGTTATGAATACAATAGATGCTGAAATTGGATGCCATTCGGGTGTTGACACACGTTAATTCAATCACGTAAGTTACATTGAATTTTACGTAGGACATCTTTACTGATGTTGTTACATTCTCGTTGTATGTTGTCTTTTAAATGTTGAATAGTTCGTGGTCCTGTCGAATAAACAACCGACTTTAAATATCCCGAGACGAAGCTACTAATTTTACTTTCTCTTGTCGGGTGTAATCAACGATATTGTTCATAAGTTATAAACCAGAAACAAAATGAGTAAACATTAATTTCCTATGGTAACGGATTTTTGTTACACCCTGTACTATATATATATATATATATATATATGGGATGAATTTCACAATTAGATACGTGAAATGAATGAATGATGCAAACCCACAAGGAAAAAGAAAAATGATTCAAAGGCCTTTCGTGTATTCAGAAGTACACTTCGTCAGGGAATGAAGGGAGAAGGCGAGATGACAAAAACATATACCTATGTATAGCGGCACAGAAAAATAAAAATATTAGCACATGATTAACAAGAGTTAGTTAGAGGCAAAAGGTATTTTAACTGGATCTTGTCACTTTTATACATTGTATAATTTATAGAATGTATAAAATTGAATGTATAAAATTGACAATATCATGTTAAAATACCTTTTGGCTCTAATTAACTCTTGTTAATCATGTGTTAATCTTTATATTTTTCTGTCCCGCTGTACATAGGTGTGTATATACAGTATTTTTGTCATATCGCCTTCTCCCTTCATTCCCTGACGAGGTGTACTTCTGAATACACGAAAGGCCTTGGAATCATTTTTCTTTTTCCTTGTGGGTTTGCATCATATATATATATATATATATATATATATTATATATATATATATATATATCAGCAAAATTGGTTCTGGTCTTCAAAAACCAATATCTATTAAAATTTAATTTCTCAAAATTTACTGAACTTTATCATTAATTAAAAGTTTTTTGGTTTATTTTCAAATTAAAAAAGAAAATTATATGCCCTTCTTGTTCTCAAGAAAGTCTAAACTTTAATTGCTATAATACTTTTTCACTCATATATATATATATATATATATGTGTGTGTGTGTGTGTGTGTGTGTAAAAATGAACAATGAATAATTCCTATATTCTTATATTCATTCGTATAATTCTTATATAATTCGTATATTTATATAAATCCTTATATTTATATAATCCTTATGTTTATATAATTCTTGTATTTATGTAATTCTTATCTTTATATAATTCTTATATTCATTATATTCATATAATACTTGTATGTGTATACATTTATATTCATATATTCATTTTGACATAGAGACCAAAATCGCATAACGCTGACGCGTGTTTGGATAAACTTTTTATTTTTCTATTTTATTTCTACCGAATAATTGGTGAATTGTTTCTTTTTAAATTACTTAATCATTTTTTTAGATTTAGCTTAATAATGAAACCTGATTAAATTCTGCATGTTCATTTTCTGTATACATTTTCTCTTCGTTATAAAAGATGAAGTCATGTCTTGCTTAACGTTTAATTTTAAATCTTAAGCCTTTACTTTTTGCTCATATGCCTGTTTACGTGTAATTCATAATAAAATGCATATTTCAATTTCCATTTTCAGTTAACTGGGCAGATCATGATAACATCAGATCTGTCAATATACGGTTTAAAATAAAAATATAGCGTCATCTTCAAATATCTTGCTTATCTGTTTAGACGTTGCTACAGCTAAAATATTTACCTAATCTTCAAATATTTTGCAAAATAATGCAGCCTATTGAGAATAAAAACAAAACAAGTTAATATTAAATAATAATGATGTTAACAAAATTTGGGTATATAAACTGTAATTTTTCAAATATTCATTCTGATTTGGCTGATCTAACTTAGAGGCTGATCTTTACTTGTAACATTTTAGCAATAAAACTACAGTAAGAGAAAATCTTTGTCTTCTCCTTCGAGCTTTGTTCTCTTCAGAGAACTTAGTCTTAAATAGAGAAAAATAATTTTCCGATACGTTACAAGAAGAATCGGGGAACCTTCAGAGAATTTAGTAAGTTCCACAGAATCCTCCGATCCACTACAAGAAGAAATCGGAGATTAGTATAGAAGAAACTATTGCGATTCCCTATAGGGTACCAGCTACTCCAGAGTAACAAATCCGTTGGTGCCACCTAACCAGAACCCCCGTCAACTTCGAACCGACTAAGACCATAGACGGAGGGGTTAACATATATTATTTTATATAAAATTATATATATATATATATATATATATATTAGTTCAATAGAAAAATTATTTAAGCATTTCGTAACAGGTAGCATCCGAACCCGGAGAATCAGCTGAGCCGGGGGCAAACGTAGAGCAGGTGTCCAGTCTAACTCCACTCGCGGCGACGAAAGTGCGAATCCAACCCGGGTCTTCTCAGTCACTCTCTAGTTAACAGAGCCATTTAGCCATAATGTTCCCCACAGCTTTGCTACCTTAGGCTTGGTCATATCTGTTAAATAATTTTTCCGCAGAATAATAATCTGAGGAGGGTCAGAAACTGTCACAGCGCACAGGCCAAACCTATTACGGCTCCTTGTGCTAATTCCTGGATTATTATTGTCCGTCACCATCTGGAGTCGGACCCCCGATCTCAGTGTCTTCATTTCGCTTATAGGGAAACGGTATTACCCACTTAGCTGGGTTTTTCTTTTTGGCACGTGTTTCGCTGGTTATGAACAAACGAATTTAGCATATTATGAACGACTCCGTTAAATTAGTGACCATTTTCGGCGTTCCTGCTCTATATTTAATTTAAAATGGCTGAATCTTACAAGTGGTGGTAAACTGTGGTGAAATTTAAATTAAATATGGTGACATTCATATATTTATAATCTATTTATAATCATTCTCGTATCAACTATTGTAAAAAAAAAAAATTATCACTGGAGGCTGATTGATTTTAGTTGCATTTTTAGCCTGAAATTTGTTAGTTATTAAAAAAGTTATTATTAACCATTCATTCGTACTACAGTGTGAGTTGTTTCTGTAAGAACAACACTTCAAATATAACTCGCGTACAGGCAAGATTTTGTATAAACACAGGTAGAATTCGACTTTCATTAGAAGGAAAAAAATAAAAGTTTTGCTCCAAATGTAGCCTTAATGAAAAGTTGTGGGAATTTTGGGGTCAAAACTGTGTATTTCTACCATTTTTTACAGACTCCAATCTCCGTGGTATGGTATATAATGGGTGCTTTGGTACTTTAATGCGCGATAAATTTTGCTTAAAAGCTAAGACCAGATTATAAAATAATATGGAAGGGTATATAACCGTTGCTATGGAAACCTTGATGCATGTATTTTCCCTTTATATATTATATATATATATATATATATATATATAGAGAGAGAGAGAGAGAGAAGAGAGAGAGAGAGAGAGAGAGAGAGAGAGAGAAATAGACAGATAGAGAGATCTACCTGTATAATTTCCATAATTTGTAATTTCCTAGCAGCATTCAATTATGCGAAATTAATTAAATTTAACCCGTGGGAAATCTTTCTTTGAGACTATACAAGTGAATTATTGTGATGAGTGCCATGTATATAAGTGCCAAGTGCCAAATAAAGGAACAAACTAGTGAAATCAGTGACAAAGAAATTCATACAGATACATTTACAGTATGTATCTGTTAGTAGTTTATATACATACGAGCGAGGAGGGACAGAAACTGGCACAGCGCTCAGGCCAACTGATACTGCCCATTACGCTAACTCCTGGATCATTATTAACTGTCATCATCGAGAGTCGAGTCCCCGACCTTAACGTCTTTACATTGCTTATAAGAAAATGGTATTACCCACTAGGCTACGGGCGTTGACAACATGCAAATATACTTTTAGACCTCTCAACCCCATAAAGGTTTGGCGCGAAGATACAGCTCCACATATTTAAGGTGTCACGACTTTCATTTATATGTAAAAAATATTCTTTTGGTTTACTGTAACTATACTAATTAAATATTATATTTTACAGTACTTATTAACTGTAAAAAAATGACCTTTGAGTAGATTTTTATATATTTTACTAATTTCAAAAATGTAGAGTTCCCTCTCTCTTTCTTACTTCTGAATTAATGTAGCTCTGCTTCAGCTCTGCGTGGGTTTTCTTCTCCGCACATATTATCAAAGACGTTTAGTTTTATCACCTTTAAAGAGGCTATAAGTGACGTATGATACCACACGGGAACTATTTTCATTTGTTACGAGAGAAAGAAAGAGAACATAAAAGAATTCCACGTTCTGTTTTATTATATATTTTTAGGGGACTGACAATGTATTTAATTAACTGTGCCTCGTTTTTAATTATTTTATATATTTTTCTTTTCATTTGTGGATGAAGCCATTAATCTGTTGAATTTGGCACTTTATGCAGTTAAGTTCCGCATGACATAAAAAATTTAAGCCATTTGGTTCCCTGTTACGTGTCAAAATAGATTAAAGAGAGTTCTCGGAATTGGAATTAGGGTCCAAATTTAGGGACTGCATAGACATTAACCGGGAACTTACTAGTTCTCTTATTGATTCTATATACAAAATAAAGTTACACCAAATTGGGAACCTATACGGTCAATATTAGGAAGTCTTTATTACTTGAAACATTAAAGTTACACAAAGTTCCTTAAGTACTTCGACTTGAATGATTCAGGACTTACCTGTTGAGTGTGGAACGGGTAACGACATTGTCCACTCGGGTCATTTAAACTATGATCTTCCATATCTGTTAATTTCTTCAGCAAAAGCTCTTTCCCCATTTTTAAAGTAACTTTTTTTGTATTTTCGACAATGATCAGAAGACATCGACCAATTATGTAATTTGGCCGATTTTAAAAGCCCATAAAAAGCAAACTCTCGTCTTATAATGATCTCTTCCAAACCTTCTTAAAACTTTTGAATATTGCCTATTACCCAGATTGAAAGGGACTAAAGTTTAATTCTAATCAATACAGTTTCCAAAAGAACACATCTATTCCAACGGGAGCTTTAATTTTGAATGAAGTATTTTTCTGTATTCCTTGATTTGAACAAAGTTTCTGATAGGGTGAACCCTTTTGAATTATTAAATAAACTTATTGACTCTGAGGGCCCCTCTTGCTGAAGTCAATGGGTTCTGTTTGGAAGCCACTTTCTTTCAGCCCCAGCGGTAAGGAAGCCGAACCTCTACAGTGAAATATGGATAAACAAATTCATTAAAAAAAATAATGACTTAGAAAATGTGTACATGCCAGATATTACTCAAATTATGTTATTACATCGCGATGTAATCGTACTAATAATGCTAAAACATTTCAATGCTAATAGAGAATGTCATTTTTAATTTTCTTTTTAAATGCTACTGAAGATATTAATGGGAATTTTTCGACAACTATACTGAGGCCGGGGGCCGGACACAAATGCTTCACGCACCGCCAGCTAGCCATCCCCATGTTAATGTATTATACAATAATTTTAACTCAGCATAAAAGTTGGCTGTTTCGAAATGAAGGAGTAAGGGGGAGGAGGTGCCATATTTTCTCCCATTTTCAATTTCCATATTAATGGTGTGCTTATTGTTTTCGACATTAATTATTTATACATACTAATAATATCCACTCATAATTTTAAACTATGTCTTTGTTTTAAAATATGTCTGGTGTTATGTAAGAAAATTTTTGCATATTGAGAAACATATTGAGAAACAGGGAGACTATGTTGAGAAATGATGTGTTTATAATCTATCAGATGTGAAAATAAAATTGTGAAAATAAAAAGTGCGGATACTTATTGAATTACCCTCGTGTGTGTGTGTGTGTATATATATATATATATATATATATATATATATATATATATATATATATATATATATATATATATATATATATACAAAGAGAGAGAGAGAGAGAGAGTTTTAAGGTCACTCATCACAGAATGACATAATTCTCAATTCTTTGACAGAGAGAGTTCACAGAAAATAAACAATATATATATATATACAGTGTATATATATATAAACTTTGGTTAAAGAAAGTTTAGGAACAACAGTGAATTAATTCCAAATTGGTTTGACACGCAATTCATGAAACGTCACAAAACATAGGAAACGTCTTGGCACTGTGGCGCTGAGTTTTTGTAGTATGTCATGGTCAAGATTGTGTCAAGGTTTAATTAAAATTTTCTTTAGAGTTGTCAGGCAGGAAGAGGTGCTGGTCTTATCCCACTTAATGTCACTTCTATTTCATTCCGCGTCCAAGAGTGGGAAAGCCGAGAGGGAGAATTTCAAAGGAAGCGAGGCATTTTCAAAACGGTTTATTTGTGGTTCGTGTCATTTCCATTCTCACCCACGACTTTCCCACTTCGGTTCAGGTTAGATTAGGCTGTTAGGTTAGGTTAGGTAGAGTTAAGTTAGATTAAGAAATATTTACCCATTCCTATTTTGCGACTTTAGCGTGAATGGGGAATGGAGTAAGTTTGTCTCTGAAATCATGAAACTTCTCCTCAAGTGTGGATTTCTCAATTTGTGCATTCTCATTCACGGACCGCGGGTGAGAATGGAAATGACATTGACTGAGAAGTAGGCTAATCAAAGGTGCCTTCATTCGGTGTAAATTGATTAAAACGAGATGGCGTGTATCATCTCCTTTTGGTCTATGTTAATTAATATTTACTATACGTTTTTCGTTAGTGGCTGTAAGAAGGGGTTCTCGTCTGGCCACATCTCCACTTCAGCCCGGTTTATGTAAATAAATGAGAACGTTTTTATGACTACTTGACACTAATTGCAAAATATAAGAATTGTGCGTGGACTAAACCTCATCTGGCGATATATAGGATGATTCAAAAGTACTGCCTCAGAAATGAATATACTCGTACATTAACTATTTTTTAGGCAGGACTTTTGTTTCACCCTGTATGTATTCGTTCTGTAACCAGTGACGGTCATCTTGTTTGGAGTACATTTTGACTGACGAAAATTTATTATAGTGTATTATAGGATTTGCTTCATTTGCAAGGCCAGATTTTTTTGAGCTGTTTACTTTTCACTCTGCCTCCTGCGACCACAATTAAACAGTGATATATCACGAGCACTCTCTTCAAAGTATCTTTTACGATGGACAAGCAGGTCTTTCGATGCACAACATGTTCTGTTTTTAAACTAAAAACAGGTCTTGCACGACTTTAAAATCGATTATTCGTGTAAATTTTCTGAAAGTTCATTTGTTCTGGGAGCTCTCTCTCTCTCTCTCTCTCTCTCTCTCTCTCTCTCTATATATATATATATATATATATATATATATATATATATTAATTAACACTGCTGACTACGAATTCACAAGCCCTGGGTTTGGTTCCCGGCGAGGACAAGTGAAGATCAGTTCACCCAGCTGTTTGTCCCTCCATACAAAAATGGTTGGTTGGTTGATAAATGGGTAGTCTGGGTAACTTTGTAGTTAAGAAGCTCTCTTAACTAGTAGTTAAGACATTAGGCTGCTCATCGGGAGGTCGTGAGATCAAGTCCGGGCCAGGACTTTGTAATTTCTGATTTACCTGATAGATCTTGGTTAGAATTCCACGTTTAGCTGTAGGTCTCAGGTGGGATAACAAGTTTGATCTCTGTCAGACTGAATAATTCGGCGGTGGCAAACCTGTTTTTTCTTACATATATATATATATATATATATATATATATATATATATATTAGAAGTTTCGTAATATATGTGACATCTTGTTTGAAAGAGGTTTATTTTTAAAAAAGGCAAATATACTTTTCTTTTTAAAAATGACTCATTTCAAAAGGTTTGGTAAACTTCGATCTAAATAGTTTTAGCACGATGCATTAATGGGTCATTCATAAGAAAAACTTATATCAGTGGTAATGTTCCAGAATGTCGTAATAGCAAAACCCAAATTTTACAGAAGGAAAAGTGAGTGATGCGTAATATACGTAGAGAACGTTTACCAGCGTTTGAGACATAATTCTTCATCACCGTATTGGAAAAGCTCTAAAAAGTATTTCTTTAATCACCTTCAGAAATCATTTATATACAGAATTTGTTTTCCACAATACTACTAGCGATGCTAAATGTTATTAATGTTAATCTAGAAAACATCTTTATATATGTCGGTAAAGAATACATTACTGTTATGTATGATACATGGAATGAAAATTCAACGAAGTAAAATGTACAAATTGTTAAGAATAGAAAGAAACAGAAGTGGAGGCTAATATTATCTTGTACGATTATTTGTCAACACCAATTACACACACACCACAAAAGAAGGTGGAGATGGCATTTTCGACGTTTAGAAATCTCTCTCTCTCTCTCTCTCTCTCTCTAGAGATAAGTGCACTAAATTCAATTGTTCCCATGCAAAAACATGTAAAAACTACCCTTGAAAACGGTTCCGCATTGAAAAGAAAAAAAATGAATGCATGTAATAGTAAACGTGCCCTTCAGAACGAAAGAACTGCGCAGTAAAGCAGACACGGGAGTCACTGGACTTCTTAATAATAAATAATGACTTCTCTTTCCATTCTCTGAGAGAATGGCCCGAAAAGGTTCCTTTCATACGACCGCCATTTTGGAGTGTTTACTTCTCTCTCTTCTTCATTTCATATTTAAAAATTACTTTTCTCATCTTCATTTCTGTCATTTTTTATTATTATTATTTCCGCTGCTGGAATGGAACACTGCAGTGTTAATATTAATTACATTTACGCATAGGACTTTCCAAAATATATATATATATATATATATATATATATATATACACGGTGAACCAAAAGTAGGTGGACAGTAGGTTGAATACGGTTTGTGTTATATTATATTATAACTATGGTGTTCATTATAACTATGGTGTTTGTGTTTTATTATATTAAATATTATAACTAAATTTATTTAAATTTTATTTTGTATTATAGTATACAAAAAAATTAAATATGTATTCTCAAAATAAACGTTATCATTTACTGTCCACCTACATTTGGTTCACCCTATATATATATATATATATATATATATAT
Organism: Bathynomus jamesi; assembly: GCA_023014485.1. Classification (NCBI taxonomy): domain Eukaryota; kingdom Metazoa; phylum Arthropoda; class Malacostraca; order Isopoda; family Cirolanidae; genus Bathynomus; species Bathynomus jamesi. Next base: position 191,663 of record JAJOZX010001129.1, on the reverse strand, counting down.
ATATATATGATGAATAAAACCACGAAGGAAAGGAAACACAAAATGGTGCTAAGCGCTTTCGTCTAATGACATCCTGAGGATGTCATTAGACGAAAGCGCTTGAGCACCATTTTGTGTTTCCTTTCCTTCGTGGTTTTATTCATCATAAATATTTTTCACGTGTTACCTTCGTGAAATAATTTTCATATATATATATATATATATAATGTTTCTTATTTATATCAGTCTCATCAAATAAATATTTACAAATGAATGATAACAGTGTATTCAGTCATACTATCATATTCCAGAGGTGGATGGTCAGAGATTATAAATAATGTATCCTTAATTGATGGATATATATATATATATATATATATATACACCTTGGTTATACCTTGTTTTTGTTCCCGCCCGAATTGTTTATTCTGACGAAGATCAAGCTTGTCACCCCACTTTAGACCTACAGTTTAACTAGAATCCCAACCACGCCCCACCAGCAGCCCAGCGTCTTAACCACTAGGTTTCCCAGGATATATGTAAATTTAAAAAATGTCTAGAGACTAGATTCAAAAAATTTTTCATTCACGCATTCATTATTATTATTATTATTATTAGAAGAAGAAGAAGAAGAAAAAGAAGAAAAAGAAAATAATCAAAGATTTTATACCGATTCCATTTATGCCATATGTGATCAGATAAAGAAGAGTCGTCTCTCTCTTCGTTACGGAAATGATTAATTGAGAACCGTAAATAAAGCAATTAATACACTTCCTGTTGTCGTCATGCAGCATTTGGGTTAGGTGAACACAGACGCTTCTCAGTATTTCATTTGAAAGGTGGAAACAAATAGTAGAACGCTTCATTATAAATAAATATATATATGTATATGATTCCGAATTCCCCGACCTTTTAAATAACTAAATAATTGATAACAAATGCCTCAGTTAAAAAGGCAAAGAACGTTGTGCATGAAAGCAGAAATGAAGGATTAAGAGAAGAATGAGTTACAGCCCAATGTATGGAGTCGGTCATTGAAATATTTTCTTTTCTGTCTTTTGCGTTGTAAATATAAACTTTATCTTTAACCCTTTAAGACCAAAATTTTTTGTATTGTTACGTTATGAATGCGTGTAGTTGAAACGCTACCAATTTGTATAAGTCGTCCTAAAAGGGTTAAAATTATTAAAAAAAAAAATTTCCTATTGAAAACATTTTAAAATGGAGTTAGGCGAGTGTAGTAAATGTTTTAATTTTGTAAAATTAAATATGGTAACCTTAAAAGAAAAATTATTTACAAGCTAAATCGAGATATAACTCACTAATGAGATTTGAACCGTGCTGGTTACATGCATAATATTCTGAGGTCGCCAGTCTTTCAATGTTTCTTTTTAATGAATAGGTGTGTTTGTTCAAAATGTAGGTTTCGTGAAATTAACTTGTTTAGAATTAGTTTTAGTGACTTCTCTACGATATATTTGTTAAGAGTGTACTAGTTTGCCTCCCAATCCCCGTTATTTCATCCGGTTTCCAAAGTAAATAAATCGATCACTCGTGAAGATTGTCGTCATGCCGGAATCTCCTTTCGTTCAAAATGCCAACCACACGCTACCAGTGCCGTTATATAGAACTCAGAATCAGTGTGAATCAGCAGAAGCGAGTACAAATAACTAAATTAAATAATAAATAAATCCATTCACAACATTTTAAGATAGTAGCGGTGACTACCATCTTTACCATCCTCACTCGTATAATTTTTAAATTTCCACTTAAATAAGATAAAAGTTATATCGGATTCAAAATGGCGCTAAGCCGTTTCAAACTTAAGCGTCTTGCTACTAATTCGTTTTTAATCAGATTTTTAGTAAATTTTTGTTTCCATAGCAACTCAGTTTAGAACGTGTATGCATTTCATTTTTATTTTTTTAATAATGTATCGTAGAGAGAGGCAAATGACGTTAAAATTTTACGTAAAGTAATTTCAAAATTCCAAAGGTCTATTTTTTCCCCCTTTTTTTACTTATCCTTATTTCTACCAAAACAATCTTGCCTAAATATATTGTTTGTGTATTAAATTAGATAAACATTCGCGGTGCTGCATGAAGAAATTAAAAAAAAAAATGAATAAGGTTTGTTCCAAAAATATAAGGTTCAATGCATTTTATAAGAAATACGGTTTGTTTCTAGTTTTTTAAATATACAGGGGTTAGACAAAATAATATGAACACCCGCCGATTTCACCGGTTATCTTTACGGACTGCTCAGACACAAAGTAAACGGTCAAATGACTGGCAAACCTATTTAAATGCGTAACAGAGAGTGTATACGTCATGTTATAACCCTCACGTTGTTTTTACAGATCTGAGTGAATTATGAATTAGCAGTTATGAAAGACCTGTCAGACTTCCAAAGAGGGCAAATTGTCGGAGCGCGGATGGCTGGTGCATCGGTGACGAAAACCGCTCAGATGTTCAATGTATCCAGAGGAACTGTCTCTATGGTCATGTCTGCATACCAAAACCATGGAAAGACAAGCACCGACAAATGCAATAGTGGACGCAAGAAGAAGAAGCTGTGTGATCGAGACCGCCGGGTGCTAAAGCGCATTGTGACAAAGAACCATAAGACCACAGCTCCAAAAGTGACTGCAGAGCTTAACCAGCATCTTGCAAGCCCGGTATCGACCAGAACTGTACGCTCCATGGAGCTGGATACCATGGGAGGGCTGCAATTGCCAAACCCTTCCTTTCGCACATCAACATTGAACGGCGCAGAAAATGGTGTAATGACCATAAGAATTGGTCAAGGGACCGGTGGAAGAATGTCGTGGGAGTAAAACTGGCGGTCGTGAGTTACCCGGGTATAGGTCCTATGTCCCTATCGGGGAACGACCGGTTTCTCCCCTCAGCATAGGTTTCCAAGGAATTTACGAAGGGGTCCGGGGCTCAGGAGATCCCCCATCCCCTACGATGTGGGAGGTGTTCTTTTCGGTCACGTGATTGACCCAGTGCACTGCGTCGATTAGCTGATCATTCCATTTCTAGGGCTAGGAGTCGAGTCGAGGGGGAATCTTCTCCTCCCATGCCATAAGCCTAATGATAGGCTGTACTGGGTTCCCGGAGTCAAGGGGACCCGATAGGTCGTCTTTCGGGGTACGACAACACGTGAAAACCGTACCTTGCACCACGTCGGTTAGCCTATGATTCCGTGAATTTGTAAGGCTAGGACGAACGGGGGGAAATCTTAATTAAATCTTCTCCCCAGAGCCATAGGCCTAATGGATAGGCCTCGTATTGGGTTCCCGGAGTAATGGGATCGCCACTGAGTCTAAGCGTGTGCCGGGGACAACCTGGAGAATTTTGCGAATGGAGCTAGTAGCCGCGCAAAGTAGCTTCTGTAGCCGTTCAATTAATTCTCGGTCCACGTCCCCCGGGTACCTATCGAAGTTTGACCGTGGCTGAAAGGACCTATGAAATGGTATAGATAGATAGATTTCTTTTTGGTCAGGTGATTGACGACTGCACTGCGGCGATTAGCCAATGATTCCATTTATAGGGCTAGGAGTCGGGGGGAATCTTCTTCTCCCCAAGCCATAAGCCTATGGATAGGCTGTATTGGGTTCCCGGAGTCAAGGGGACCCGATAAGTCTTTCGGGGGGTACGACAACACGCGAAAACCGTACCTTGCACCACGTCGGTTAGCCTATGATTCCATGAATTTGTAAGGCTAGGAGGAAGCGGGGGGACATCTTATCTAATCTTCTCCCCAGAGCCATAGGCCTAATGGATAGGCCTCGTATTGGGTTCCCGGAGTAATGGGATCGCCGATGAGTCTAAGCGTGTACCGGGGAAAACCTGGAGAATTTTGCGAATGGAGCTAGAAGCCGCGCAAAGTAGCCTCTGTAGCCGTTCAATTAATTCTCGGTCCACTTCCCCCGGGTACCTATCGAAGTTTGACCGTGGCCGAAAGCACCTATGAAAAGGTAGGGCCGGGGTGATCCTAGCCCGGCAGCAGACCCCTCTATAAACCACTCGTTGACTTATAAGTAGCGCGTCATTAGGCCTATGACTTCGGCCAAAATTTTCCATCAATCGCGCGCCCAATGCCTCGGCTCGTCGAGCAACTGTCTCCCCGGTGCCTATGGCGGCCCATAGGGCTAGCGATCAGCAATAAGTAGAAGATGGAAGGTCGCAGATTGGGCTCTAAAGGCGCCCGAAATCTTGTGAGTTTCAACAGGCAGGTAACATCTTGCAAGGGGTGAGATCGTGAGTTTTAGTCCCTGCCCTCTCACGGAATCTACCGGTTGAATTAATTCCCGTAGCAATGTGATATAGGATGCTGCCTAATCGAAATTCTCACAACTTGCCCAATGGGTGTTGTAGACCGTAGTCTACTCCAACGAATCCTCCTTTACGCTATTTCCATGTTCCGGTCGAGTTTACGTCTGGAGACAACCTAAAGATGCTTATGACCCCGACTGCCTGACCTCAACCGTTAAGCATGGAGGCGGATCTGTGATGGTTTGGTCAGCAATATCGTGGAATACCCTTGGCCCAGCTGTAGTACTGCATGGTAGGTTAACGCCCAGGTCTATCTGTCAATATTGGCTGACCAGGTCCATCCCATGGTCCAAACGCTGTTTCCCAATGGCGGCGCCGTCCTCCAGGATGATAATGCACCAATCCACACCGCTGGGGTCGTTAAAAACTGGTTAGAAGACATGTTAGTGAAGTAGAACGCTTGGATTGGCCCCCACAATCCCCGGATCTTAACATTATCGAGCATCTGTGGTGTCAGTTGGAGCAGCAGGTCAGAAGCCGATTCCCACCGCCGGCGTCTTTGGAGGAACTGGAGTAGGGTTTGCTCGAAGAATGGCTCAGGATTCGTCTAGCCACTGTCCAAAAGCTGTATGAATCAATTCCCCGACGCACTGCAGCTGTTATTGCCGCTAAAGGAGGACCAACTCCATATTAAGAATAAAAACCGCCATTTATCAAGGTGTTCATATTATTTTGTCTAACCCCTGTAGTTAGGCAGAAACTAATATACATAGATTTATTGGTGTATCTATAATAATAAAAGGACGCGCGCGCGCGCGTGTGTGTGTGTGTGTGTGTGTGTGTGTGTGTGTGTGTTCCAGCCATAGGTCCAAAATGGAAGCAGTTACAAACATGAAACTTCACACACATATTAATTAGGTCCCGAGGTTGTACACCTGGGGTTTGAATGCCCGGTTAGGTCAACTGTACGCCCTTCACGATTGGTTAGGTTGTGGTGATATTTTCGTTAGCTTTAACGAAAATATCACGACTTTACCTAACCAATCGTCAAGGGCGTACAATTAACCTACCCGGGCATTCAATTAACCTACCCGGGCATTCAATTAACCTACCCGGGCATTCAATTAATCTAATCGGGCATTCAGTTGACCTAACGGGGCATATATATATATATATATATATATATAGAGAGAGAGGAGAGAGAGAGAGAGAGAGAGATAGCGTTCAACATCTACCCGGCAGCGCCGGATCGCTCCACTAGTTAAAAATAAAATTATATCTTTCTACTTTGAACAGTTTGTATATAAATTACATTTGATTGTGGCGTTGTTATAAATGCCTTTTCGCATTATAGGTTGGTTTTAGTTAGTTAAAGGCCTACATATATAAACGAAATGCATAATTAGGTGAATTGTTAAACTGTATTAACCTTTCAACCTTTCAAATGTTCCGTGCGATGATTCCTCACTTCACGAAGGTCAAGCTTGTCGCGCCTCCTCTTAACAAAACAATTTAGATATATCGTTATATCAGATCAAATATTCATTGTTTCAAGGTTCATGCCGTAGGGTATTTCCTTGTAAAACTTTTTGTTTAACTAGACGCTCTAGTTACCTTGTAGTATTTGCAGGTTACATAGTTCAGTTTTTCTTTAAACTAGTATACCGTCCTTTTTCATTGGCTTATTCTACATCTTCACAAACAAACCATATTGTTTATTTACTGTCTATGATAGTTTGAGCTTCTTTTTCATTTCGTTATTTCATAGTACCATATAGATCGTGTACAATGTAATGATTGGTTTGTTTAGCTTCCTTCGCAACATCTAAGATCATATGAGGGAAGGGACCTACAGCTTTACGTGGGATCCGAACCACGGGTCGCTACATACTCTGGACGCAGCGGACGGTCTCCCATCCAACTACTATCCGACCCACTGTCACTTAACTTCGCTGATCAACGGGAAACGGTGATACAACATTGGCTACGACGTTGAAAACTTTGTCTTGGCTTAGGTATATTTTGTATTTTTAACAATTTATCATGTATATTCCTATAAAATAATCGAAAGAAAAAGAAATTACTTAATTTATATTATTTGCATTCAAATTATTCGCGTACCGTATATATATATATATATATATATATATATATATATATAACTGGAATGAGAGAAGAGGCAGATTTTGTACGGTCCCAGCTGCGGTGGGACAAGGAGCCATGAAAACGAGGATGGAAAATACCCTCAGAATACAGGGCCCAAAGCACATCACTCTCAGACGCACATCACTCTCAGACGCCATTTTCGAAACTGTGTTCACCATTGGTTTTATACAAGGGCGTTTAAAAGTGGTTTTATACAAGGAGGGGAGGTTCAAATTGGGAAAATCCGGTTATGTGAAGCGCAGAAAGTTCAGACTTACGACCCAAAAGATATTTCAGCTCCATGGCCTACTATTTAACTAAGAAAAAAGGGTGTTGCCAAATATATTGAGTGCCCCTAGTGTGTGTATATATATATATATATATATATATATATACAGTGTTTTTATGGTAACCTCATCTTACTTTTGAAATTTGACTGTCACGAAAAAGATTTTTTCTTTCGTGTAATTGATTTTCAAAATGTTGTTGAATCTGTTAATTATTTTAATTTTTATTTAATAGTTGCCATCAACGTTTTTTCTCCCCACGAATTTCAATGCAAATTCCACAAACGCTATTTTTATTTCTCTACTGGTCGGTTAAAATTTGATTCCGAAATGGTAATGTTACTGTCATAAGCATTATTTTCGTATAAAAACTGATTTATTGTCGTTATAAAGGAGAAAATTGTTTTGTGTATCGTGCGTTTGTCTAGGTAATGTTCGCGAATTAGTTGATTGAAATAAAGCAGTTTGACTCCATTAGGCAAAATTATAGAGATTCGCTTTACAAAAAGTTGTAGACTAGCTTCAAAATATAATTATCTTTTTTCCGATTATGTATTAGCGTTGTGCATTTCTTTTGTTTTCACATGATATTTTATTAAAAAGAATAATGGAAAATTTTAATTAAATTTTGTAATTTGTCATTTTTTTTGTTTTATTTTGGGCCAGAGCAAATTATGATTATCTTTTCAAGTGAAGCGTAGAGAAAACTTCTGTAAATGGAATTTGAAAGGTGATAATCAGTTAATAATACAAATATTTGTCTTTTTTCGATTTCAAAGCAACTAAGTTGAAGTTAGATTCCACTAGAAACGAGCAACGTGATCGATCACCAACGAGAGAGAGAGAGAGAGAGAGAGAGAGAGAGAGAGAGAGAGAGAGAGAGAGAACTGAATGCGTAGCGAGTTGAGTGCAGAACAGTTTCGAGGGATTGTGGTTTACTGGTATTTTTGGATAGTCCTGCTCCCACTGTTTCGATGCTTGGCTCAGTGTGCGCCTTACTACTCGGTATAGCAAACCACAAGAATTTGAACGAGTAACTAAAGTTTTGCTATCCAAATAGGCACACGGTAGATTCGTTGTAAAACCGCCTGCAGCCTAATGGTCATTTGAGTACCATGTAGGGAGCCTTTCAGCTGGACGTAGCAGAGGAACAATGCTCACTGAAAGGAAGTTGAGTTGAGAGTGGCGAGTTTCTTTGTCATCTTCTAGAATTGTGATCACGTCCAATTCCAATACGTAGCTCTACTTTCAGTATATCCCCATCCTCTCGATCTATTTTGAATTGGACAACATATTTTGGCCAATTTTTGAGAGAGAGCGGAGCCGCGAAGCGTGCTGAATCTGTTGCATGCCCGTGCAACCTTTTGCATTCTAGTGAAGTGAGCAGAAATAGCTCCGACTGAAAATTAACGTTTTTGTTGTCAGCTTTCGATAGACAAAAGGCTGCTAAGTACTATCTGAAAAGCATTGAGAAAATTGATAAACACTGATTATAGTTATGATTTGGTAAAGTTATAAGTGAAAAAGTTGGGGACATCGCTAAACGTTGTTCTTTTATGTCATACTATGTTCGATTCTGGTCAGTATGTTTTCCAAACATTTTTCTCTTTCTGTTCTTGCCCTGATAGCAAATATATATATATATATACACACACACACATATATATATATATATATATATATTCAAGAGAAATCCAATGACAAGGAGGAATGTAAATGCCATGAAAAGTCTTCTTTAATGCAACGTTTCGAGCAATATGCTCATCTTCAGGCTAAATAATAATAATATGAAATTAAAATCAATAAACAATTAAAACAAGACAAAACAGTTTCTATAAGACCAATTCTTAAAAACAAAATTTAAAAAGACTACAAGAAGGTTAAATTCAAAGTTATTAAAGTTTACATATAAAATTACAAGAAATATAAAAAGCTATTTTTAAATTACATATAGTAAATTTCAAATTAATACAATGGAATAACACTACTAACCCTTCATTGCTGGTTCCGAGGCACAAGTAATTTTAAAACAAAACACATGGAACATACTATGGGTTGGGTGGTTGGAGAGTTATAAATTGGGAAGGGGGAATTATAAAAAATTTAAAGGGACAGCTGAGGAATCAACATTTAGAGAAGGGGTCAATGTTTTTATATAAAGAGATTCCAAAATTCTAAGTGAGTTGGAACAAGAGTTATACGCGAGAATTTTAAAATTATCTAAAGTGACATCAGTTTTACATTTAATACTATGTTCCCGGATACTAGAGGCTTCTTTTTTATTTAAAATTTTACCTGTTCGGCAACTTATTCCCATATGCGAATAAAATCTAGCCCTGAGAGAGCGCACGGTGCTGCCAATGTAAGTACCAAGGAGACACCTTGGGCAAGTAAATAAATATACAACACCGCTACGCAACGAATCAGGAGTTCGATCCTTCGCTGAGAAAAAGCTACCTAAAGACGTTTTATTAATAAATATAATGTGAAAATCAGTATGATAAAAATTTTTTTTTAACAACTTCGTAAATTTAAGTTTAAATTCTTTATTCATGGGACCCATTTCGGTACCAAGAAATATTTTACATCTTTAGGCACTGAAATACAGGGAAGTTGAGGGCTATAAACATTATTTAAGAAAGATCTTATTAGTTTATCTACATATTGAACAGGAAAACTATTATTGGTAAAATATAATCTTAAATTATTAAATTCATCGTTAAGTAAGGTAAAACTAGAAGTCAAATTATATCCTCTGAACAAGAGTGTTTTAATGCACGACATCTTATAGTTAAAATCAGTAAAACTAAAAAAATTCATGCCCAAACCGGTAAAAGTGGGTTTCCTGTAAACTGATGTAGTAATAGAATCCCCTTTTTTCGAAATTAAAAGATCTAAAAAGGGAAGGGAGCCATTTTCCTCAGTTTCCATTGTATAAGTTATATTGGGGTGCAGAGAATTTAAGAAATTAAAAAATTGTTGCGCTTGTACAGCATTATCAAAGACAGCTATCGAGTCATCAACGAAGCGTCGGTAAAAAATTGGTTTACAATGGGTGGGAGATTGTCTAAAAATTATACTTTCTAAATGAGTCATAAAAAAATCAGCTGATAAAGGTCCGACGGGTGATCCCATCCCAACACCATCAATTTGTTGGTAAACCTTATTATTGAAAGTAAAATAACATTGCTTAAAAACAAGTTCTAAAAGTTCCTAAAATAAGACCATGAAAAACCATGAAAACTATCAACAGAGCTAAAAACCCTATCTAAAATAATGGCAATAGTTTCTGACACAGGTACGTTCGTGAAAAGCGACTTTACATCAAAACTGACAAAAAACTTTTTTGAACCGAAATTCTCACTAAGAAGATCTTTTTGAAATTCCTAAGAGTTATTTATGGTATACGCATTTTTCGCAAAAGGTGACAAAAGACCAACAACAAATTTTGCCAATTGAAAGGTAGGTAAGTTATACGAAGCTAAAATAGGACGGAGAGGTGTTCCAACTTTATGGATTTTAGGCAAACAGTATAATTGAGCAAGATCAGAACCAGATACGAACAACTGAGAGTAAGTATCGTTTTTTATTATCTTTAAAGACTTTAATCGTGACAAAAATCTATTAACTTTGTCTTCCAACCTTAAAATGACTTTATTGACGGGTTCAAGAATTTGTTTGAATTTGCTATCATCACTTAAGATTTCATTAGTTTTATTTATGTAATCAGATTTATTCAAAATAACAACTCCGTTACCCTTGTCCGGTCTAGTCACGACAATCTCCTGGTTCTTTGCCAAATTCTTAATAACCTACTCAATTATACTGTTTGCCTAAAATCCATAAAGTTGGAACACCTCTCCGTCCTATTTTAGCTTCGTATAACTTACCTACCTTTCAATTGGCAAAATTTGTTGTTGGTCTTTTGTCACCTTTTGCGAAAAATGCGTATACCATAAATAACTCTTAGGAATTTCAAAAAGATCTTCTTAGTGAGAATTTCGGTTCAAAAAGTTTTTTGTCAGTTTTGATGTAAAGTCGCTTTTCACGAACGTACCTGTGTCAGAAACTATTGCCATTATTTTAGATAGGGTTTTTAGCTCTGTTGATAGTTTTCATGGTTTTTCATGGTCTTATTTTAAGGAACTTTTAGAACTGGTTTTTAAGCAATGTTATTTTACTTTCAATAATAAGGTTTACCAACAAATTGATGGTGTTGGGATGGGATCACCCGTCGGACCTTTATCAGCTGATTTTTTTATGACTCATTTAGAAAGTATAATTTTTAGACAATCTCCCACCCATTGTAAACCAATTTTTTACCGACGCTTCGTTGATGACTCGATAGCCGTTTTTGATAATGCTGTACAAGCGCAACAATTTTTTAATTTCTTAAATTCTCTGCACCCCAATATAACTTATACAATGGAAACTGAGGAAAATGGCTCCCTTCCCTTTTTAGATCTTTTAATTTCGAAAAAAGGGGATTCTATTACTACATCAGTTTACAGGAAACCCACTTTTACCGGTTTGGGCATGAATTTTTTTAGTTTTACTGATTTTAACTATACGATGTCGTGCATTAAAACACTCTTGTTCAGAGGATATAATTTGACTTCTAGTTTTACCTTACTTAACGATGAATTTAATAATTTAAGATTATATTTTACCAATAATAGTTTTCCTGTTCAATATGTAGATAAACTAATAAGATCTTTCTTAAATAATGTTTATAGCCCTCAACTTCCCTGTATTTCAGTGCCTAAAGATGTAAAATATTTCTTGGTACCTGAAATGGGTCCCATGAATAAAGAATTTAAACTTAAATTTACGAAGTTGTTAAAAAAATTTTTATCATACTGATTTTCACATTATATTTATTAATAAAACGTCTTTAGGTAGCTTTTTCTCAGCGAAGGATCGAACTCCTGATTCGTTGCGTAGCGGTGTTGTATATTTATTTACTTGCCCAAGGTGTCTCCTTGGTACTTACATTGGCAGCACCGTGCGCTCTCTCAGGGCTAGATTTTATTCGCATATGGGAATAAGTTGCCGAACAGGTAAAATTTTAAATAAAAAAGAAGCCTCTAGTATCCGGGAACATAGTATTAAATGTAAAACTGATGTCACTTTAGATAATTTTAAAATTCTCGCGTATAACTCTTGTTCCAACTCACTTAGAATTTTGGAATCTCTTTATATAAAAACATTGACCCCTTCTCTAAATGTTGATTCCTCAGCTGTCCCTTTAAATTTTTTATAATTCCCCCTTCCCAATTTATAACTCTCCAACCACCTAACCCATAGTATGTTCCATGTGTTTTGTTTTAAAATTACTTGTGCCTCGGAACCAGCAATGAAGGGTTAGTAGTTTTATTCCATTGTATTAATTTCAAATTTACTATATGTAATTTAAAAATAGCTTTTTAAATTTCTTGTAATTTTATATGTAAACTTTAATAACTTTGAATTTAACCTTCTTCTAGTCTTTTTAAATTTTGTTTTTAAGAATTGGTCTTATAGAAACTGTTTTGTCTTGTTTTAATTGTTTATTGATTTTAATTTCATATTATTATTTAGCCTGAAGATGAGCATATTGCTCGAAACGTTGCATTAAAGAAGACTTTTCATGGCATTTACATTCCTCCTTGTCATTGGATTTCTCTTGAATATTAAATTGAAGCTTTTTAGAAGCAACCCGCATGATATATATATATATATATATATATATATATATATATATACACCTTTCAACCTTTCAAATGTTACGTGCGATGATTCCTCATTTCGCGGAGGTCAAGCTTGTTGCCCCTCCTCTCGAGTTGGTCTGGTGAAGTAGTGAGTTGGTTTCTTGTACTCTCCACCTCACACAGCCAGGTACGCCCGACTCATCGAGGATTGTTCTGAGCCAGGCGTCTAATCTTCTTTTGAAGATGTCCACCGCAACACCACTCGTGTTCCATAGTTCTTTGGACAGCTGATTAAACAGTCTTGGTCCTCTCACAACAAAACTATTTCATTTCAGGGTTAAAGATGTTCCCTGTCTCGCCTTTAATTTGGGAACACGACAGTCTTCCTTTTCTACTTTCTACTGTTGTTTGGGGAGTTACAGGGTTCAGAGTAAAATTAGGGACTAGTTTCTCCATTATTTTCCAAGTGTCTTCTCCTTTCCAGTGAATATAGGTTTATTTCGCGTCACCTTTCCCAGTAATTTAGCTCTTTGCATCCATTGATCTTGGCTGTGAAGCTTCTCTGAATCCCTTCTAGCTGTCTAATGTCTTCTTTTTCATATAGGCATGTTAGGACCGAGCAGTATTGCAATTTGGGTATGATCCGTGTTTTCAGTAGAGGAATCATTATATTCCTATCCCTTCGTTTAAAGGTTCTCAGTATCTGCCCAGTTATTCTCTTTGCTCTGTTTACTGCTATCTTATTTTGTGTTTCAAATTTCGCATCATCAGTCATTACAACTCCTAAATCTTTTGCTTTAGAATTTTTCTGAATTTCCTGTCAATTTGGGGTATAGTATTCCATGGATTTTAGGTCCTCCCTTTTTCCGTACCGTAACAGTTGAAATTTCTCAATGTTAAACTTCATATTGTTGTCTTCCGTCCACTTGTAGATTCTGTTCATGTCGGTTTGTAGAGATCCTATATCTTCTGGGTTTCTTATTTTTCTACTGATCTTTGTGTCATTGGCAAAGGATGTTACTGTGCTGTCTCTGGTAATGTCCCCATCTATGTCAGTTAGCATGATTATAAAGAGTAGTGGAGCTAATACTGTTCCTTGTGGTACTGAGCTGAGGACCTCTGATTCTGATGAAGATATTCCTTGTACTGTAACGCCTTGTTGCCGCTCACTAAGGAAATTATATATCCATTTCTCTACATTTCCTGTTATTCCCAGATATTTCAGTTTATGTATTATGATTCCATGGTCACATTGTTGAACGCTTTGGCAAAGTCTGTGTGCATTACATCATAGTTTTTATTACTTTCAATTGCATCAATAATGTTGTTGTAGTGTTCCATTAGTTGTGATACGCATGATCTGCCTGACCGAAACCCATGTTGGTTATCATTGAATTTTTTCTGAGTTTCCAAAAAGTCATAGATTTTCTGTCTAACTATTCTTTCAAATATTTTAGTGAGATGAGATGTAAGCGACACTGGCCTATAGGTTTTAGCCTCGGATCGATCTCCTTTATATATTGGAACTATACTCGCGCTCTTCAGGATGCCCGATATTTCCCCCGTGTCTAGTGATCATCTCTATATCCAACATATGGGCTCAGCGATTGCATTCTTGCAGTTTTTGATTAGTGTAGCATTCCATTTGTCCGGTCCTACTGCTGAGTGTGCTTTTAGTGTTCCTGTAGCTTGTGTAATATCATCCGTCGTAAAGTCGGAATCCGTTATACTTTCCCCTTGTAGTTCTTCTTCAAAGAACGCGATTCTATCGCAGATCAGTTTGTCAGTTTTTGGGATACTGAAACATGATTCGTACTGAGCTCTTAATATTTCAAATACTTCTGTTAGATCATCAGATAAAGCACTGTCTTCGTTTTTCAAAGGTCCGATAGTCGTGTGATTTTTCGACTTCCTTTTTTCAAATTGGTAAAAGTACTTTGAATTAACCTTTATCGCTTCTATAACGTCGTCGTCTTCTTTTTCTGTATGCTTTTCAATTAGTTCTTGTATGACGCAATCTATACTCTGCAATTTATCATTTAATATTTTTCTGATGTTATCTCTTCAGTTACTTAATTTTGCAGTCACTCTTTTTTCTCTTTCGGAACAATGACCTCTTTTGTCTCTCGAACCTGCTTCTCTTTCCTATTTATTGTATTTTTGGAACATGTCTTTCCACAATTTCCAGCGTCTTCTGCTCTAAGGTTATTAGCAGAGCTGGGCACTTGCGGCATATTGCGGTACTGCGGTACTGCTGCACTACCAAACCTGTACCAAACCGGTACGCGGAAATTTGAATGCGGTAGCGGTACTGCGGTACTTTCAGCGATCCTTTGCGGTACTGCGTTATGGGGGCCCGGGGTGGTAGTGCGGTGGTACCGCAAGTACCGCAGTACCGCAAAATATGCCGCAAATGCCCAGCTCTGGACTTATTAGCATCTCTTCCGTTGTCTTGGCCTCGAAAATGGTTTTCCAATCTATTACTTCCATCCTGGATGCAACACTTTCCCAGTTTATAGCTTTGGAGTGAAAATTAAAAATTTTGAATTTCATTCTTTCTGTTGTTCGTGTTCTATCCTTTCCTGTTACTTTTATATTGGTTGTTATTTCAATAATGTTGTGATCCGATATTACAGTTGGCGATATTTCTACGTTATCAGTTAGATTGCTCTTGTTTGTGAATACCAAATCTAGGCAGTTGTTTTCTTGTGTTTTCTGTTATTTCTAGCGTTAACATAAATTCATCAGCTAGAGCATTTTTACCTGCTCCTGATCTTCCCTTGTGCCCGCCTTGTCTTGGTGTATACATATATTTTTTCCTATCCTTTTATATTTCATGAATGGAAAATTAAAATCACCACAGAGAAAAATATTTGGGGTTGGAAAATGTAGATCTTTTACCCATTTTCTTGCCTCTGTAATGGAATCTGAGAATTTTGAGGTTGGCGTGTTCGGGGGTCTGTACATTACAATTAGTACCATATTTAATTTTTCAACTTTTGCTGCTACACATTCTACGTAGTTGTTTGAAGTACTTATAGACATTTCTGCCATATGCCCTTCGCGTGTGTAAATAGCAGCTCCTGCTTTACGTCTCACTGTTTTGTCGGCTCGGAGGATGTTGTAGTTGTCAATTTGTTTCTTTTTTGTCAATACAGAACGCACACTTTTTACAGTTCGCCTGGCAGACCTTTACTGGGTTTCCGTGAGGCATGCAAAGTCTGCTTCGGTTTCTTGCATGAATCCTTTCAGGTATAAAACTTATATATATATATATATAAAACCTTCATTAACCTTGGTTTGGCTTCCGTCTGAATTATTCATTCCTCCGAAGGTCAAGCTTGTCATTCCACCCTAGACCTACGGTTTAACGTGGAATCCGATCCACGCCCCACCAGTAGCCCAGCGTCTTAACCACTAGGCTACCCAGGGTACCCATTTATCTATCAACCAATTTTCTTTTTTTATTGTGTGGAAGGATGAACAGCTGGGTTTTGCTGCGCGTCGCCTGCCGTCACCAGGTCTCGATCGGTTGGCCGATACATTCGTAGTCAGCGACGCTAACCACGACACTACCGAAGTGCATATATATATATATATATATATATATATATATATATATGTATGTATTAGGGCGGTTCATGTAATAGGGGTGAAAAATTTTATTTATTGCAGGTAAGTCACTGAGCATGTGGATTTTTTTAATTCTACTTGTTTACAAAAACCTTCATGGCAAATTTCTACTTGGTAGCAAAACATTTAGTGAGTGCTGAAGCTCATGTTCGATTACTCCTAGATTGCTGATTTGTCGTATGGGGCTTCTTGTATTTAAAGTCTCCGAGCGCGCCGATTGAGGGAAATTTACGGTCATGTAAAGATGCCAGCTCAATGCCAAGGGCCGACTACCATGAAATGCTGTATTTGACACTGATTTTCCTTGGTGAAACACCACCTAAAATGAAATGAAATTCCGAAAGCCGGGCGCGTTCCACCATGCCAGATGGATGGCTAAGGCTATTTATGCTTTTTAACTCTACTCGTACTTATTTCGGGGACGGTTTGAGATGTCACAAGCTGAAGAGAAGAACCTACTTGAATTCTGCCTTTTTGTCGCAATGGTGTATGTTAAAGCATGGTGGTACTCCCCGATGGCAAGTGATGTTTGAGCACCGAGTAAATACAATCGGATTCCACTCAAATTCGTCTCAGGGCTTTATGTTCTTAAGTCTAATAAAAAAAAGTACATGCTTGCTTGAATTTTTAATTTTAATTTGTTTCAACCGTCCTAATATATATATATATATATATAGAGAGAGAGAGAGAGAGATCTTTGATGAGAAATCGCTGGAATAAATTGTAAAACTGAAATTTGTTGTACCGAAGTTTAAAGAAAATTATCCAAAAAAGTTTCAGTTACTATTTTCTGTTACGTATTTGGTTATTAATTTAGAATATTATTGTAGACAAACGTTGTGTTGGTTAAAAAGTATGTTCTGAAGTTATCTGTACGAAATGGTAAAAATTATCTAATGTACAGTGTTTGTTAATGAAATATTTTCTTGTTTGTCCTCTATAATTCAAGTATAAACGTCATCTTTAAATCTTGTTAAAAAGTAAGTTTTCAATTAATTATGAACTTATTTTAAAAGAAGGGTTAGGCGAGTGTAGTAAAGTGATTTAATTGTGCGAAATTAAATATATTAAATGTATACAAAAAATTATTTATAAATAAAATCGAAATATAAATCACTAATTAACATCATACAGAGAGATTTCAACTGCGTTGGAGCGTTGGAGGCATAATGCTTTGAGGTTGCCAGTCTTTCACCGGTTTCTTTTTTTTTTAATGAATAGGTGTGTTTGTTCAGAATGGAGGTTTCGTGGAATTAATTTGTTTAAAATTATCATAGTTTTAGGTAACCTTTCTGTAAGATAAATTTGTTAAGAGTGTACTAGTCCGTTATTTCACTCGTGGTTATTTCATGTTTTTCCAAATTAAATAAGTCAGTATATAGAGAAGATTGTCGTCATTCCGAAATCCTATTCTCATTCACCGTCATTCCCATTCGATTCTTCACCCAAGAATGGAAAAGTGGGAAGTGAGAATCTCAAACGAAGCACTTTCAAATCGGTTTATTCCCAATTCCTGTAATTCTCAAAGTTACGATTGGTTAGGTTAGGTTGTGATCGCTTAGGATACGATAAGTTAGGTTCTGATTGGTTAAAATAAGTTAGGTTCGGAAATATTAAACATTCCCACTCATAGCCGTTTACTGCGAGTGGGAATGTAGGGATAATGTTTCCCAAATCCAGAAACGCTTTTCTTAAATGTAGAGTTTTTCACTGTTCTACATTCTCACTTGTGGACCACGAATGGAAGTGAGAATGTCACTGAATGGGCGGTAACCGAATATACTACAATCAAGGCCGCTTCAAAAGAGTTCCACGGAAATGGGGTGTGTTTAAATTAAGGTTGCATCCGAAAATGAGAATCGTTTCTGGAGGCGACTTTGGATAAATGCGAAAAACATGTCAAACGTTTCTACAAAATTTGCCTTACTTCGCTAAAATTAAGAAAGATCGAGACGAATATGATGAATAAAATAGAAAATTTGCGCAAGCCCAAAGGCGAGAGAGGCATATCAGGATGATCATTGAAATTTGTACCGGTCGAGCGTAACTGAATTCGAAATGAGCTTTAAAATAACTATATATATATATATATATATATATTATAAGCAGACAAGACATACAAATGTGTATGTATATTAGTTTTTGGTTGGGGTATTGAAAAGGGGTGAAGCTCTCACTACGAAATAGCGATGGCATAAAAGCAAATAACAGAACAGCCGAAGTAAATACCCTTATTATGTATGATATCAAACTTCGTCTTGGAGACAAAATGAAAGAAAATAATAAGATTAAAGGTGAACGCGATGCATCATTTTTATTTCACAAAAAATTTACAAGAAAATTTGCATTTTTACGGCGTTTGGCGTTTCAAAGACTTTCGAAGAGACAAAGTCTTTAAAATCCCTTTTGTGTATGTGGATAATATTAGTGACTTTTAGAGTTCATTTTCAGCCAAGTTTCTTCACTGCAAACACACAATACAAAATGAATACTTTTTGGACATCTATAAGAATTACTGTATTAATACTGCCTGGTTAGAACGCTATCAAACTACTCATGCTGAGATTATAGGCCTGCATCAGGTTAATGTTGATTTTAAATTAGTAAGATCTAATTATATACCACAACAAAATGGAATCATATATGAAACGTTTCTTATTATTATTATTATTATTATTATTACTAGCTAAAGTGGTTCCTACGGGCCCATTAGCTAGACCTGCGGTGCTGGGAGCTGCGGCCCCCATCTAATTCCGGACAACTGTTGATATAAACAGGAAAAAGGAAAAAAAATCCGGAGCTATTGAAGAATAGTGACCCCAGCCTTCTTTAGTTAGGCTTATAAGGCTGACTAACGAAAATATCACGACCTAACCTAACCAATCGTTAGGTTAACTGTACGCCCTTGACGATTGGTTAGGTTAGGTCATGATATTTTCGTTAGTTAGCCTTATAAAGCTAACAAAAGAAGGCTGGGGTCCCTATTCTTCAATAGCTCCAAAAATCCTGTTTCAAATAATTGTATTTCCTTATTCTAACATAAGCATCAACTCTAACATACATCTAACATCAACACCTCATTTTAATAATCATCATTCTAATATAAACATCAACTCTAACATACTGTACATCTAACATCAACACCTCAT